>OY540820.1:3600000-4200000 GCA_961205875.1 Sialis fuliginosa
TGTGAACGGTGCGAACTGAGTCTTTTTCCCATTTGATTAACATGGGAAAAATGACATTTACTTATGCGTGAATAGCTCGTTGAAAAAAAAAATGTTTTTGGGATATCTCACAGCAATATTCTGTAGAGAAATAAATGTGTGTGCTCAATTCACAAATCCAATATTTCTAAAGATACGAGTATGTTCGTTTAAACATTATCATAAAATTTGAAATTTTGCCAAAATTCAATTTTTATGATAATGTTTAGCATATCTTTAAAAATAATTTGTCTATGAATTGAGTACTCGGGGTCTTTTTAGTAGGACATTTAACTCTCTACAAAATATTACTGGTGGAAATTAAATTAATTTTTTCAACGAGTTATTCACGCGCCAGAAAAAAATAATTTTTACCATGTTAATCAAATGGGAAAAAGATTCGATTTGCGCCATTAACGAGTTTGATCTACGAGTCTGAAATTTTGGGACAATTATCTTTAGATACAAAGCTAAAACATAGGCTAATGGAACCAAAAAAAAACTAGTAAATATACAAAGTAAACTCAGGGCCGGCCGAACGGCCAGGTGACCCAGGTGACAGCCTGGGTCGCCAATTGTTTTAAACTTATTTTCTATGTTCAGTTCTAGGGCGCCAAATTTAAGCTGTATATATTTTTTGAATAATAGTTTTGATTTTTAAATTAAAATTGATAAAAACTTATTTGCGATTGGCTATGATAGAAGATAGGTTGAATAATTTGGCTATTCTTTCAATTGAAAATAAAGTTGTAGCAAACCTCAATCTTGAGACAGCAATCGAAAATTTTGCAGCCAGGAAGAAATCTTTTATATATTTTAGTTATATTATATATTATTTATCAATTATATGTTATATTATATTACACTAATGAATTAATAAAAAGTTTATTTAATGGTATTTTTCATTTTTCTATACATTTTATTCATTTCGATAATTTTCTCACACACTTTTTTTTTGTGCTGATAATTTTTAATGACCGTCACTGTAGCGGTGGGGGGGGGGGGGGGTGCGTCAAAAAAAATCTCGCCTGGGGCGCCAGAATCGCAAAGGCCGGCTCTGAGTAAACTAACCTATAAAATGAAATATAATCTGTACTTGCTTATGTTAGTACATATTATGTAGGTACTGACAATGAGAATAAATTGATGATTACCATAAACACATCAAAAATCAAAGCTAATATTAATTTTAAAATATAACCATTTTCTCCAATGAATTTTTTATATACAATAATTAATTTCTAATATTTATTCATAATGTTGGTACCATACATATCTCTATATATATTTACATGTGTCTTTCTATGATATGTGTACGTTATGGAACATTATTTCTATTATGATGATTATTAATTAATGTTTATCATTTACTCGTCAATGGCTAACGAGATGATTGACAGATACGTATGAACATGAAGTTACATTACATTATTAACAATATCTCTGGTATCTGATGTTAAAATATATTACATAATATATATGTACTACATATACATGATATGTAGTACATGAAACATTACACTGTAACGTTTTTGCAATTTGTATGTTCAATTTTCCTTTAATTAGAAGGTTGAAATAGACCTAAACGTACATTTATACAAAGATATATATAAAAAATATATTTCTAAATTACAATTTTTCTTTTTAGAAATAATAATAAATACACTAATTATACACAATCTATACTTTAATCATAAACAATTTTAAACACTAATCATTCACAATACCAAAAAAGCAGTTAGGCTTACACTTATTATTTTCTTAAGAAATGTAATTAAAATTCAATTTTGAAGCAGTTTTTTAAGTCGTTTTTACCTGTTGCAGCTGATTGCCATTTATTTTGGTAGATGAACAAGAACAAGTATAATTAAACAAAATATCTGCCAAGTAAATGCACAGTGCTTCCTCGTGCTAAATTCACCAAAGGTAGTTAATTATTCAACAATTTAAATAAAAACCGATAGTGTTTATATAAATTGCCAGGAATTGGTTAACCATTTAATTTTTATACAATTTTACTAAAAATATTAGCTCGAAATTTTTCTTAAAACGCACCTGAATATTTTTTCATATATTTTTAATTTTTTGACAATTTCAATCTAAATCTAAATTTATGCAAATGTCAAAATGACATTTAAAACATCAAAATGACATTTAAAACGCCAAAATGACATTGATATATCGAAGCAAATATCAATTTAGAAAAACAAAATACGAATTTTTAAAATACATTCAGATAAATCTTTGTAAGGGAATATTTTACAACAAATACAGTAAAATTGTATCAAAATTAAATGGTTAACTAATGCTAGGCAATTTATCAGAGCATTCTACCGGTTTTTATTTAAATTGTTCAATAATTAACTACCTTTGGTGAATTTGGCAGGAGGAAGCACTGTAAATTTACTTGGTAGATGTTTTTTTTAATTTGTACTGCGTTTGATCTAAATTTAGTTTAATTTCTACGGATGGAAAATATATATATATATAATTATATTATCAGAAATTGAGATTAAATTAACAATTAACATAAATCCACTAATCAACATAATGATTAACTAAATAACAACCATTCCTGACCGGTGGCTATTGCATGACAAGGACAAACAGTCAAGAGGCAGCACACATCGCATTTCGATGACAGCGCCACCTATTTCCGGTGTTACGGTGCATTGCCCGCGGGTGTTTAGTGAGCGCGCGTTCGAAAGGAATCGCTCCGGCAATCTATTTCCGATCGGCGCGGGCACAGTCTAATGCCAACCTCTATTTGTTTACCCGGATTAATTTAGGCTCGGATTCAGACTGATCCAATGTATTGTATATTGTGTATGTGTATGTGTGAAGTACAAATGGAAATTTAGATTACTTGTTAGACTCCTATGAGCACATCATCTGTGCATTGGTTTTGTTGTGGTTCAAGATAATAATTCAGTTTCGATGTTATTGTGTTGGACATGGATCATTTTCATAGTCAAACATTTTAATGGGGTTTCTCGTTGAAACGGTCATTACTATTACATAGGTTTGCATGTTTTAATTGGTGTACTGTATCAGATGTTTATAATGATTTGGTATTAGAAATTAGAATATTTGATTAGTGAAATATATTTTGAAAACAAAATGACCTGATTCATACAATGTATTCCAAGTTGATTAAGACATAGGAAATTTAACATGGGGACAATTAGAAATGTTGTAGTAACCTTTGGTCAAATTTAACGATGTGTGATTGGTGCATTTTGAAATGCCGCCTCGAAACTAACTGATAATTATTTTAAATTAATCAACAGTATTTTTTCTCAACTTTAATTTCATTAATTTAAGCATCCTAGATAAAATTATAATAATATTTTTTGACAGATATAAATTTGAAAACAAAATACTGATTACTATTTTATTAAATTTTGTGGCGACATTTAAAAATGCACCAATCATCATCGTTAAATTTGACCAAAGGTTACTACAACATTTCTAATTGCCCCCATGTTAAATTTCCTATGTCTTAATCAACTTGGAATACACTGTATAATTTAGATACTATTTATATTTTATATCTCATGCATTTTTATTTTCTTGATATTTTTATTAACAATAGGCAGATTAATAAGAATATCAATTTTTCTAATTCTTAATATTTGAATTACGACAAATACAGGATGATTTACAACTAGTGTAAAAAAATTCAACAGTAGATCGAGGATGTAATTCTAAGCAAAAAACTTCATTTGAACCTGTGTCCGGAAATTCTTCGTGAGGGAGCTACAGCCCTCCAAAAATTTTGTAAAAATTAGTGTTTATTTAATATTTAGAGAACCCATCATGATACAGTAATGAGATTTGATATGAGTTTAGTATTAATGAGTGTTATCGATTTCCAGTATCAAATAATTATAGAGGTGTATGGGGCCTGTAGGTCTGCCGATATTTATAAAGTATTTTTTTGTTCTTTAATTTTTCCATGAGTTGGGTACTTGTAAAAGATTAAATGACACAAAATACACAAAAATAAACTTTATTCATTTTTCATAAGATCAACCGTTTTCGAGAAATATCGAAAAAATAAAGTACTGCAGAATTTTACTTAATACGTATGCTTCAAACTGTACAAAATAAGTTTATATTATTGTTATATAATTAAAAATAAGATTAAAAGTTAATATAAATATAACTCCTAATACTTGTCATCATAGACTTATAGCCAGTTGTATTACTGTTACACATTACTTTGACTAAAAAACGAAACTATAAATGACTATTTATGCAGTTTTGGAGGTATATTTATAATTACTTTTTGCCTTATTTTTAATTATAGAACAAGAATATAAACTTATTTTGTATAATTTGCAGCATCCGTATTAAGTAAAATTCTGCAGTACTTTATTTTTTCGATATTTCTCGAAAAAGGTTGATCTTATGATAAATGAACAAAGTATATTTTTGTATATTTTGCGTCATTTAATCTTCTACAAGTACCCAATTCAGGAAAAAATTAAAGAATAAAAAAATACTTGATAAAAATCGGCGGGCCCACTGGCCCCATACACCCCTGGTCTAAATTATGATTGTTTGATACTGGAAATCGATAACACTTATTAATACTAAATTCTGTATCACAATGGATTCTCTAGATATTAAATAAACACTAATTTTTACAAAATTAATACTGAGAATTTCCGGACATAGGTTCATATAAAGTTTTTTGCTTATAATTACATTCTCGATCTCTGTTAAATATTTCACACTGGTTGTAAATCACTGTAATGTGTAGGTTTTGCTTTTATAATGTAAATATTTCGGTATTTTTGAGTTGTGTCGTATTACGGATAATACAATCTATTTTGGTAGTTTCTAGTAGTTCTATATTTGGTATAATTTTTCTTTATTGATTTGTTTGTTAAAAAAAACACTAAACCGATTAATACAGTACTTACTTCTACTGTTAGAAAAACGAAGACCTTAGAATTAGTTTAAGCTACATATCACCGCATACTCTATTAAAAATGTATGGAAAGTAAATCACTATTGAATCGATATTTATAGGATTTTCATTGTTATAGTACAGTGCCAAATCTGGACATACGTTAAAGTTATATGATATACAGCAATATGTTCGACTAAACGACCATAGCAGTATCGTATAAGTAGATGGTCTGTACATAAATATGTTTTATAAAGTAGCTGTCATATTCACTGATTTCGAAATAATTATAAATATAAATAAATATACCTTATAATATAAAGGTAATTATAATAATATTATTAACAATAACTTTAATTTAAAATAATAAAAATAATATTAATAATAATAAGATACTATTTGTAAGGTACTAATTTAATTTAATTTAAAAATAAATTAATAATTTTGAAAAAGATATAAGATTAACCACCCAGTTATTTTTTGCGTTATTATTTTCTGTGGCAAGCTTTGTTAGATATTATAAAAAGTTTTAAGCCGCACTGAATATACATATTTTTCAAAGGATATCATAGTATTAAATAAGTTTTGTTATATACATAATTACCCCGTACTTTGTGGTCTTTATTAAAAAATCAATGAATATTAATTCCCATCCCTCTTCCACGTCAACAGTCTGATAATAAATACAAAAGAATTATTAATGCAGACAAAAGAATCCGAGGCTTTGTTCTTGAAAAAATGATTGGCATTTGACATTTCGTGTACAAAATAAGCAGTAATTCGGTTGTTATCTACAAGAAAAATGTAATACACGTTCAACAAATTGTATATATTTTGGTTTTGATGTCTGTCTTACAGTATACATATAAAAAATATCATAATTTGTTCGAAGAAAAAACAAAAGAAAATAATTCTTTTCATTTCCTTTAAAAATATGAATGATATGTATCATTCAGATAAATATACTATATAAAACATTTAAAAACTATTCTGTTAATGAATAGATAAGTAAAATATTTATTTGTATGTATATTAAATTATTTTTACATTTTGTTGGTAATTTTAATTTGAATAATTAATGTTTATACAAGTCTTGAGGCTTCCGCTGTGATCTTGATATGGATCTTGGCTTATGGGTACCTGAAGATGTCCACTGCATTGTGATGAATGTTTGGCCGATAACACAACCAAACCGACGCGGCTTACACCCAGAAGCGAAGATTCAATTAATGTTTATTTTTGTCCATGCAATATTCTTAGAAAATAAAAAAAATATGATTAAATTGTGGTTTTTATATATAATATTATATTATAATAAAATACATACGTTTCTGAGCTAAGCCCAGTAGCGCGATTTACAGAAGACATTTTATAGGCAAATGTCTAGGACTCCATGGTAAAGGGGGGGACGGCAAACCGGGAAAAATATTATTTTTCATTCTTTAAATAATTTTGGTGAAGCCCTTTTTTGTTTTCTTTTTGCCTTCAGATATTTTACATATAGTAAAAATATTTTACTACAATTTTTTTCCCAAAAAGGGGAGGAGGTTAAAAATTAGTTAATGTATATGTATGTTACTGGCAAATTATATAATTTCAAAATTCATATTAAGTAAAATGTTGGGACTTTATTGTTAATATAACAAAATCACATAAACAATATGTGAAAATTTGATATTTATTATAACAAATAAAATATTAGTTCAGACATATATTAAGTATATGATTTAAATTTGTTAAAAAAAAAACAAAAATCTTAGATATTGCTTCCTCGCAATATCGATGATACGAGAAGCTATGTGATCGTTTCAGATTGAGACAAAAAAAAGTTCTCCGATTCCAAAATTTTAAATTGATTTATCCGTTTCACGTCAAGGCAAACACTTTTCGTTCCGTGTCTGTCTGTCTGTCCGTGTGTCCGTCCGTCTGTCCCCTGAATCCTTGTCACACGTATAACTCATGAACCACTGAACCGATATTATTGAAACTTGGTCAGATGGTTGGGTCTGGCTTGAGGACGGTCCCATTTCAAAATAATCAAAATCGTATGTAAGGGGGAGGGGTGACACCCCAAAATATTTAATTTTTCAAGATATCTCAAGAACGACACATGTTACGTGAAAATTGTATAGAATATTTTTTGTAGAGCATTAAATTTCCTATAATATGGGTCTACAACGTTTGTTGTAAAATATATATTAAAAATATGTATCTCATTTTGCTTTAAAAATTCGTCATTTGTTTTTTTAAATTGATATTTTCTATGACATGTTAAATGTCATGTTGATGTTTTAAATGTCATTTAGACATTTGCATAAATTTAGATTTAGATTGAAATTGTCAAAAAATTAAAAATATATGAAAAAATATTCAGGTGCGTTTTATGAAAAATTTCGAACTAATAATTTTTAGTAAAATTGTATAAAAATTAAATGGTTAACCAATTCCAGGCAATTTATATAAACACTATCGGTTTTTATTTAAATTGTTGAATAATTAACTACCTTTGATGAATTTAGCACGAGGAAGCACTGTGCATTTACTTGGCAGATGTTTTATAATGTTATTAATCATTTAATATTATATTAGTTCAGACGTGTATTAAGTAAGATATATAATTGAAAATTGATCAGTTCACCCTAATATGTTTATATTTCTTACATTGCCGACTGTCAGTTAGGTGTCTATATAATACCTTCTAAACAACCCTGTTAAGAGGACTGTTTTTTCTTTAAATCAATAAATACATTTATTTTTTTAAATACATTATATCAAATATATTATGTTGGCGGTCCCTCAACCCGCCATAGGACTCTATTCATTATTTTAACTATAGAAACGATATATTAACTTATATTATATTTTTTTATATTATCTACTATTATATCTGAAAAAAATGTATTAATATTTATCTAACTTATAATACGTATATCATTTTTTCTTTAAAAATATAATTAAGTTCATTTCATACATTGCCGAGTGATTTTAGGTATTCTAAAGAATACCTAGGAATTCTACACTTTGCCGATAATGTATATCAAGCTTGTCCAACCCGCGGCCAGCGGACTACATGCGGCCCTCGAGGATCCTTAGTGCAGCCCGCGAGCATAATTTAAAAATAAAAAAAAGTTTTATAATAATAAATTAGTATCTACGGCTAAAAAAAAGGTCCTCGGTTTTATATTGTGACCTGCGGCCCTTAATAAATTAAATTTTTGCTATGCGGCCCTGGAGGTTCGAAAGGTTGGACACCTATGATGTATATAATAAATAAGTCATAATAAAATAGAATTAAAAAAAAATTAATTAGCACACTTACTTTCAGAATCCTATCTATATGTATGAATAAATATAATATAATGACCTCAAAAAAATATATAATTATGAGTTTTCATAGCCACGAATAACTTAAATCATATATATATTTAAGTACATGTATTGTATATATATGTATATATTATATCGTCTGTAAAAAAGAATTGAATAACGCATAAAGCAAGCGAAGTTGTTTAGCATTTTTCAAAAGGCGTATAAAAATATTTGGCGAATGTGGAGACAACATATTTGCAATGAATGTAACTTATTCTTTGCAAGAGGTGGCGCGCGAGGGGTATATGATCTTAGATAACAAAACAAAGTTGTATATCTTGAACTTGGTGCGTTTTGAAAACAAAAAACCCCAGAGCTTTGTTCTGCGGCAGTTTATACGCAAAGAGCTGTTTCCAATGGTATTTATAGTTTTCCTCGGAGGAAAAACTTGCCGCCATAATGCGGCACACAACAGCGCGGTCACATAATTTTTCCAGGGAAAGCACGGTCGTATATTTTCATAGCTGTTTGAGTCTGCCCGATTAATTTTGTTTAGGGTTTTCCGTCTGTATGAGCTACATCAATGGATCAGTCTTCAATTCGAAGTCGGTTTATTTATGTGCTAATTAGAAAAAAGGGATTTACGACATCTCGATAATAATCAAAAGGTCAACTTGATTTCTGCTCCAAATAAAACACAACTTTTGTTTCATAAAAACAAAAAACAATGTTTTAGTTATATTATTAAAATGTTTTCTTATTTACCTAAGCTTTACATTTCAAAATAAAAGTATATTTTTAACATATATATCTAAGGTAAAGGCACCAGTTATGGCCGCTATAAGAGCAAATTTTCGTTTTTTTTTTTGGATTAATGGGCTTGTTTTTTTGTTACTAATAAACCAAGTAACTCTTTATTTAATCAATTTAATTACCAAAGTCCGCAAACAGTTTGTTTTTTAAATTATAACCTTTCATTTTGTTCATGTTTTTTCCCCAGTAATGGATAAAGTAAAACCAGTAATGAGCACGCAGTAATGGACACTTACTAATGATTACAAAATGATAAGTACTACGACACAAAATATATAAAAGAATGAATCGTCACATTTGAAACAATGGTGAGCAGTTTCTATGATAATATAATAATTAATAAATAAATTATAGGTAGATACTAATAATTAGTTTAAATGTCCACCATTTTGACATCTATTGGCCGATTGCCATCAAATCACACTGTAAGACAGTTAAATGTATATAGATTAATATTCAGAAATAGTAGTAATCAAATATCAACACATATTTCTAATTCAGTACATTTATTTAAAAATTTGCCATTACTGGGGTCCTTATAAGACTGGTGCCACTACCTGATATATATATAACTAAGTTCAAACCAGACCTGAAGATGGCCGATAGGATTCGTCCGAAACGTCGTCAAGAAGACAACTCAGAACGCGGAGCTATCCGGAATTTTTCACCAGCATATATGTATATTATATCTCTCCCGTTTTGAGTTTATAACGATAAATAATTAAATAATAATAAGTTGTTATTTTGTAAATGTACGTTATGTTATATAGCTATTGTTTATTTATTTTGAATTTGACGTATGAACTTTGAGCTTATTATATTATACATACATATTTATATTATAAATGTTTTACCATTTCTACGCTTTATTGTTATATATGAATTGTATACATTGTACCGATGGATTTAGACACTTTATTGTATAATAGAATTTGTTCTGTACTATGTTAAAGTGTACAGCTTGTGTATGTATATGTAATTAAGGCTTGGACGTGCGACTGCGACGCGACGTGACGCGAGATATACAAAACTAATGTTGTTTATTTGACATTTTATATTGATCAAATAATACTTTATTTTATAAATAGGGCATAATTATTAGAGATTGGAAAAATAGTTGTTATTTTAAATGAAAAAGTTACTATACATATAGTTGATTTTTTTTCTGTAAAATAGTTGGCAAATAGTTTTTTTTAATCAAAATAGTTGTGAAATAGTTATAATTTTTTTTACAATAATACATTTTTTTCGATTTAATCAATAAATTAGTGAAATCAACGTATTAGTAAAAAGTGTCAAATCCGAAATTTTCGAGGAAAACATGTTATGGTCGATTCTAGATAGATTTTAGAAGCTAAAAAAAATCAAACAAATAAATATGTAAAAACACTACATAAATATCTATTAAAAAATATCTGTATAATAGACAAAATGTACTTATAAAAATATATAAAACTAAAAAAATCTACAAAGAATTGTATGAATAAAACTCAAACTTATTAGGAAATCACAACAAATACATATATATTATGTTTATTTTCTATAAACATGTATTATATTTTTTATTTTTTTTGAAAAAAATCAATATTAATAATATAATTAGAATGTTTTCAAACTTTGTCTTTATGACTTTTTTTCAATATAAAATTTTTAACGTTGGATAAAAAAATGCAAATAGTTTAAAAATAGTTGGAAAGGTAAAATAGTTGCAAATAGTTGATTTCAAATTGGGTTCAATCAAACCAGTTTTCTGAAATCGATGGAGATATGTAATAAAAATTACAATAGTTGCATTTTTTGCAATAATTGAAAAACTATTTTTCCCATCTCTAATAATTATATAGTATGTAAAGAAATAATATAGCCTGCCGAAATTTTTATTAAAATATCAAGGTTAATCAAAATGATGTTTTTTCTTCAAAATTCCTAATTGTCATTATTTTATGTAAAAATTTAAATTTTAAATCAGTATTTTCCAATACAAAAAAGGTATTTAATTAATTAAATGATAAAAAAAACATCTGCCAAGTAAATGCACAAAAAAAGACCCCTTACCAGATTACATGACTATATTTATTTATTTGTCTCATTCTAAAACGATCACAAAGCTTTTCGTATCTTCGATATTGCGAGGAAGCCAAAAGTGTAATATTAATAATATCTGCTACGTTTGTATATTTGACACGTTTTGGTTTTACTTTGAGATTTTGTTTTTATAATTCCCATCAAATAAATAACTTACTTCTGGGCAAATTTCCCTTATTTTAGACACATAGTATAGTTACATACTACGCCACTGATACAGTTAATTATTTGACAAATGCAGTTCATTAAATACAGCGTTAATTAACTGCATTTGCCAGATAATTGCTCCTCGCAATATCGAAGACACGAGAAGCTTTGTGTTCGTTTTAGAATGAGAAAAATAAATCTTCTCCGATTTCAAAATTTTAAATTGATATTTCCGTTTCACGTCAAGATAAAAACTTTTCGTCCCGTGTCTGTCTGTCTGTCCATCCGTGTGTCTGTCCCTGAATCCATATAACACGCAGAAATCATGAACCACAGAACTGATATTATTGAAACTTGGTTGGGAGATTGGGTTTATCTTGAGGATGGTCTCATTTCAAAATCATCAAAATCGTGTGTAAGGGAGAGGGGTGACATCCCAAAATATTTATTTTTTCGAGATATCTCAAGAACGATACATGTTATATAAAAATTGTATAGGATCTTTATTGTAAAGCATTAAATTTCATATAATATTGGTCTACAACGTTTGTTGGAAAATATTCCCTTACAAAGATTTATCTCATTTGCTTTTAAAAATCGTGTTTTGTTTTTTAAATTGATATTTACTTTGATATATTTATTAAATGTCATTTTGATGTTTACATAAATTTTGATTTATATTGAAATTGTCAAAAAATTAAAAATATACGAAAAAATAATCAGGTGCGTTTTAAGAAAAATTTCGAACTAATATTTTTTAGTAAAATTGTATCAAAATTAAATGGTTAATCAATCTAGGCAATTTATCTATGCACTTTATCGGTTTTTATTTAAATTGTTCAATAATTAACTATGTTTGATGAATTTGGCACGAGGAAGCACTGTGCATTTACTTGGAAGATGTTTTTTTCTTTTACATTTGCTTATCAATATCAAATTTGACATTATTTAAACGTTATTTGAGATCAGTTAATGTGTTATATAATGTTTTGTTGTTGCATTGTCCTGAATAATTTATTTCATTTACATAAATTTCACATTAATTTACGATATGATTTAGGGATAAATTTCAGACATGATGAAAAGCATTAAATTATTAATTTCCATTGCCTTCTAGTCTCAACATTATTCCATACAGATATTAAGTTACATAACTTTATAAATTTAAATTCCATGCTTTTAGGTTAGTAACTCAACGTGTAGTTAATATAAAATATGTTTAACACCGAGAAATACGAATTTAATTAAAATTCAGTTTTAAGACAACAGAAAATTTCAATTCATATCGTGGACAAGAATGTCTGAAATACGTAATATTTCCTTTAGGTTCGTTTTTCGAAAGTTAATTATTTCAAAACAAATAATTCTGTTCGGTTAATACATTAGTAATATTTAGTGGTTATTTCTGAAATTATTTTATTATAATTATATTTTAAATACTTTAAGAGTTACTTTTTGAAAAAATATTACAGTAAAAGCTCTTTATTCGCGGGGTATATGTTTCATAAATATGCCGCGAATACAGAAACCGTGAATACGGAATGGTAATTTATATGGGATTATAGGGGATACGTTCCTAGGTGACAAAATAAATAAATAAATACAATATAAAAAAATCAATTTAATTGAAGTTTTTGACCATATTGATTAATTATTATCTTCAGGCTTAGGCAATGGTTTAAAGAATTTTATAATTTTTTCTTGCTTGGCAGTTTTTAAAAGCTCCTTCAATTCAGACTTCGTTCCATAGACGGATCAATTTTCATAAAGAAATCACAAAACTCATTTGCCATTCTTAAACCTTCACTAAGATTTTTCAAATTAAATGTCACGTTTCCTGATTAGATCCGCGAATAAAGAAATCTTTAGTCGCGAATATAGGAATTGGGTCGCATTTTTTTAATCCGCGAATAGTGAAAACGCGAATGAAGGAAGCGCGAATAAGGACCTTTTACTGTATTATGTTTGTTAGATACTTATAAATATGTATATTAAAAATATTGTTTTTGCATATGTATAGTATAGGTAAATATAATAGCAACTATAGATAACAAGTAATATCATTTGTTATTTTCTTTCTTATAAATTACTTTGATACTATGAAGTATCTGAATAATACACAACGAAAAGTGTTATTGGAAAAATAAATATTTTTCGAAAAACACTTATTAATATTTACAATAAAATTTATGAGTTCTATAATTTTTCCGTGGTTTCACTCACGTGTATTTTTAAGTCTTAGGCACCACATCCCCATCATAATTCATAACTGATATAGATTATTATTATTATAAGAAAATATTATATTATTATAATTATATATATTTATATTATATTGTAAATTTTTTTTACTTAATACGCAGGATGCGTATTCAAAATACATTTTTGGTTTAGTTATCATCAGTTATTATCTTTCATTTTCCTTTTCTTTCTTTTTAAATATTTTTATAAGAAAATATTATAAAATGAGTCTAAAATACAAATCTACTAAACATAAAATTGTAAGAGTTTAGACTTACATGTGTTTCAATAGCAATGTTACTGAATTAGATGAATGAATTTGATAGCAATCGGCCAATAGGTGTCAAAATGGTGGACATTTAAACTAATTATTAGTATAATTTATTTATTAATTATATTATTATACTATCATAGCAACTGCTTTACATTGTTTCAAATTTGACGATTCTTTCCTTTATATCTTTTGTGTCGTAGGACTTATCATTTTGTAATCATTAGCAAGTGTCCATCACTGCGTGCTCATTACTGACTTTACTTTACCCATTACTGGAGAAAAAACATGAACAAAATAAAAGGTTACAATTAAAAAAAACTATATTTGCAGACCTTGGTAATTAAATTGATTAAATAAAGAGTTACTTGTTTTATTTATTAGTTATTAGTAAAATGAGTTCATAAGAATTACAAAAAAGATCACAAAAACAGGAAACCTTGCTTTTATAGCGGTCATAACTGGTGCCAGTACCTTATAAAAATATAAAAATCTTAAAATTTTACCTAGTACAGTTAGTATTTAATTTTTTTGAATATTGAATTTGATTAAATATTTTTAGCCATATTTTTGTAGCATATAAATATGATTTATATATATTTAATCATAAAATATCACAAAAAATAAATCCTTGACATATCATTTCTTTGATAATGAATTGAAACAAAATTTTTAGATTTAATCGTTTTAACTTCTGAAATAGCCATATTATATACATGTAGGATTAATAGAGTGCGTTGTCGTATTAATAAGAATAACATTGGAATAACGTTTTTTCATATATAAACGAAATACGAGTGACGTGTGTGAATAGAATTAAAACGTGTATGACGAAGTTGAATTATACGAATGTTAACGAAGAAAAGAACGAAGAAATAAAGTATATAAAGTGAAAAGCGAAGAAACGAAAATACGAATATTGTTTATGAAGAAATACAAATTGAACGATATTAGGAAATATAGTGTAATTAATGTGTTGCAATTGTGATTAATATTATAATATTGAGTTAAATAAATAATACATATTCTACAAACCTACATTTTGGGGGCTCAACCGGGATGAACGCCGAAAAACAATAGTGTGCGTAAAGGACTAAGTGTAAAATTGAACGTGTAAAAGTGAGTACGAGATAATTTTGAATAGCAACACATTTGTTTCAATAATAACAATGACTGAAAACGATTCGTCAAGTTCAGATTTGCGTGGGTTTGCAGAATCAGAAAACGATTTAGCGAGTAAAATCAAAGATTTAGAAATCGCCATGTTAAAACAACAAGTAGAAAATTTAAGATTAAGTGCTCAAATGGAAAAACAAGAAACACGAAAGTCAAAAATGAACATCAGAGACGTTGAGGAAAGTTTACCTCATTTCACTGGTGTTAATACATATCCAGTGGAAAAATGGTTAAACGAGATGGATGAATACGGGAAATTATTTGAGTGGTCTTCATTAGAAAAGTTAGTTTGTGCCAGAAGGTTGTTGAAGGATTTGGCTAAACTATGGATTGAGTCCAGACCAATTATAAAAACATGGGAACAATTTTATCGAGAGCTGGCTCAAGAATTTGGAAAAAAAATATCGAGTGTGAAAATACATCAAGAGTTAACAAAAAGAAGGAAGAGAAGTACCGAATCATTACAAGAATACATTTTAATTATGAAAGCGCTAGGTCAACAAGGAAATGTAGATGAAGAATCTGTCATCCAATATATAATTTCGGGTATTCCAGACATCGAAATAAATAAAATTATGTTATATGAAGCAAAAACGTATGAACAGTTGTCAAATAAAATTGAAATTTACGAACGATTGAAGAATACAATGGGTCAAGCTGCAAGTTATAAACAAAACAAATTTAACAATCAGAATGTAATAGTGAAACCGACTGATGTTAAAAATATTCAGTTTCCGAAAATAATTAGGTGTTATATTTGTGGGGAGAAAAACCATAAAGCGGATCAGTGTAAACTGAAAGGACAGGGTATAAAATGTTTTAATTGCAATGAAGTGGGAGACCATATTAGTGCGAAATGTCCGCGTAGAACACAATACACGCCAAGTCCCAACGTTTCCATTATTAAGTATGAAAACAAATTTCACAAGATGTTAAAAAGTATTAAAATTGATGGGATGTTAATCGAATGCTTAGTTGACACCGGAAGTAGTGTAAATTTAATTCATACCACAGCATATTTTAAATTAGCGGCTCCGAAAGTGATAAGTGAAACGATAAAACTGACAGGATTGGGAAATAAAGAAGTGCGGACATATGGTAAATTTGAAACAATATTAGACATTGACGGTGAACTTTTTAAAACAACGATACATGTAGTGCCTGATAACGTATTACCAGTAGAATGTGTTATTGGAAATGAATTATTACGTAACTGTAAACTCATTGTGACGCCTGATGAAATCAAGATTTGCAAAATAGAAGAACCAAACTTCATAATGTCCATCCAGAGTGATCAAGATGAAAATTATGATAAAAACGAACATGAGTTGAATTTAAATCATTTGACAGTAGAAACAGCAACAGAAGTTCGAAACTTAGTGACAAGTTATAAGACACTTAATAACAAAAAATCACTAGTACAAAATAAAATTATATTAAAAGACGAAACACCAGTATATTCAAAACCAAGACGAATATCAAGTGTGGAAAACGAAGAAGTTGAGAAACAAATTAAGGAATGGCTCAAGAAAGGTTATATTCAAACAAGTACATCTGAATTTTGCAGTCCATTAGTATTAGTGAAGAAGAAAGATGGAGCTACGCGTATTTGTTGTGATTATCGACGTATTAACAAACAATGTATTCCTAGTCGATATCCGTTACCATTAATTGAAGATCAAATTGATAAATTACAAGCAGCAAAAGTTTTTTCTGTGTTAGATTTAAAAAATGGATATTTTCATGTACCTATGGAAGAAAATAGTAGAAAATACACTTCTTTCATTACCAATCGAGCTCAATATGAATTTTTAGTGACTCCGTTTGGATTATGTAACAACCCGGCAGTATTTGCAATGTATATTAACGATGTATTTCGTGAACAAATAACGTCAGGTATTATGTTAAATTATTTTGATGATTTAGCGATACCAGCAAATGACATAGATGAAGCATTACATAGATTGAAAATAGTACTATCAAACGCAGCGGAATATGGTTTGAGTTTCAACTGGAAAAAATGTAAACTTTTAGTGGAAAATATTGAATATTTGGGTCATGAAATCGAAAATGGAATTATTCGTCCAACAGAACATAAAGTGAATGCCGTTAGAAAGTTTCCGAAACCAAACAATGTTAAAAGTGTGCAGAGTTTTATAGGACTTTGTAGTTATTTTAGAAAATATATTCATAATTTTGCTATGATTGCAAGACCGTTAACGAATTTATTAAGAAAAGACAATATGTTTAAATGGGAAATTCCAGAACAACAATCATTTGATGTATTGAAAGAAAAATTATGTGAACGACCAATTTTAAAGATATATCAACAAAATGCATATACCGAATTACATTGTGATGCAAGTAAATTGGCTTATGCATCAATCTTAATGCAACGAGATAGTGAAGATGATAAACTACACCCAGTTTATTATTTTAGTAGAAAGACTTCACCAGCCGAGGAGAAATATCATAGTTATGATTTAGAAGTATTGGCGATAATCAAAAGTTTGAAGAAATTTCGTGTTTATTTAAGAGGAGTCAAATTTAAAATAATAACTGACTGTTCAGCATTTAGTTATACGGTGAATAAAAAAGATTTAAATGCTCGAGTTGCCAGATGGGTTTTAGATTTACAAGAGTTCGATTATCAGATAGAACATCGAGCTGGGACGAAGATGAAACACGTGGATGCTTTATCGAGGAATCCGATTTTAGTTATTACAATTGATGATACGCTGTTACATCGTTTCAGAAAAGCACAACAAGAAGACGTGGCATTAAAACCAATAATTGTTTTATTAAAAAATAATAGAGAAAGTTATGAAAATTATTTGTTGAAAAACGACGTGTTATTTAAAGTAGTTCATGGACAAGAATTGTTAGTCGTGCCTACACCTATGCAGTACGAAATTATCAAAGAAATGCACAACAATGGACATTTTAGTATAACAAAAACGGCTGAGTTAATAAATCGTGATTTTTTTATACATAAACTGTCCGACAAAATAAGTAAAGTGATAAATAACTGTGTACCATGCATTTTGGCAAATCCGAAACGAGGTAAACCAGAATGTTTGTTGAACCCGATTGACAAAGGTGATACTCCATTAATAACATATCACGTGGATCATTTAGGACCGTTAGTATCAACGCGGAAAAGCTACAATTACATTTTCGCAGTAATCGATGGATTTACAAAGTTCGCGTGGTTATATCCAACGAAAACAACGAACTCAGCAGAAGTTATCTCAAAGTTGTCGTTGCAACAAGTTACTTTTGGAAATCCAACACGAATAATTTCAGATAAAGGGACAGCCTTTACGTCGAATGTATTTAAGGAATATTGTGTGAGTGAAAATATTGAACACTGTACGACAACCACGGGAGTGCCTAGAGCAAATGGTCAAATCGAAAATTTAAATAAAACTATAATTTCGGTGCTGACCAAACTTTCAGTAGATGCACCCGATGAATGGTATAAACATGTAAATAAAGTGCAACAGTGTTTAAATAATACAATGCAGAGAAGTATCAAGAGATCACCATTTGAACTATTAATAGGTACCAAAATGAAAACGAACGATTGTCGAAAAATACGCGAGTTGATAAATGAAGAAATAATGAATACGTATGACGAAACTAGAGAACAACTACGTGCGGAGTCCAAGATACAAATAGGGAAAGTGCAAGAAGAAAATAGAAATACTTATAATAAAAATAGGCGAGAACCAATTAAATACGAATTGGGGTCGCTAGTAGCTATCAAGAGAACACAATTCGGGAGTGGATTGAAGTTATTCCCAAAGTATTTAGGCCCGTATCGAATTATTAACATAAAAAGAAATGATCGTTATGACGTGGAAAAAGTAGATGTGCATATAAGTGGCCCGTTTCGCACATCAACTGCTGCCGATCACATGAAACCATGGGCTAATATTATTGCAGATAATATAAGTGACGATGACAATAAGGAAGATTCATCGGAAGATGAAATATAACATATTTTAGTTTTAGTAAATACGAGTTAAATATTTTGTTTAAAATTTGGAGTCCAAATTTATGTCAGAAGGGCCGAGTTGTAGGATTAATAGAGTGCGTTGTCGTATTAATAAGAATAACATTGGAATAACGTTTTTTCATATATAAACGAAATACGAGTGACGTGTGTGAATAGAATTAAAACGTGTATGACGAAGTTGAATTATACGAATGTTAACGAAGAAAAGAACGAAGAAATAAAGTATATAAAGTGAAAAGCGAAGAAACGAAAATACGAATATTGTTTATGAAGAAATACAAATTGAACGATATTAGGAAATATAGTGTAATTAATGTGTTGCAATTGTGATTAATATTATAATATTGAGTTAAATAAATAATACATATTCTACAAACCTACATACATATGTAAGTAAAATGTAATGTTGAATCGCTAGAATTTAAATGAGTGAATACATTGTATTGTAACTTCCAACAGTGTGCTGCATTGTTGTGTGTGTGTGTGTGTGTGTGTGTCAACGCAACCCTCTCTGTGAGCAAGCGAGGGTAGCTTTTCCATATAATTACGCTGCCTCCCGTGTTGACATTATCAACAAATCATACGTGAAAGGTTGCTTTAAAACGATTATGTGTTATATTTTGCGTGTATTGATTTTGAGCTGAGCGTCGCGCCGACTTACAATCATGCAGTGGCGTATAAAAAGAAGGGGAAGGGGTAGATATTATGCCCCCTCCCACTGGTTCCGGTTTTTGTTATAATGTACGGTTAGTACATTCACTCCGTATGTTAACGTTTAGTTTATGAATTTGTTCTGGATATTTTATTATCTTGGATGATTTAATATACATATGACTGACTGGGTATTGAGTTTAAGATTAGAGTAAAGGAACCTAATATGAGACCCTTGTAAAATAGATTAAATACAACACATTTAACCAAAATATGAATCAGAACGTACTTATTGTTAGGTCATGTCGACAACACTGTATTGATGGATTTGATAGTTCTAACTGACAATGAGTCCCTATACGTATTTTTCTGTTTTATTATTTTTAAAGTTTTTTATTAAAGCGTAGTGATTGGAGTATTTAGTAAATAATTCGGGTAAGACATACACGAGTATATGCCATAAGGGTTCCGAACTACGTACTACGTGGAATGTTTGGAACCACTTGCTTGGTATACAATTTTTTTTTTTTTTTGGATTTGCTTTAAAACCCCCTACAGGCACCATTTTTGATTTAAAAAAAAATAGAAAAAGGGTCAAATTCCGCGTGTTTGGTTATACATTTAAACGTGCCACATGCCTTGGTATAAAAAAAATATTTTTTTTACCTAGCTTTAGCTCCTTATTGCCCCCCCTTAAAAATTATTAATTCAATAAATTTGTACATATTTTACTAGAGCGTGTCATTTTACATGTTCAGTAAAAATTTCAAGTTTCTAGCTTATATAGTTTACGAGCTATTTAGCTTTGAGTGAAAAGGACGGACGGACGGACGGATGGACGACAAAGTGAGATTAAGAGGGTTTCTTCGGAACACTAAAAAGGTAACTGTAACTGTACATTATAGTGCATGTTTTAGAAAGATTTTAAACTATTTATAATATTTTAATAATAATATGAAGATTTTTGTAGATGCCTTGAAAAATATTATATAGTAACTTTTTCGAAAGGTCTTAATATGAGACACTTTGAGTGCCTTAATATGAGGTAGGGTCTCATATTAAGGCAATTAACTTTAACATACAGTGATGCTAATGCTAAACTCCTATTTTATGGTTGATACTATTCGAAAGACAAGCATGGTGAGCAAAGGATCCAGTGCACCAAGTGTTATCGCTGGGCCCATGAAGATTGCGTATTAGATGAGGCAAATTTCATTTGTCCATTGTACAAAAAACGATGAAAAAAAGATTGTAGTTATAGGACTTATAGGTCTAATATTAGGCACCCTTTTAAAAAAAGGTGATTTTGCCTTTTTTACTTGTTTTTTTAATAATTCGAAATTTTAAGCAAATATGTGTTCTTTTTGTAATATTTTTGTTAAATAAATATATAATCTTAAATTCAGTCATGTTTTATTTACTTTTATTTTATGTTTTATATTTATTTTTTATTTTTTTCAAAATGGGTCTCATATTAGGCTCTATTACTTTACAATTGTTATACATTAATATGGGTATTTTTATATTTGAAAAATTTACATACATATCTGTCGGGTTTCTCGCCAAGATGCGCGCTTGGATTTTGACGAGACAAGATCACGAAGATATTAACTTTATTCATAAATTTCGTCGAGAAATTCATTCTAGTTTCAGTTTTAGGTAATGGTCAATTACACGGGTTCTCAGTATTATTTCTCAGGGTAATTTTGGCCCGCTGAATCCAAAAATGACCATGGTTTTGATTAATTAGTTTTTGTTTTTGAGATAATGATAAAAAAAATTTATTTGTATTTTGGAACACATAATTTAAAAATCTAAATAGGTACAAAAATGCGTGCCGTATATTTACTTATTTTATTTTCGGGGTCCGACACCTATTTTTAAAAACCACGATAAATTGGTATTTAGCTCAAAACTTAATTTTTGCATTTTTTTTGTTTTAGTTGATTTTTTTATTGTAAGATGCAGGATTTTATTGGTATGAATATATTTTCTTAATGAAATAGAAAATATCAAAATATACGATTTTTTAAATATTATATCTTCAAAAAATATTTTTACCGTTTGTTCGGATGAACGAAAAAATGCGTCTAAAACAATGAATGCTCATTAAAATACATATTCACTCAAATGAAAAAAGAGAGGAATAAAGACACATGAAAGCGAAAGACAAATACATTATTTAAAAGACAAAAGATTAGAAACGAGGACGTTAAAAGGATAAAACAGAGCAACAAAGAGAACCTTTCATACAAAGACAGAGAAGAGAGATGTTTAGACCATCATACATATATGTAGATTTATCAAACGTTACAGAGGTAAAGTATACAGTGAATAGCGTATACATTGGTATACGAATTTGAAACAAGTTGACTTTAACGCAGTGATGTTTCCTACTTTAAGCTAGTTTAATTTGTATGTAATGCTCTTTATTAACTGCAATATGTAGTAACAAATAGATCGATCGCATGGAACGGTGCACTAGAATACAACAAAAGTTTATATGATCTATACATACAAAGTACTGGAACTTTTAGATGTTAAAGCTACTAAATATTAGTGCCCAATACCCAGTCTTGTATACGGGAGAGAAAATTGATGTTAATTGAGTATGAGATAATGATGTTGTACAATTAATTGCTAAATAAATTAATTAGTTTCTAAATAATAATAGACCCACAAAAAAGGTTTTGTACCGAATTATGTTTTTCTTTACGTTGGACGCCCATTTGGGTGTGCGCAAAAATTTAATTGATTTGTGGTCTAAATGATGTCATATGATGATATACTAGTCATACGAAAAAAAATTCAAATGATCAATTCTCTTAAGTTATAATACGATTTAAAATATATATATTAAATAGTAGGAAATAATTAATATAATGATAATTTCGTTCATTTGAACCTTCTACATGTTTTTAATTTCTTTAACTCCTTATATCTTTGAAACTATTCGTATTTTTTGTGATTAATGTCTCATAAGATATCATTTACTAGATCACAAATTAGTTAAATTTTTGCGACTCCCAAATGGGCGAAAAAACAACTGTTTTAAGAGTTACTCTTTGACAATAAAAATTAAAAAGCTCACCGACCCCCCATTTTTTCTATTATTCAAAAATTGCAAAAAAGAAAATATATACTAATTTTGATAACTTCGTTGGACCATGATAAATTTTTTGACGAGTTATTTGCGATCAATGCAAAAACCAAACTGCTAACTTTGAAATGCTATAATTATAAGAAAAAAAATTCCAAGGGTAGATTTGAAAAGCTGAAAGTCTTCATTAATCTGTCAAAAATTATCATCCAGCGATACAAAAAAAGCAAATTGAAGAGAAAAGTCTACAAAATTAATTCATTAAAACAATTTATCACGGCCTGTGAAGGCTCTCAAAATTGGTATAAATTGTTATTTTTTAACGATAGTAAATAATTTTGAGGATTAGCGGACTTTTTAATTGCCAAATTCGTTGTAAGTGCAAGAAAAACATAGTCCGGTAAATAGGTTATTGTGTGGCTTGTATTTAACCAAATCAATTAATGAAATGATTAATTTTAAACATCATCAGCTTTATTAATAAATATATGGGTGCGCCACTGTAATTGTGTGTGTGTTAATATTTTATAATGCAGAAGAGAACATCGTAAATCATGACCAGTGTTTGTTGAGAGCTGTTTGATTTTGTATTTTAAACAATTTGGCAACAGTTTTGTGTTGGATTTAAGATGTTTGTTGTTTACACGTATGTGTTTGTTTAACGATATTATAAAATCGTTATTTAAAGTGGGTTAAGCACTTTGAGAATAGTTAAATGCAATGATATGTTTACTGTGTTAATTTATGTTTTTGATTTATTATGATACAGTGAACATTAAATCAGGGGACACCAACCTTCTTGAGAAAAGGGCGATGACAAAATGTCACAACACGGAAACATTTTTTGATTTATTATATTTTCTTTTTGTAGCTTATAGTTTAAGAGGTGATGACATTTTTTCTGCCCCATCTGAGTACTAGGCAGACTTATGGAAATCGTTTATTCATATGTTGTACATCATGGAAAAAATAGTCCCAACCTCCACACCCGGGGATAAAGGGGTTTAATTTCTTAGTGAACATTTTTGCACTAATAAAATCACCACAGGGAGTTAGTTTATGAAAAGTTAGTTAGTAAAAGTGCAATGGGCAGACGCGTAGGGTGGGGATAAGGGGCAGGCAGACGCACTCAAAGATGTAATTTTTTAAATGAAAATTGTCTTATTTGAGCATTGATGAATTTTTTGGAGGATGATAGGTTTTGATCTGTAGAAGACTGAAAAAACATAGGCAGACATTTAGTGTGGGGATAACAAACATATTTGATATCATTAGTGGAATATTACAAACCTGGAAATTTACAACCCTTTGCCACTTTCAATTGCGTCTGCCAACCCCTTATCCCCACACTACACGTCTGCCTATGTTTTTTCGGTCATCTACAGATCAAAACCTGTCATCCTTCAAAAAAATTCATCAATGCTCAAATGAGACAATTTTCATTTAAAAAATTGCATGTTTGAGCGCGTCTGGCCCGTTCCTTAACCCTATCCTACGCGTCTGCCTTTGTTTTTCCGGTCATCTACAGATCAAAAACTGCCATCCCTCCAAAATTCATCAATGCTCAAATGGGGCAATTTAAAAAAAAATGCATCTTTGAGTGCGTCTGCCTGCCCCTTATCCCCACTCTACGCATCTGCCCACTGCACTTTCACTATCTAACTTTTCATAAACTAACTCCCTGTGGTGATTTTATTAGTGCTCACATGTTCACTAAGGAATCAACACCTTTATCCCCGGGTGTGGAGGTTGGGACTATTTTTCTCAAGATGTAAAACACATGAATAAACGATTTTCGTAAGTCTGCCTAGTGCTCAGATGGGACAGAAAAATCTAGTTTTATCGGTATCTACAATATTTTTCCATTTTTTCAGTTTTTTCTTTCGGAGATATTTTTTGAGTTTTTTTAAAGATAAACAAAGATTTTAATTATAACATATTTCAATTCAATTTGCGCTATTCAAAAAACGTCAAATACTTAAAATTTTATTTTAACTAACTTAGGCTTATTATTGATCCACCAATTTCTAAAATTATACCAAATATTCTTGAAGCCTGATGTCTGCCTAATGAGCATATTACAAAAGATTTCGAATTTCATAAATAGATTTGTGGAAAAACGTCGAGTAAGAGTCGCGTACCTTGAAGCCCCATTTTTCTGTGTTCCGACGTAGTAATTTCGGGTAATTTTTGTCCAAAGTATTGTCAACTAATGTATTTTCGATTATTATGGGACAGAAAGAGTTATCTCGATCTTGCCGATTCAGTCGAAAATATATGGTTATGCAGCTCTAAAGAGGATCTTAATATTTTTCATTATAATAACAAAAATAGTTATTTTTTTATCAACATCTTCGTTTCTCCTCCTTTTTTAATTGTCACTTCTTCTTTTGGTTCTTTTCTTTAAAATGTCTGCGATTCTTCACACTTTATCTAGTTTTAGTTTTCATAATAGTAGTTATTATCTCCACGAACTTGAAAAACATTTTTTGAGGTTAGGATTTAGGATAATGTATGTTTGATCGAGGCTTACTTGGGAATAACTTAATCACATTTATATTAATTACATATCAGTTATTACATGGCTTATATTTTAATAAAAAAATAAATGAAATATGATACAAAAATACAATTAAGCTTACTTTGTACTGTCAACGTAATCAACTCTGTCTGTTAACGGTTCGATAATAGATGTAGTCTCAACTGTCGGTAAGTGCAAAGAGAACATTAGCTTTCCTCTTCTAACATACTGAAATCACTGAATTCGCGATTACCCCGCGTTTGTAAATGCCCCACTCTCCCCTACAAGTTATCTTAAGACAGCCGTATATACAGTTGTAACAACCACTGCACGTGGTCTAACTTTGAAGAGGTGTTATTTAATCAGTTCGTGTAGAAACACGATTCTGCGCTTGTATGTGAAATTGAATTTAATTGATTTTAGCTGTTTGAATTATTTGATGAGTTTCACAATCAGTCATTTAGCTATTTTTAACACGTTTAATAAAGTATACTTAAGTGGAGTACAATTTCCAATATTTCGATGCAAAAACATTTTGTGTCGATACATTAATTTTAATAATTGAGTAATTAATTAGGGAAGTAATTTCAATAAAACAAAAGAATTAATACAGTTAATATTTTAACTGTTCATGATTTAATAAAAACATAATACAATGTATGAATGTTTTTGTTAATTCCTCTTCAAATCAAAAAGCATTTATAAAATGAAAATAATGAAAAGCTTTATTATTATTGAAAATCTAACCTTGTACTTCGTATTCCAATATTAATTAACACGAATATGTTTAATAAATATTGAAAATAAAGGAGGTTTAAAATTTTTTCGGGAATCTTATGCACGTATAGTAGATACTGACTTGGTTGGCATAAGACTTTTTTATACATCATGATACAGAAGAAATTACATAAGTTAATACTTTCTTACAATACATTAATTGTTGTTTTTGTTCATGTTTATGCAAAAAAAAGAATAAGGTATAAATTATAGAAAATAACGTTCTCTACAACTTTTATTGTAAGTCTTTTTTTCTGTTATAACCATTTGAAATAAAATTTAAAAAATGATTATTTTTTTACACATTTTTTTTTTAAATATGATTACAACAAAAAGTTATAGATAATAATATTCTCTTTAACTTGTATCTAAAACATTTTTTTCTAATAAGTACCGTTTAAAAAATAATTTGAAAAATTCAAAAATTAAAGAAAATCTATTATTTCCTTTAAAAAAATTGAATGAATAGAACATAAATTATAGATACATAAGAGCATTTTCTATAACTTTAATCTATTGCGCAGTAAACATCTGTTTCCTGCTTAGTGATGGTTTTTTTAAGTTTAAAATTTCATGTTTGTAAGTCTCACCGTTTTGGCTGAAGAAGGTTCACAGACACACATACAGACGTCATTGAGATAATGGTCGTACGTGATACAGGGACCCTCAATACCTACGTGTAATTCCGTTAAAATCTCAAGTTCGTTTTTTTCATGATCAATGTTCACTATACTTTGTTATACAGTACATTTCATGTACCTATGTATAAAAAAAGTAAAAGTTCAATCAATGGGAACGTTCACGACTGACCAAAAACAGTGAACAACGAGCTTTGATTGGTTGATTCATGGAATTTCTAGTGGAATGTACCTGAAATTTAAAGAATGTCATTTTTTAAGCGTGTAAGGAAGTGAGAAAGAAGTAACCAGAAAGAGATAGAAACTAGTGTTTTGGCAGAAACGCTCAACATGAAGTGAACATAAAAGTTCTTTGGTTAGCCTGGTCACTAGTTTCTATCTCTTTCTAGTTACTTCTTTCTCACTTCCTTACATGCTTAAAAAATGACATTCCTTAAATTTCTGGTACATTCCACCAGAAATTCCATGAATCAACCAATCAAAGCTCGTTGTTCCGTTTTTTGGTCAGAGGTGAACGCTCCCAATGTGTCCGTTATTCATAAACCAACGATTTACGAGATAAGAGTTATTTCCAGCCTAGAAATGTAATTATAGTACAGGCAACGAAGGGCAAAATTGCCCTAGCACACATGTTGTATACCCATCATAGTATGCCTGTTTACAAAAGTCCCCATCGATAGATGATCTTGTGGAAAAATTTAACACAAGTGAAGCGTATCTTATGTATAGAGATTGGAAAGATAGTTGTTATTTTTAATAATAGTTACTAGTTGAATATTTTTTCGGAAAATAGTTGATAAATAGTTTTTTACGATTTAATAATAATTAGTGCAAACGAAGCAGTAATAAGTGTCGCAAATAGTTGGGAAGATAGTTGCAAGTAGTTGATTCTAAATCTTGTTCAATCAAACAAGTTTTCTGAAAACGGTGGAGATATGTAATAAAAATTACAATAAATGCATTTTTACGCAATAGTTGAAAAACTATTTTTCCAATCTCTACTTATTTATATCAAAAACAAAAATGTTTGTTTTGCAGCAATATTTCAAAATTTCTTCCAGTGCCAATGGGTCTATCTATATTGCTGAAAAATCGTCATAGCAATTACTATTTTTCCTTTAAAAATTCGCAAAAATATATATGTAAAACTGATGCGATTAAAACAAGACTTTACAATGATAAATTGTTTTATCATAATTCTATTAGATCGGAATTTTTCGTATGATATGCACTATATATAACACCTTTTTACATTGAATATATGAAATATTTTTCATTAAATTAAAAGCCTTTCTGACAGTAACACTCACTTTTTTCAATGAAAAGTTTTCTTATAGTGCTTTTGTCTACAGAGAATTCTCTTCTTAATTAAAAACATCTGCCAAGTAAATACACAGAGCTTCACCGATAAGTTGCTTGGAATTGGTTAATCATTTAATTTTTATATATTTTTATTATAAAATATTAATTCGAAATTTATCTTAAAACGCACCTGATTATTTTTTCGTATATTTTTAATTTTTTGACAATTTCAATCTAAATCTAAATTTATGCAAACGTCAAAATGACATTTAAATCGTCAATATGACATTTTAAACGCCAAAATGACATTTAAAACGCAAATATCAATTTAGAAAATTAAAACACGAATTTTAAAAATAAATTCAGATAAATCTTTGTAAGGGAATATTTTACAACAAACGTTGTAGACCGAAAAAATATTCTATAAAATTTTCACGAAACATGTGTCGTTTTTGAGATATCTTGGAAAAATATATATTTTGGGATGTCACCCCTTCCCCTTACACACGATTTTGATGATTTTGAAATGGGACCGTCCTCAAGTCAGACCCAACCATCCCACTCAGTTTCAATAATATCGGTTCAGAGGTTCATGAATTATGCGTGTGACAAGGATTCAGGGGACAGACGGACGGATACACGGACACACAAACAGACGAAAAGTGTTTGTCTTGACGTGAAATGAATAGATCAATTTAAAATTTTGAAATCGGAGAACATTTTTTTTGTCTCAATCTGAAACGATCACAAAGCTTCTCGTATCTTCGATATTGCGAGGAGAAGCAAAAATAAATAAAACCTTTGCTGTTATTTATAAACAATTTTGTATTAATTACTAATAAAGATTACATAAACAAAATTCCGCCTTTGAAATATGTTTACCTAATTTACTTTAACGAAATATTATGTTTCTATCGAATATTTGCCTTGTGTACACACTCAAGTTACATTTCTGTGTTCTCATTATCAAAATACCGTCTCCATTATATTAGTGTATCTGTTAATCCTTTCATGCAGGCATTGTCTAATGCTGAACAAGCGATACCTGACTCTTGAGCGCAGCTTCCCAACAATAACACTGTTTATAACGATAGTGTGCATAGGCGTCCGTGAGAACGTATTAACTTACACCGTGCGGTCGTTAAGTATTTACAATTAAACGAAAACTAGTTGAATGCTCATGTTTTATCGTTAATTAGATACTTCTCGGGAAAAATTATTTAAATCTACGGAAATCTCAAAATTTGAATAAAATAGTTCTAATTAGAAATAATTTGGTCTACATAGGTCTAAATTTAACTCGTCTATCGACGTAGATTTAAGAAACAAAAATGGGCGAATCCAATATCAGATGTACGTAGATTTACATTTATACAGACGAAGATCGAAATTTTGAGAAAATTACACTGCCCTGCGAAAGTTTAAGACGACTTGAAAAAATGTCGATTTTTGGACTTTTTGCTAATATTTTTGACCGGCTTATTCAATTCGTCTCGGTAATTTTTCGTTGTGATTGACCCAATTTATTTAAAATAACTATTTGAGCTTGTTTTTCTTTTGAAATTTGCTATGCTTTCCCCATTTTTGTGTTTTCTGTTAAAAAAAAGATATATAATATTGAGGTTATGTCATTTGAAATGTGAAAACACTGCAACTGTTGGTGCAGAAAGTCGAAACACAAGGTAATAAAATGACAATAGGTATTGTAAATATAGAATATACTGACTAATTTTAGGGAAAAAGAAATTGTCACTAAAAAAACAGACAATTTGAATTGACACTTTGAAATACATGTGAGCGCCGGGTAACTAACCGACCGTACAGTTATCGGGGGAACATATTTTATTACCAGTCAATACAAATACATTGAATATAGCGGTCAGAGTCCTAGAAATATTTACAAAAATCCAAAAAAGGAAAATTTTTCAGATGGTCTTAAACTTTTGCAAGGTAGTGTATATCTATATAATTGTAAACAGCTATGTTCGACTAACGTTTCGTCATACATTCGATATATTCAATACTTAATTAGCGTAGAGCAGGGTTCTCAAAGTGGAGTACGCGTATCCCTAGGACTACGTCAGTTAGTCATAGGGAATACGCAGCAAGATTAACGTTATGGACAGCAAAAATATCACGAACACTCATGCAAAGCGATGAATTTTCTTTTACCTTTCGCGACAAAATATTTATGTGAAAGTGGGCTCGAGTCGAAATATAAAACCAGGTCCTAACGTTTAAGCGATAAATGAAGTTTTGTACTTTAAAAATTGTGTTCGGAATAATGAAGTTTGTATATTAAAAGAAACCAATTTTCAAGGTAAACATAGGAGATTTGTCCTCTTATTCCATATTTGCCGTGAAATCTGTTTTCTTGAATTCTGTTTCAACGTACAAATTGTAAAATCGCATAAATATTTATAAAAAACATTTTTGTTGAGAAAAGTCTACTCTATCCATCTTTTTCAAGCGATTAAATGAACAACAAAGGAATTTATGCTAAAGACCGTCAAACCAAGATTTATTTTTCGACTCGGGAAGTTTCGAATGGTCATGATAAAAACGAAGTATAGAAATCGACTTGATGCCGAGTCAGAATTACGATTAAAACTGACCAAAACTGCTCCTAACTACATTAGTTAAGTACACATTTATCTACACGTTTTATGATCATTAAAATAAAAAAAACCTCATTTTTCTATAGAGCTAACTTTTATTATTTTCTTTTATAAAGGAGTACGCAGTCTTCTGGGAAATTTAAAAGGGGTACGTGGGGCTATAAGTTTAAGAAACCCTTAGCTTAACAAACAGAAGCCAAAAATGTTGGGAGTATAAGAGTTTTTTCTAATGATTCATAATTTCAGAGTTAGTGCCTACCTCATTTTTGAGAGATAATTACCAGACACCAGATCACTAAAATTATAAATATTTTTATTCATACCTGCGTATATATTTTGAAAAGGTTTATTTTAACATTAATAACATTGTATTGAAAAAGTTCTTAGAGATTATTTTAATTAATTTAATGTTTTAATATCAGTTTGTGGAATGAATATAAATATTTTATTTATTTTAATTTTTAAATAAAAAAATATTAGAACCATATTAAATATTTTTTAATGAATAATAACTATATCTTTTACAGTATAAATTCACACTTATGAAACATAATTTCACATTAACGGAAACAGATTTCACACAAATAAAAACAGAATTCACATATAGGAAAATTAATTTATCAAGTGTGAAATTAATATCAACAAATCAATGCAGATTTAAAAGTTTTTTATTCCTTATTTACAATATTAAATATACACGTTAATTATATCACATTTCAATAAGATCTTCCTGATGTGAAATCACTTAAATTGCCACATAAGCAATGTTTTTTTTTAAGTGGAGTTCCTTTAAATTGTTAGTAAAACAACATATTATTATCCAGGACGGACTGCATGTATATTGAACTATACATGTGCTAACAATCAAGCACCAATCATTTTGGAATTTTGAATGTGTATTTTGGAAGACATTGCTCCATATCGAACGATATTATGCTGCATTATTGCACCAGGAAGATCTTATTAAAATTTGTGGGGTTTGGGTAATCCCTGTGTAGAGTCCTAGGGTATTTTTATTCCTTATTATATTAATAATAAGGAATAAAAAACCTTTAAACATGTATTCTTTTGTTGAAATTAATTTCACACTTAAAAAATTATTTTCCTATACGTGAATTCTGTTTTCATTTGTGTGAAATCAGTTTTCTTTAATGTGAAATTATATTTTATTTGTGTGAAATCAGTTTTCGTTAATGTGATTTTATATTTCATTTGTGTGAAATCTGTTTTCGTTAATGTGAAATTATGTTTCATAAATATGAATTTATACTGTAAAAGGTATTAATATAATATTTTATGTCGTTAGTAAAATTACTTTTTATAAACAGAGAAAAACAGAATCATTTTTTGTTACAAACAAAAACAGATAAATTCCAAAGGCTAAGGCGCTTTACTATTATTGATAACTCGCTGTTCTTGATGATGTTCCCACTTGTAGCTGTATAAATACACATACATATACTTCTTAGCGAGGAATTTTGACGGCGCTTATGACTGCATGTAATTGTGATTATCATTTGAAGCTTCGCTTATAATTATTATAGTTATTACTTATTTCACAATAGAACGGAGAGATTTGAATATTATTATGAATCTTGCATTAATGCGTTATGTTTATATATGTATAATACATTACAACTTTGTTGGCAGAGCTGGTCTGGGTAAATGCCATAAATGGTAAAGAACAATAGCAGGAGTTTTGTGTATTTAAATGCTAACAAAATAAATTGTGTAGCTACAAGAAGGTAAGGAACGTCATTTAAAAAAATACACTCATCCATACAATTAAAAGAAACAAGAAATTAAACATTTTTTTTGGGTGTTTTTTGAAGTGCTGTATCTTTGTGAAAAATGGTCGTATCGAAATAAATAAAAAAACATTTTAAAGCTTCAAGTTTCTAGTTTTGAGATTTTTTAGCATAATTTTTTTTGAGTTACGGTTATTGCACAATCATAAGAAGTAATGGGACACAAAAATTTTCCAATTTTTTAAATTTTTTTTAAGTGTCCGCGGGCTTGGGAATTTTTTTTTCAGTTAAACCAATCAGTAAACTTGTTTATTCAGCTTTAATTTGTTTTTTTTTTTGGTCTCTCTCAATTTTTTTTGCCGAGATATCTGACTTTAAAAAATGATTCTTTTGTCTTCGATCATCAATATATCAGCAACTGATGATTAAACAGTAAATTTAAGAGCAGTTTTAAAAACTTGAATAAATTTCCTACAAGACCCTTTCATGACTTTATTAGAAAAATATTTTTTTTACCCTCACCATTAATTTGAAAAAGTACAAAAAAATGACCTTTTATGGTCTTTTAGTAAATATATCGCTACTTTACAAATATTGATGGGAAGATTAATGTTGCCAGGTGATTTTACAGCTTAATGTACCCCCAACAGTCCTGTAAATTTTGAAATTGATCAATCGAACCGTTTTATTTATTGTGTAATTTAACTACATTTCAGAAAAAATAGGAACAAAATCTACAAAATTTAGCGTAGCTTTAATTCTATAGCTTTTCTCCCGAATTTGTGGGTTATCATTTTGTATCTTTATTTAAAATTTTGAGATTCTTCCTTATGTATAAGTTTACGAGATATTTTGACAAACTGAGATTAATAGAGTTATAAACGAAGACCCATTGAGCACTTAAATAATTCAATAATAGTGCATTTTACACTTTATAATGCATAAAAGTAGATGATTTGAAATATTTACCAAACAAATTTCCAAAACATTTAGATTTTAGATAATATTTTTTACCTAACATAAATGTAATTATTTTTTGAGTATAGGCATTGTTATTGGTATAGGTTGTTTTTAGAAGCCTAAAACCCTCGAATTAAGTTTATAGATCTGGAGGCAGCGACCAAATTTGGTCATCATAGAAGCCTGCAAAAAATGTTAATTGGGATATAGAGAACTAGCTAAATGGGCCCCATGATCCTAGGACGCTGCCTTTAGATAGGGCAGCCCGTCAGTTATGTAAATAAAATAGCCGAAAAATTTATAGCATCCCGTCAGATATTTATAAAATTTGTTAATTTTGTTATTTTATTAATCGCCATATAATATCTGACGCCTTAATAGTTGCATTATTTTTTTATAACAATCTAAACATGTTTTAAAAAAATGGCCGATGTAATTATAGCGGCCCGTAAAAAATCTTTTTTAATCCATAGATTTATGTTTCCTGAACATGAAAATAATAGTATCTGACGCCCTAATAGTTGCTTTATTTTTTTATAACAATTTAAACGTTAAAAAAATGGCCGATGTAATTAAAGCCGACCGTTAAAAATCTTTTTTAATCGATAGGTTTATGTTTCTTGAACATAAAAATAACAGTATCTGAGGCCCTAATAATTGCTTTATTTTTTTATAACAATCTAAACATGTAAACAAAAAAATCTGAAATTTTGGGTAAAAATTGAATTACAAATAAAAAAAATGTAAATCTATGCTTAAATCTAAGCACTTTTTACCTCTTGTGATTATTTTTTTAAATTAATAATTTTCGAGTAAAATTTTTTGGAAAATTCGGAAATGACTCTTTGGTTTGCTCCTTATCATAAAAATGGACATTTCCAGAAAAAAATGTTTCAGCGATGAAAACGTCAGATATACATTTTTCTGTTTTTGTAATAATCAAATCAACCTAAATCTTAAATATCTGACGAGCTGTTAAATTTTTTTTTGTTGGCATCATTTTTTTTTAATTCGCTCTAATACATTTAAACAGCGCCGCAAGCGTCAGAAAACTATATTTCCTTGAGATCTGAGGAACATGTATTTATCAAAAAGCATCTGTCTGCCAGATTTGCTATGAGTCACCCAAGGTTAAAAACTTGACAACTTTGACAGCCTATCAAGGGTTAATGTAACATATTTTATGACTGACAATTTACTTTTCATGTATAACTACATACACTAAGTTAACAAATTTCATAACAAATTTTGCGGGCTGCTATGATGCCAAAATTTGGGTTGCTGTCTCCTGATCTATTAGGCTAGATATTATCGCATGCCATTAAACACACGTAGAGAACTAATAGTCCCTACAAAACTGATATTTTAGGGTTTTTCATCGTTAGACTGTTTTAAATATGGACATTAGTTTAAGTTCAATAATAAAGCAAGAAGATGACACAATAAGAGCTAATACAATATATAATATCATATCAACCCAATCGTGCCCAGCGTTGCATATATGTAACAGAGCGCTTTTGTTAAGATTTTGCGTTGCTGTAAGATTATTTTAATTCGAATGGGTTTGAAATTATACTTATTTTCGAGTATTGGACTGAATACATCAACAATGCAATTACCAACGTTCTGGAGTTTTAGTATACTTAGATAGGTATGAATTGATGATAGAAAAATCTGCAATATCGGTAACAAAAAAAAACCTCGGTCACGATTGGGTTAATGCGTACAATTGATATATTTCATGATATTTATCACTGTCATAAATTATAACAACATGATAATTCTTGATTGGTATTTTGAATTTACCTATACAATATACACTATACATACATATTAGATACGTCTATTAAAGGTTAAACTAGCGGTGGCATAATACCACTACCTTTTCAGACCATTACCTTTACTCCAACTCAGTCACGATATCTGATGAGATTTGCTTGCCAATTAGTGCCACGACTGTATTGCTAGTTTGTTCCAATAACACTGATTACATGTGTGTTAGACATTTAATAAATTTATGATTATTTGGTCGAGATATCGATTTGTGAGTTGTATTTTTTTAGTTCATTTTGTTTGTGCTGTAATATTAGTTATAACTAACAATATATAAATAAATTGGTTTGAAATGTTAAGTACTTTTAACCGTTTATTGATTATTTGTAAAACTAGAAAGACATTTAATAAATTTATGATTATTTGGTCGAGATATCGATTTGTAAGTTGTATTTTTTTAGTTCATTTTGTTTGTGCTGTGATATTAGTTATAATTAACAATATATAAATAAATTGGTTTGAAATGTTAAGTACTTTTAACCGTTTATTGATTATTTGTAAAACTAGAATTATAATAAATGTTTTTTTTTTTTTTTAATTTTAATTTTGTCTATCGAACTGTTCGTTCATTTAGACAGCTGTTTTATGTTCTGTTTTAGTTTAATAATAAATGTTAATATGGATATTCAGATATTTAAACCATTTTGACAGGTATTAAACATAGTAGATATTCGAACAATTAATATTTCCATGGGACAGAGATAGCGTTAGCGACTGTAATATTCCCCAGTGTAAGGCTGGATTATTTTCATTTTATTATTCGAATATTGTCACAAACAATTTATTTCAATTTAAATAAAACTTTTATTCACATTTACTGGTTTATAAAATACCAATATTTAATATAATTTACTACCATTTTAATAATAAATAATCATCGACAAATAAAAAAACCAATTAAGTCTTACCTTACCTTACCTCCTTAAGAAAATTTATATTTTCATAAAGGTACTTTTATGTACATATAAGGTGCCTATCGTTAAATGGGAATGCGTTTTTCTTTTTTTTTGGCATGTAAATTATTTTTACTTCGAAAATATTTCTTTAATAAAATTATAAAGTTAAAAAAATTCATACTAATAAATGAAAAATGATAAATTAACATTATTATTTTTAAAAATGGCCAAGTGCGTGTTGGGCACGCTCATGATTTATAAACAAGAGTTATTTCAAATTTTTTTATAAACTATTCTAGATACAGTGTTCGTTATAATTTTCATTGAAAGTACTCAGTAAACTCACTACATTCTGTATTTTTAAAATATTTTTTGCATCGATAGTTTAAAAAGTAGAAGGGGGGAGCGCTCTGATAACTACACTGAAAAGTAAATATATCTTGACTGAAGGGTTTAAATCTAAAGGTCATTTAACATTTTTTGTTGCATTTTAGAAGACCTATCTAATGACGTCCCACTCAATGGGGTAAGTGAAAAAAAATTATGAGTTCACTTTTCAGTCTATGGTAGGGGGCTTCAAAATAATTTTGACAGTGTTCTTTATAATTTTTGGTGAAAGTATTAATTAAAAACTACATTCTGACTTTTTTTAATTGATCGTTTAGAAATTAAGGGGAGGACGCTCTGATAACGATATTTAAATACAAATATATCGTGACTGAAGGATTTAAATCAAAAGATCATTGAAACTTTTATGTTGCATTTAAGGTGATCTATCTAATGACACCCCACTCAGTGGAAGAAAATAATTTGAGTTCACTTTTCAGTCTATGAGAGGAGGGTCCAAAAAAATGTTGACAAAATAATTTTCAGCGAAAGTACTAATTAAAAGCTACATTCTCGAATTATTTCAGATTTTTTATTTTGATAGTTAAGAAAATAAAGGGGGGGGGGCGCTCTGATTACGACTCTGAACGCAAATATATCGTGACTGAAGAGTTAAAATCAAAAGGTCATATAACAATTTTTATTGCATTTTAGGAGACCTATCTAAAGACACTCTACTTAATGGATTAAATGAAAATTTTGTTTTGAAGATACTTTTTAGTCTATAGCAAGGGGATCCAAAAAAATTTTTTTTTTAATCTTATCATTTCTGTTTTTGGATTATCATCAGTCTCCGTCCATCTATCAAATTTCATCTTAATCGACTTAAAATTTTTGAGGACGGACATGACAAAACTATGAGTTCCTAGTTTTCTCTTAAAGGAAGCTATTAAAACTGTAGAAAATACAAATATAGAAAAAAAGTATTTATTTTTTAGAGGTTTGGTCATTGGTTTATTTAAAAAAATATAAACATATTTCTTTAATAACTTTTCATAATGTCAAATATTGTAAAACATGTCTATATTTTATAATATTTTTTAGACACTGATGAAGACTAACAATGGTCGAAACGTCTGAAATAATATTTTAAAGAAATATGTTTATATTTTTTTAAATAAACCAATGACCAAACCTCTACAAAATAAATACTTTTAATTTAAAATATGGTCATTTACATAAACTCGAAATATAGAAATTTATATAGAAATTAAAAAGAAAACATTTATGCCATACATAATAACAAGCCAGCCCTGTAGTGCCCAAAATAAATATTTACTATTGTGGTATTTAATTCGGTAGCGAGTTAAAATCTGTTCGTACACATTAAGCAGCGCCGAGCAACAAACTAATTTTGATACATAGGCCATTTAGAACAACTGCGCCGCGGCCGTGCCGGTAACGCCGTCGTCTACTAGCCGATAAGGATTACTCTGACGATTTTGTAATTAACTCCGAGTCGCAATAAGACACATTCTGGCTCATCAAAGCAAATAGCCGCAGGCTCTGCGAGGGTCCTGTGTAATTGTATAATCAATACAGGATCCCGAGGGAACGTCGCCGATACGGGACCGTCGCACAGTCGACCACATTTGAGACCGTTTTGACCGAAAGTGAAAAGTGTTAAAACCGACATTATTTGGAAATGAGAGATTGGATGCGAATGAACTTAAAACTTAAACATTATCTTCAATTCTTGTAAGAAAACTCAATATTATTAAATAAAAGTCAAGTGCGAGTCGATCCTCGCGTATAGCTGTCGCGTACGGTAAATTAAAACCTTGTAACGTTTAGAAATACAAGTCTTGGTGCTTCCGCGGTGATCTTGGAATGGATCTTGGCTTCTGGGTGTAAGCCGCGGCGATTTGGTTGTGTTACCGGCCAACGTTTCGTCACACATTGCAGTGGACATCTTCAGGGCTCTTCTAATAAACGATACGACCAAATCGACGCGGCTTACACCCATAAGCCAAGATCCATGTTTAGAAATAATTTAGATTAGTTTAAATAAGATCGAACAGGTGTTAGTACAATGTGTGTAAGAATTTGTTAAATATAGGTACCGATTTTATAAGTATGCCGTGATGTAAAGACAATGGAAAAGCTTATTTAAGATTTGTTATATTTAAAAACTTTCTTTATTACACAGAAAATTAAATATATTAATTTTTTGCTTCCTCACTATCTCGTATCGATCGTTTTAGGATGAGACAAAAAAATGTTCTCCGATTTCAAAATTTTAAATTGATCTATTCGTTTCACGTCAAAACAAACACTTTTCGTTCCGTGTCTGTCTGTCTGTCCGTCCGTGTGTCTGTGTGTGTGTGTGTGTGTCCCCTGAATCCTTGTCACACGCATAACTCATGAATCACTCAACATTAATGAAACTTGGTCGGATGGTTGGGTCTGGCTTGAGGACGGTCCCATTTCAGAATCATCAAAATCGTGTGTAAGGGGGAGGGGTGACATCCCAAAATATTATTTTTTTCAAGATATCTCAAGAACGACACATGTTACGTGAAAATTTTATAGAATATTTTTTGTAGAGCATTAAATTTCCTGTAATACTTATAGATCTGTAACGTTTGTTGTAAAATACTTCCTTACAAAAATTTATCTCAATTGATTTTAAAAATCGTGTTTTTTTTTAAATTGATATTTTTAATAGGTAGATACTTTGATAATTGTTAAATGTCGTTTCGACGTTTACATAAATTTAGATTTAGATTGAAATTGTAAAAAAAATAAAATACGAAAAATTAAGAAAAATTTCGAACTAATATTTTTTAGTCAAATTGAATAAATATTAAATGGTTAACCAATACTAGGCAATTTATCTAAGCACTTTTTCGGTTTTTATTTAAATTGCTCAATAACTTACTATCTTTGGTGAATTTGGCACGAGGAAGCACTGTGCATTTACTTGACAGATGTTTTTTTAATTCACACGCGACCGAGATTTTTGGTCTAGTCTCGGTCTAGGTTACGTGTATAAGACAAGATCGACATAGTATTTTTCACTAGACGACACCGAGACGAATTGGCTTCAATTTTCACGAGATGAAATCAACACGACACTGTCACTTGTAAACTTGTAAAATTCGAGCCCGGGACGAGACAGGACTTACATGACTCTCGTCTCGTCTCATATAAACAGTACTTTAGGCAATTTAAACTATTCGATAAACACCCAGTCAGATCCTATCAAATTCTTAGGACTATACTTAAATCCAAAATTAAATTTTAAATCTCATATCTCAATCCTAAAAAAATAATTATCCACGTACATATTTCTACTCAGAAAATTAACTGTCACTGTTCCCAAAGAATCGGTAATAGCCGCTTATCATGCTTTCATAATGTCAAACCTGAGATATGGTATTATTTTCTGGGGCAGTGCCCCTGATGCCATACACTTATTTCGCTTACAAAAAACCTGCATCCGTATAATAATGGGTTTAAAAGCTCGCGACTCTTGTCGACCTTTTTTTAAAGAGTTAAATATATTAACTTTACCATCTCTATATTTGTATGAGGCTGGCTGTTTTGTACTAACCAACTGACATTTTTTTTAAAAATATATAATTACACACACACACGATACCAGAAACAAATCCAAACTATACCTCCCTACGGAAACTTTGCATATACCACATAGAGGGACAATAAATCAGTTAATAAGAATATTTAATTCAATCCCTACATACATAACCAATCTCAATTATCATGATTTCAAAAAAGAATTCAAAAATTATCTACTTGGAAAATGTATATATACTGTCAATGAATTCCTACAATGACTCCTCTGTATTATTTTATATTACTTTAATTTCATATTTGTTCTTATCCTCTATATTATTATTATTTTATATTTTTTGTTTGTTTCCACAACTGCATTATAATTACTAAATGTATTACTTGACTTGTTTCACACTGTACAACAGTTCAGGAAATAAAGAATTATTATTATTATTATTATCATTCATGTGCAGCGATAGTAACTTAACAGTCCACATCACTTTCCCTTTTCGACCATCAACACGCACATCTGGACCACTGCGTGTCTCTCTTAACTTATTAATCTGCGATGGGAGTTCGCGCCGATGACATGTTCATGAAATTTATTAAATTTTTCGATTACATTTTTGTGTGCGGTGACATGTCATAGTGTGTGTGGGATGGTATTTATATGTTGAATTAAATTTTATATTTATGATCCTTGCATTTCGTTCTTTAAAACGTTTACGCAATATGCGTACATATGATTATTTTTTACATGTATATACTTTTGTGAATTTTTTGTGAATTCTATTCTTATCGTTGTATTATATATATAGACACAATTTTCAGTCGAGTGAAATATGTTTTGTTGAATAAAATTACTTGAAATGGAAGAAAGTCTACAAAATTGATGGTTATTTCGAAATACATGTATTTGATCATAAATGTATGCATATTGCTTCTTTAGTTATATTTATTTAACAATAAGTACATTTATTTGACCTTTATTGCTGTACAAATCCAATAGCTTTTTGGTATAAGGTACTGGCACCAGTTATGGCCACTATAAGAGCAAAGTTGACTGTTTTTATGATTGACCGTCTTCTTTTTTGTAATTTTTATGAACTCATGTTACTAATAAAAATATCGGTATGGAGAACCATACATGACTTCCATGTTCTTTCTATCTTTTTAAATAATTTTTAAATATGAATTTTTTTTAAATATTTTATTTATATCACCTACTACTATGAATATAAATTTCGTAATACATAAAAACATATATACTTACGACGGTTACAGCTGTTATTGCCATTTTTATATAAATATAATCTAATTTCCTAATGTCCAAAACATAATAAACATTCGTAGAACAACTAATTTGACAATCTGAATTTAGTTGCATTTGTTTCCAAGGCTACATGAATTAATGACATATTAATTAGTATTTAAAATTCAAATTTTGAGGGTGTTTTTCACCCTTTCAATGGCTCTTTAGATACGTACAAATAATAAATGTCCCTTAGGTTCAATTGAACTACAAATGTACCAAGTCTTATTAAAATTAGTGAGATAATACTCGCAATGTTCGCTTTTTAGACGAAAAAAATTTCAAATATTTCCAAAACCCCTAATCCGATTAGCACCAAAATCAATAGGTCTGGAGTACTCTTACAAAATGATAAGAACTACGACACAAAAGATATAAACGAAAGAATCGTCAAATTTGAAACAATGTAAAGCAGTTTCTATGATAATATAATAATAAATAAATTATACTTATAATTAGTTGATATGTCCATCATTTTGACACCTATTGGCCGATTGTCATCAAATCACGCATTAAGACAGTTAAATGTATATAGATTAATATTCATAAATGGTAGCAATCAAATATCAACACATATTTGTAATTCAGCACATTTAATTAAACATTTGCCATTACTGGGATCTTTGCCAATATTGGTGCCACTACCTTACTTGTATTTCTTATATCGAATACTATTTAAACCCACCGTAGATTACTTTGTTCCCTAATCCATCTCCGTCTATTTGTTATTCTCTTCGTTTCTGATCTTTTCTATTTCGTTATACAATGTGTCTATTTCTTCACAAAGCTATTTGTTATTTTATAATTACCTAGTATAAAAGGCTATTTTTTCCATGTAATATATTAAATGATAAGTATTTGTGACAAAAAATAAATCGATAAAAAGCTCATCACTTTTATCCTCATTATGAGTTTTAATTTTCAGGTTTATAAAAAGCTTTTATAAGTCTTCTATTTCAAAAACGATAATCGAATTATAAGCTTTAAAGCTTTCGTGATGATATATTGGTGATAATTATTACTATTTTATGTAATAATAAAAATTATGAAAGTATATATTATACGATATTTCTACATTTATTAATATCATTTTTATCTTATTCTTAGAACTTATTATTATATTCAAAGATATCCTCAAAGTAAATCAAATTCTATAAATATCATGTGCTTGTTTTACCAAACACGACACACTACATGTAGATAATAGTGGCCTATAGGGAATATGTAGAGGTATCATGTTACATGTTTATTTATTATCAAACTCTATAACTAATATTATCAGAAAACAAGACCGTTATGCGGATTATAGAAGTCATATCATTTACTTACTTACTTTGTGTATTATAATTAGGGCTGTATACGAGATGAGATATTACTATTTCTTGTCTCATCGCGATTTTCGAAACTGACGTATCTTTTCGGCTGACAGTCTCGTCTTATTGAAGCCATCTCGTCACACATACATACGTATTTTTTGCTCAGATCATTTTTAGAAAAAATAAATAAATCTTGTCTATAGTTTTTAATAGAAGAAGATTCGCTAGTTCACAGCGGAAATGTGATTTGTTACTACTAAAGTCGATTATAAACATTTCTAAGCGATTTGGGGCGATTTTTTGTTATTTAAAAAGCAACATATGAGAAAAAAAATTGTAAAATTAATTCATTGGAGCAGTTACCATATATTCCCGGCTACGGCCTCTATATTTTGTTTTTGTCAGGCTATGGGCCCCGTCAAATTTTCAATATGCCTCTAGGCTAGCCCAGTCCTGTTTAGCAACAAATTAGAGATATTTTAAAAGTATTAAGACACTTGTACTCGCCCGCGCCATGCTCGCGCCACTCCGATACGACCGCATGCGAATTTATACGAGTATGTTATACCCTTTGTATCAATTTGGGATTTTGATATGTTGTTTGGGTATATACAAGGTATAATATATAAAAAAATTGTGATTGCCCTCCGAAGACAACATGGTTTTTTTGATTTTTTAAATTTTATTAATTTTTTTTTCTGGTTTATTATGTACAGAGGATCATAATAAAATTACCTCTGATGAGTCATAAGTACCTCTATAATATATTTCAAGCACCATCAAATTCGACTGACAGATTATCAAAAAAAATTTTTTTTTTGAAAATCAAAACAAATTTTTTTTTCGAAAACTATAAATTTTTGGAAGCTAATATTATTTGGTCAGGTTGAATGTTTAATAGAATGTGACTTCCACAAAAATAATCAGCCAAATCCATGTAAAGGCATGTTTTGCATGCTTACCCGGCTACAGCCTTTAGAATCTGTTGTAAGCGATTTGGCTTTTAGGGTGGCAGACGAGTTCTACAGGCGACTGCACGTGAGATTATCTCGCTTAAACCACTGGACATATCGAATCCATATTCATACCATACGTTCGTTTGGTGCTCCGTTCGATTAATTTTTTTTTTTGGACCCGGTAGATGGCGCTGGGGTCGAAAATGTGTATTTATGGTCCGATTTAGCTCTTATTCAAAATATATATTAGTTACATGGAAATAAATGTACCCAGTAAGTGAAGCTGGAGTCGAGATATTTACGAAAATGTATATTTATAGTCTGATTTAACTCATATTCAGAATATGTTAGTTTTGTGGAAAAAAATATTTTTACAAAAAATGGACCCGGTATATATATTTACGAAATGTGTATTTATAACAATGTGTATTATAAACAATTAACTACAGGTAAATTATTATGATAAAATGTAAAACAAGAAAGATTTAGTGAAAAATAAACATGAAAAAAAGGAATTAAAAATAACACACGCAAGCACTTTAAAAATTAAATAAGTTTAATAAAAAGTAATTTTTAATTTATGATTAACATTACTATGTATTACAATGTACTTGGATCTTAAGGAGTTCTCTTTGAATGAAAAGAGAAAAGTATTTGAGTCTAAAAGTCGCTTTAACTCTAAATTACTTCCTCGATCAAAGTTAGTCCGCAGGTGTACTTCCGTGTACTTAGGTTGTTTTTCACGAATCGTCTCATTTGTACATTAACAATCCATTTTCGCTCAAAGAAAGAAATGTTAAAGGTGAGAGAACACGTAAGTATTTGAAAACTTTGTGTGTACCTCTATTGTCGGGTTAATGGTATTATCTACTTAATAAATATCATTTGAAAAAGTAGTACTATGTTTGAGTTTTTTGTCATGCTTCCCTTAAATATTTAATTTATATTTTAATTAAAACTCTCGCGGTTTCGGTAGCGTTTATTTCGAAATCAAATTCTTATAATTTCTTGTTACTCGTATTTCTTAGTTTTATTACATACCACATATAAGGTAAAGGTAAAATGTAGGGGAAGATGGGTGAATGGCGGTCAGCGGGCAATAACGGTCACTGTCAAATATATAATTCCTAGAATACTTAGATAAAAAATTCGAGTATTGCCATTTAGTATACGGCTGATTGAACTAATTTACGAAGTAACGCCATATTCCACCAACTGCAGTGCGAGTGACATTTGTGCATGTGTTGAGTCATATTTTGTTGTAATAAACTGGTATATTCAAGCAAAGATAAGTAAATAATACTTTATACTAATACATATCTTTCAAATTACCAATTGTTATAAATGTAATAATGGGCGGGTTGGAGTTCAAAAACATGATTTTATTTTGTTAAACAATTTATTTAGGATGCACAGCGTATTGTTTTCGAGTGGCCGGTATTACTCCCTTTGGTGACCGGCATTACTCGCACATTCGGGCAATGGCGGTCTACGGGCAAAAATCTTGGCAATTTATACCACATAGTTATGAAGTGAACTTAATAATAAAAATGAATGATAGTTCTGATACTTATTTAAATTACACAGCTACACAAAAAAATAAAAAAGTGCGGAGTCAAAAAAGCGACCTATATAGCATTGTAGTATTGGTCGAGCATAGTCGAAATCCAAATTTTTTGAATTTTTTGCTTACCAGTTTTTTTTTATTCGGGTTTAAAAATTTTGATTTCGACTATGCTCGACCAATACTACAATGCTATAGCTATATAGGTTACTTTTTTGGCTCCGCACTTTTTTATTTTTTTTGTGTAGCTGTGAAAATTTATAACCAAACCAACATTATATTGGATAACTATACCAGGCGGGTTTTAACAAAAATTAACAATTGATTTCTTCAACTAAAACGTATAAAAATGGCATAGCAGTTGTGATGTTTATGTAATTAAACTATAATTACTGCCATCAAGGTGGGAATTTGTTGTCTACATTTTTTAACAGTCAGTCGCATGGGTATTATCTGATTTTGAAATATTGGTTGGCAACAAAGTAATTTCGGTTTTTTTCATGATTTCCAAAGCCATTTTATTAATACAAATGACAAACATTAATCAATTATGTATTGGCCATTTTGTTCGATGAATTTTTGCCATCTTTCAGTCAGCTTCATAATTCCACTTTCGTAGAAAGTTTGGTTATTAGAGGCAAAAAACTAAATCAACTCATTTTTGACAGCCTCATTTGAATCGAATGTTTTTTGATTCAAATGGTTTTGAAGTGAACGATGGATGAGGCATCACTTCCCAGCCTAACGCCAGTAATTTTTTGCGAGTGACCAAAGATGCATGCGGTCTGGCGTTATTTTGATCGAAGATGACGCCTTTACGATTTGCCAGTTTTGTCCGCTTTTCCTTAATTTCTTTGTCTAAATTCATTAGCTGGCGACAGTAGACATCCAAATTGATAGTTTGGTTCTTTGGGAGCAGCTCAAAATAAACAATACCTTTGAATTCCCACCAAACACTCAGCATAACCTTCTTTTGATGAATATCAGCTTTTTATGTTGTGCAGGCTTATCTCGCTTGCTCCACGATCTTTTCCGCACGGCGTTATCGTAAACAACCTATTTTTTATCGCCCGGTATGATTCGCTTTAAAAATGGATCGGTTTCGTTACATTTCAGCAATGAATCGCAGAAGAAAATTCGTTTGGTGAGATGAATTTCCTTCAATTCGTGAGGAACCCAAATATCGAGCTTATTAACGTAACCAAGTTGTTTTAAATGTCTTTCAACGCATGTATGTGATATGTTAAGCTTCTCTGCGATCTCTCGTGTCGTACTACGCCGGTTATTCTCGATCATTGCTCTTATTTTGTCGTCATCAACTTCAGTTGGGCGTCCAGAGCGTGGTTCTTCTTTGAGGGAAAAATCTCCGGAACGAAAACGAGCAAACCAATTCTGGCACTGGCGTTCTGATAATAAGTCTTCACCATAAACATCACACAACTTTTTACGGGCTTGCACTGCGTTTTTACATTTTTCTAAGTAATAAAGTAAAATGTTACGAAATCTCCATTTCAAATCAATACAAAACAATAAATAAACAACAAAACTTGAAACTTTTTATTTACGAAATAATCTATGAAATGACAGCTTTAAAATACCATATGCAGTCTGATGTTTGCAGTGAAGAAGAACTACTAAAGCCGTTTAACGAAAAAAAATGAAATTACTTAGTTGCCAACCGAATACATGCGAATGAAACTACGGGAAAATTCATGTAATTATAATAAAAATACGTGCATTACCTTTAAACATATAATAATAATGATAAATTCCCTTAACAATCTACTTTACATTAATACCATGTGTTATTTCTCCATTCTAAAACAACACGCACTTCTTTAACGCTATGCATTATACAGGTGTTTGTCTGTTTATTGTACTTTTATTTATTCAAACCACAAGGGAAGGTCCTTTCCAAGAGACGTCCATTCATCACCGCAGTGTCCAGAGCGCCAACATTTTACTGTGGAAAACACTCGACCGACGCGACGTGTTTAAATAATATAATGACATTTTAAATTTAAATTAATATCGAACTGTTTGATAAATGTACGAAGCAGCTGTTGCAAATTCATTTGAAATTTATTACTTGTGTTTATGTGTTTGTATGGATTATTTATATAATTAATTACAGATTATTGAAGAAAATTTTGTTCGTTTTTACGTAGTTAGTGGATTTTGTAATTTTATGTATATATGCAAATTAGGGATTCAATTTCGCGTAATTTTTTTATAATAATCACAGATAATTATTTTTGTTGGAAATTTTATAAAAAATGACTTAATTACATTAATTTTAATGATATTATTTTTTACTTTTTTTTTTACATACATGAAATGCCACCATGCATGAAATGTATAGTGATCATGAAAAAATTTGAATTCGAGATTTCAACGCAATTACACGTATTGAAGGTTCTTGAATCACGTACGACCATTATGTAATGACGTCTGTGCGTGTGTGTGTCTGTTAACGCTCTACAGCCAAAACGGTGAGACTTACAAATATGAAATTTTAAAATTAAGGTTCTTGTATACTCTAGATGTGTATCTTGTATTTTTTATGTCATCACGTTAATGACATTACGGTTCAAGAAAAAATAATTTTAGAAAATATTTTTTTCAGTATATAATTCGAATGATCTCAAAAACGGCCGTATAAAAAAAATTGAAATTTGATATTAGTTTATTTCATGTGTTATGTCCGGTATTATGGCCTAGTAAACAAATTTTTGCAAGCTTGGAAACACGGGGTATCAAACTTATATGACAGTTTTTTGAAAGATAGTTACATGTATAGTAAGTAAAAACAAACTATGTAAAGTATATTTACTAACCCTGAGAAAAAACAGCGCAATTATCTGTCAAAAACTCAAAGAGAACTGCCATAGTTTGATACCCCATATTAAAGTGTTTGCAAGTTAGCAAATTTTATTAGTTAGGTTGTAATTTCGGATATTAGACCGGTAAATTTAAAATTTATCTTATTTTAATCTGACTTTCAGTTATTTGCGGAAATAAATACAAATCGCGAGCAGTATACATATACATATACAGAATGATCCGGTTTGGGATACAGATATTTTACGAAATGATTCCTTGGCACATTTTATTGTTAATGGTCATTTACATAACTTTAAGATTAATTATGTAATTATAAACAAACAAAAAGTATGACTGTTTCATTTAATAGGGTAGGTAGAAAAATAGTCACTTTGGGAATTATTTAAATAAATTTATAACTGGAAAACTGTAAGACCCAGGTTCAAACTTTGTAGATTGAATTTGTAAGTTACCTTATGACGCACGAAAATAATGATAAAAATACCACATATTATAGGTACCTACTTTTGGAGAAAAATGTAATTTTCATAAAAATTTTCAAAAAAATAAATATATTTCTGACTTTGATGAGCAATAATTCTGAACTGGAAACATTGCTAACAATAACGCTAATACTGAAAAATATGTTATTTAATTATCTATGAATCTGACTCCTTGTGGTTGCTCTAGTTACGTTTCTTTGGAAGTAATGAGATAATCTTTGTTTGTAAGTACTACTCTGAATGAAGTTTTTAAACATCCTTTAGCTCAGAGGGTGTTGAAGATAGACCCCTCCTTTCCGTACAGTTTTTTACTCACAATGAGCCAAGGAATCGGTTCTTAAAATATCTAAATCACAAACCGGACCACCCCGTATAATGTTTTTATTTCACATCAATAAACTTTTTGTGTGCAATAATTCCACATTTCATTTTTCAAACATTATCAAAATTTGACAAAAGAAAACTGTTGGATATTTTTAGATTATTGACACAATTTGTGTACAATTACAGGTAGATTTGTTGGAACGATATTACATAAATAGCATTTCCAGGGAATAGTGTCATTGTTTCAACCTTATGACACATATTAAATTGATTTCCACATACACAATTGGTACAAACGTTCTCTAGCTATCGGCTCTAACCATCTGTATTGAAAACAACGCTCATGTGTATTGGCGAGGCCTGATTAATGTTCACGATGTTCATTTTCCCATTGCAAATCGAAACTGGTTCCCTTTTGATTATGTTTTTCATTAACGTTATCTTATACGTGTGAATGCGTATGTGTGTGCGGATCGGTGGGTGGGTGTTGTACTAAACATGTTTTAATTATAACATTTCATTATACACAACAATTATTTGGCAGATATTTTAAGTCATTTTAGTTTGCAAAATTTTATTACTTTTTAGGGTTCGGAAGAAAACTAGGAACCCTTATAGTTTCGCCATGTCCGTCCACAAAATTTTTTTACCGATTAAGATGAAATTTGATTTACGGACGAAGACTGATAACCCAAAAACAGAAATGATAAGATTTATGGAAAGGAGACTGATAAATATATTTAAAAAATATTTCACTTCCATTAAGTAGGGTGTCTTTAAATAGGTCTCCTAATATATGACCTTTTGGTTTTAACCCTTTAGTCACTATATATTTGCTTTTCAATATGGTTTTCAGAGCGCTCCCCCCTTCTACTTTCTAAACTATCGATGCAAAAAATCTAAAGAAAATCCAGAATGTAGCCTTTAGTTAGTACTTTCAAGAAAAATTATAACGAACACTGTAGCTATAATAGTTTATAATTTAAAAAAAATAACTCTTGGTTATAAATCGTAATGACTACGGGACCCTATCATGTGCGTTCCCAACACACACTTGGCCGTTTTATTTATACGTATCTATACATGTATATTGTATTAATGTATTGTGAAAAACATTTTTTTCTTAGGGCAATAATTTGGACGTCATTTTATATTTAAAAAATTGAATTTATGAATTAATAGTTGATTTTATTTGCGAGTTTTATCAAGTCAACTAAAATACTAATAATAACCAGTTTGATCATTTACACACTAGCGACTTTTAGCAGTGCGATAGTCGCTGCTAAAAATCGAGCACCAAACGAACATATGGTATGAATATGACTTCGATACGTCCAGTGGTTTAGGCCTGATGAGAATACATACATACAAACCAACTTTTTTATATATTAAGATGATTTAATTATAATATTGGACAAATAATACTCGTATATTCTATAAATAATATAGAATTATATTCTTTTAGGTTATTTTCATTTATTGTTATAAAAAGGAAACTGATTAAAATGGACTTGGTGTTGTTGACAAAGGGTACACTAAACATTTTTACCTATGCATATGATTTTTATTCCAGGCTCCCTAAATTTAGTTAATTAAATTCTAGCTTTTGGCATAAATATTCATCAACTAAAATATCGTTGCACCCTTCATTAAATAAACCGTAATGTAAAATATAACCTCACAAATAATAATTTAATAGCATAAATCAACCGAAATATTCCTGTGGAAATAAAAATTTAAATAAACACATGAAATGAAATATTGCATATATCCAAATTCAATAATGTCATTGTGAAATAGATTCTACAAAAGTTTTCGCACATCGCTAAAAATGTTCCCCAATAACTGTTACCGTTAAACCCCATTACAGAGCTATTTTTTCAGCTTCTGTACATTTTTGACGACATAGCGCTTTATTTAAACATCAAATCACATAAATAGTTATTCGTGTGCATTATTAACATCGTGAAATGTGTCAAAGCTTGATGAATAATTGAAATGTATGACGGTTATCGATTTTTTGAGTGCAAATTCACATGGCCCAGGTTTTATATACAATGAGTAAATAACGGCAATGTAAGTGTCCCAGGGCCGGATTAAGCAAGCGCGGGGCCCGTAGCAAATGTTATAAAGAGGCCCTTGGCAGTGGCGTCGGGGGGGGGGGGGGGTCTCGGGGAGTAAATCGATAGCTTCACCCACTCCCCCCGAAAAAAGTCAATAGGATTTTTTTTGCACATTAAGCGGGCGTCACACCGCTGACTGGCTTGATTTAGAATATACAATCCTTAAAAAAATTGATAAGTTAATAAAAAATTAAGGGAAATATTTTTGAACCCTTTTAACCCTTGGCAAAAAACGGAAAGGGATGATAAAATTTGTTGAAATTTTTATTCAAAAATTAGAAAGCGCAAACTTTTAAATTTGCTTTGGAACACGTAAATTAAATTAATTTTCGCGGAAATATAACTGTTTGAAAATTTGAATTTTTTGTTTTGCTTTTTTTTAATTATTATTTAATTTTTTTGAGGTGTGTATAATAAAATACCACTTTTACAAACAAAATTTTCTTAATTTGATTTGAGCAAATTTAGAAAAATCGATTAAAAAAATCAGAGATCGGAGCTTCAAAAATCGATTTTTCGATTAAATCGAATCGAGATCGGAAACCCTAAATTTAAATTATTAATTTTTGTAGATTTGGACATCAACCATTGGACGGTAAGTGGTAAGTCCAATAAGAAATATTTTTCCGCAAAGTCGCGGGGCCCCCAGAGACGCGGGGCCCGTAGCATTTGCTACTCCTGCTACGTTGTTAATCCGGCCCTGAAGTGTCCGTTTGATTTATTTAAAGGATTTATTTATTTGTAGTGTTTTGAAAATAGGTAATTTTAATTAAATTATAATGCCAATATATGCTAATATAGATAATTAAAATTGCAAATCCAATTTTGAAATGGGGTTATAACTCAGTTTATAAGCATTATCATTTAATTAAACATTTATTATTCTAGGACAATCTAGGTGACGAGTGATCACGTCAAATATTTTTATTTCATGGTTTAAAATTAATGATTTGTTTTTAAGTGAAAAGTTTTTTCTACAAGCTTTTATTTAATTCCACCTGTTAGTTAAGAACAAATATTGCAATCCAAATTTCGACTTTTAATTCAATTAGAGCTTTGAAATTTTAGATACGTGTGTAATTCCGATGACAATGCAATATAGTATATCTAATATTGTTCTAAATCCAATATGACGGACGCCCCAAAATGGTGGATTATATTTTTCGTCACAGCCCCCTTGATATGGATATCAAATGAAAGGGTCGGATGAGTAGAATACGATAAGTTATGGAAAGTCATTCTAAACTTAATATGGCGGACGCCCCAAGATGGCGGATTAATTTTTTCGTCAAAACCCTCTTGATATGGATATCAAATGAAAGGATTTGACAAATATGACAATATGACGGACGCCCCAAGATGGCGGATAACCTTTTTCATCACAACCCCCTTGATATGGGTATCAAATGAAATGATTTGACGAACGTCACACAGTAACTAAAAATTTTCAAATAAATTATATGTAAAAATTATTTTTTTAAAACAAGATTTTAGGTGTACTAAAACAAAAAAATAAGTACAGTTTAAAGTAGTATCGGAGTTTTCGCTGAAACAGATATGTAATATTTTATATTGAATTTATTGTGGTAAAAGCTTGTTGTTAGGTATTTACAATCTGTGTCAAACAAAACTAATACCTGTTGTATGAACTTCTCACACTTGAGACTAAAACGAAAGAGCTTATTTCAAGAGTTTTAAAATAATTGATAAATTAAAATTGCAAAAAGTTAACAGTTAGCCATCTAAACTACAGCCCGCCAAAAATCTTTATCCGAACCGTTATTATGTTTAATCTCATTTTAAAGCTCGTGCAATTTCTCTATACTAACTCGGCTAATGTTCAGCTAAGAATTGATTTATGAATTTATTTTTGTGCTATTGTTAAAACTCCGGAATTATATAAAAACCAACTCATTCAGTTGATAATTCTTCATAGTTATATATGTTATTATATTTTGTCGAAAACTATGACAAGGTATACTATGAAATTAAAGTCGATTGTTCAAAATATTGAATTATATTTGTTAATTTTATCTATAATTTAATAAGGTAGGCACCAGTCATGGCAAGGACCACAATAATGGAAAAATTTTAATTAAATGTACTGAATTAGAAATATGTGTTGATATTTGATTACTACCATTTCTGAATATTAATCTGTATACATTTAACTGTCTTACAGCGTGATTTGATGACAATTGGCCAATAGATGTCAAAATGGTGGATATTTGTTTTATTAGTAACATGAGTTCATGAGAATTACATAAAACAAGTCCATTAATCCAAAAAAAACGAAAACTTGCTCTAATAGCCGCCATAACTGGTGCCTTTACCTTACTAGATATAAATATTTTTATAGTTTACGATTCTTAAGGTTTTTATATTTTGATATTTTCATATTAATGTTTTTTTTTTTTTTTGGCCTTCCATGCTAGATGATTTAGCCAGGACTCTTTTTTTATACATATGTCTCCCATATTAATGTTATTGTATTTATTATCTATAGACTAAATCAGTTCTTATGACGTGTTTAGACCGAAAAAAAACACAGCAACATCGTATATATTTTTAAATAACACCGTTTTGCTGTTGTTTTTTTTTGTCTAAACACGGCAGTACAGATTATTTATGGGCGTTCATACAATTACATAAATATATTTTTTTCCGAAAACATTTTTCGCCGACCCGCTATACATATCAAAATGTTATATACCAATGTCATATCTTCTTAAAAATGTTGATGATACCTGATGTAAATAATATAAAAGGTTGTCATTGAAAAATAATGACAATTCAAATCATGTTATAAAACATTTACTGGATTCTTTATAGAGCAATATAAAGCAATATCATTCAATTAGGTAAAAAAAGAGCGTGTGCTCAATATCAATCAATTCATTTGATATAAGTAATTACAATTCGTTTCACATAAATTAATATTGAGATGTCAGAGGAAAATGAAAAAGTAAGAACTGATTTAATTAAAAATAAATTGGCATTATTTATTATTTGGGATCAATAAGATATAAAGTTCCATGAATAATTATTCCTACCGAACACGCAACACGGAAAACTGGAAAGAATTCGTTTATGGTTTGCTATTTTCATGGGCGTACATATATATTTTTTCAGTTACAACAATTGTATATATAACATATCTTCTACATATTTACATAGGTATATAATAAATAAATGGGATACCATGGTCTACAAGGTTTTTTTCTTTATTTATTCTTTTTAAGTTTCGGTCAATATGAACTTCATCAGATACTACAATTTTTTTAAACACATGTATTGGTTGGCAACAAAGTCATTTCGTTTTTTCTTTTATTAAATGGATTTAGTCGTTCTTCTTCATTAAAAACTTCAGACCGCATACAGTATATGAGAGCTGACATTTCGTAGATTATTTCGTAAAAAAAAGTTTCAAGTTTTGTTGTTTATTTATTGTTTTGTATTGATTTGAAATTAAGATTCCAGACGGTTATTTTCGTTACATTTTACTTTATTACTTTCGAAAAGGTAAAAACGCAGTGCAAGTCCGAATAAAGTTGTGTGATGTTTATGGTGAAGACTTATTACCAGAACGCCAGTGCCATAATTAGTTTGCTCATTTTCGTTCCGGAGAATTTGATCTCAAAGATACACCACGCTCTGGACGCGCGCCCAACTGAAGTTGATGATGTCAAAAAAAAGCAATGATCGAAAATAACCGGCGGTTACTTGGTTACGTTAATAAGCTCGATATTTGAGTTCCTCACGAATTGAAAGACATTCATCTCACCAAACGAATTTCCTTCTGCGGTTCATTGCTGAAACGTAATGAAACCGATCCATTTTTAAAGCGAATCATACCGGGCGATGAAAAATAGGTTGTTTACGATAACGTCGTGCGGAAAAGATCGTGGAGCAAGCGAGATAAGCCTGCACAACATCAAAAGCCGATATTCATCAAAAGAAGGTTATACTGAGTGTTTGGTGGGAATTCAAAGGTATTGTTTATTTTGAGCTGCTCCCAAAGAACCAAACTTTTAATTCGGATGTCTACTGTCGCCAGCTAATGAATTTGGATAAAGAAATTAAGGAATAGCGGCCAGAACTGGCAAATCGTAAAGGCGTCATTTTTCATCAAAATAACGCCAGACTACATACATCTTTGGTCACTCGCAAAAAATTACTGGCGTTAGGCTGAGAAGTGATGCATCATCCACTGTACAGTCCTGACCTTGCATTATCAGATTATCATTTATTCCGTTCACTTCAAAACCATTTGAATGGAAAAACATTCGATTCAAATGAGACTGTCAAAAATTAATTGATTCAGTTTTTTGCCTCTAAAAACCAAACTTTCTACGAAAGCGGAATTATGAAGCTGACTGAAAGATGGCAAAAGGTCATCGAACAAAATGGCCAATACATAATTGATTAATGTTTGTTATTTGTATTAATAAAATTGCAATGGAAATCCTGAAAAAAAATGAAATTACTTTGTTGCCAACCTGAAATATGATACGAAGCTATAAATTTTTTCGATAGTTTATTAATTGGTTTTAATCATTGACAATGATACAAAAAATAAAAAGTATGGTATTTTTATGTTAAAGTTATGTAATTATGAAAATAATATCCAAATAATTGCTAAGAAAGCTGTAAAGTTTTATGTTATAAATCAATAAATATTAATATTTGATGCATACAACAAAAATAGTTTTTTTTTATATTTCTGTCAAATTTTATATAAACTGGTGTTATGTACATAGTCATTGTACATATGTATTATTAAATTTTACTTAAGCATTTAACATTAAAATGATAATTTTAGATCTCTTTCGACAGTCGGTAATACAGACAACTAACTGAAATTGCAAAATAATAAAAAATGAGGTCAAGTACTCCTTCATACCCTTACCAACAAACGCTTATGGCTATTTGTAAATTTAATTAAGTTGGTATGTTATCTGGCGAGCGATATAAATTGCTTGTTTATTTAAATACACTCAATTAAACGATGAACGCAACAATTTTAGGGTTCATATTTAATATTTATGTATACATACATACATTAATTTGTTTGTTTAAGGGAAGAGCAACTCTCCATGTAATCGATAATGAATAAATTACAATTGCATATAAAAATATAGTCAATAGGGCAGCGTTTCTAATCCTTTTAGTATTTGCGGCCCAATTTTCAATCACAATTCTTATCGCCCTCCTCCGCTCATACAATAATTTTATTAAACCTTCTTTCGAAAAACTTTGCTCTGCAATACAGGCCCAAGAGAGTCACTAATAATATTATTAATCTTGTTTTTAATTTAATATTGATAAGTTAATTATTAAATACATTGTGCAGTACTGATACAAACCTATTTATAAGTGTATTATATCAGTTTATTATGTCAGAATGTATTTTATTGCTTTTCTTTCAGTAAATTAAATAAATTTTTTAATAATATTTTTTCTCATTTTTTCTCGATATGCTCGCGCCCTCTATTTAGTTTAATCATGCCCCCCAAAGAGTGGTGCACCCCACAGGTTAAGAATCGCTGCAATAGGGTATACAATTTTATTATGTTCTATGAACATGCCTTCTAAAAATGATAATTAACTCATTGTCAGTGTTGTTAACACTTTTTAAATCTTAAAAAAATTGGGAATACTTTACTATATTACGATGCTGAGATCACAAAAATTATCAGCATTCTCTGTACTAACGCGCATTTTTTTCAGAAAGTTTTTTAATTCAATTGCAGTAAAGTTTTAAATAGAATTGTTGTTAAGTTTATGATATCATGTTATTACTTTAACAATTGATGTAAATAATTAACAAATACAAGTCAAATTAATATTTCTTTTTTATTATTTAAAATCTAAAAAAATGTCTTTTCAGAAACTATTTACCCGATTTTTGGTTTATATTATCTTTAATTTTACGAAATGGGACAACTCGTCTCGACCATCACGTCGCGGTCAGATCGCCTCGAGTTCAAGTTATTGCGATGGTTCTGCATTTGGTCTAATAGATAGTTTATTAAATATTACTACTGGTCATTAAAGGAGAAATCACCACATTAGTTCTACTAAAATGTCTCCAAGTTACTTATCGGTGGTGTAAAAAGGTGGAACCCCCCCGCATTTGATCTAATATAATTTAAATATTGCTACTGGTCGTTAAAGGAAAGGCAGGGGGCGAAGGTCACCGCGTAAGTTCTAATAAAATGTCTCTAAGTAACTACTGGTATTATAGGGAGTTAGGAAGTGCAGGGGGGCGGAATTCCCCGCATTGGATCTAATATATTTCTCGTAAAGAGAGGCAGAAGGGTGGAGCCCACCGTCCTAGATCTAATAAAAGATTCCTAATTAATTACTGACGTTAAAGAGGCAGGAGGCGAAACCCCCACAAAATATCCAATACAATATTCCTAAGTAACTAATTGCGTTAAAGGAGAACATGGTGGGCGGAACTCTCCCCACAAAACAGATCTAATAAAATATTGCTAAGTAACGTAATAGCGTTTTAGGGAAAAGGGTGGGGGGGAGAAGTTTTTGACTTGACCTCGCGTCGACTTGGCCCCGCGGCGAGATGGCCGCAGAAAGTTGTCCTAAACCGTTAATTTTATGCTGTTCTAGAAAATTATAGAACGTATCTAATTTTGCAATGTACTTATACATTATACATATAAGCTACATATATCTTTTTTTGTATAATTTTTTAAATATTTTTATATGTTTCTTTATCTACCACATAAAAAAGACCATATGATACATAAATACATTATAAACTACTCATTATAAATTTTATAATCGTATAGATACATAATTCAATTAATAAGTAGAAAAATAGTATTAAAACTGTATTCGTTTATTTAAAATAAATTTACTCTCCGAATGTTTAATTTGATAATTGATCTATAGTTTTTTGTAATCTATACACCTGCCACGACGTACCAAATGATTCAAGATTCGTATTAAAGATATTTTTATAAACCAAAATGCATTATAGCATGGTAACATTCCGAATATGTCATAAATACGTTCATCAACCCTATATAATCCATTTTATTTTATTAATAATATTTATAAGTATGAATAAAACATTATAAACACCAGTACATCGATATCCGAGATTTACTGAACGAACAAACAAATATAAATATGTGTAGTATTGGTTCTATAGAAGTTTGGAATAGTTCACTGGAAATCTTTACGGTCGCGTGTCTAGAAACTTTGTTTTGTAGATCGCTGTTCGGAACAAGAATGGGCTTATTAATCTTCAAATGGAAATTAGACCGAGTGATTACTTTTGTCATGTTATTGTATATACTTAACAATTTATGTATATAAATAACGTAGTTTGTATAAAAAAGCTCCTATCATAAATCAGTATGTTCAAATCTTTCAATGATGTATATACTTGTAATGGTTAAAGTTAATATGACTTTTTTGTTGAATTTGTAATTTTGCTATTTGACCACATGATTACTAAAGTATTTTAAGAAATTAATATTTAAATAAAAGAATGATCGATAGTTTTAATGCCTGGTAAATAGGCATTGAATAAAAATAAATATAAAGTCATAAATAAATTATTAATATTTATTTTATAGTTGAGAAGGTGAGTTCCAATAAAAAAATCGAGATGTCAGTGGATTTTGAAAGAATTTTCGGCATTCTTTTATATGGTAATGACGAATTTTAAGTAAAACTCGTTCTATCATATTATAATTAAGCGAGTTTTACTCAAAAGTGACATTACAAATTACAATATGAAAGAATTCCAAAAATTCTTTCAAAATCCACTGACATCTAGATTTTTTTTAAATGGAACGTACGAGTTCTATAACTCACCTCCTCAGTTTTTTTTTTTACAAAACTTGTATGATATTAATTAAAGAAGTATGGTAGGTAGAGTCTGAATCAAAAATAATATAAATCTAGATGTAATAAACGATCAAAATCAAATTATGAACTATTATTCATTTTAAATACTTGTAAGAAAGTCAAATTGATTTCTGAACTAATGAAACCATACTAATACTTGTGTTTAAAACTTTATTTCATATTGTTAACTATTATTGTTATTTTTAACCAATAAATTAGAACATATGTGGAACATACAAATGCAATGAAAATAATAATTTTAGTGTAGTAGTTCATATGCTTACATATATAAATATGAAAAATATGTAATAAAATACATAAAGCATTAACTTTCAGTACGCTATTTTTTTTCAATATTTTTCAGCAATACTTATTTTTTTCTCACAATTTATAGTAACTGTTTTTATATAAAATTTCTTATATTACTAAAATATGTGACGTGTTGTGAAAATTTCAGATCTTTCTCGGTGATTGAACCATGTGTTTTATTGATGTTCAACCGTTAATACACCATTCTGTTATAAGAACCCATGTTAAATACAAAAATTAATAACTTTCGAGCTATGTAAACCTTACTTTAGATTTTTTAAGGAATAACTTCTTCAAATTTCAACTACTTTTCGTGGAAATTAGATACCTGTCATACATTCTTCAACTGAACTTTTAACCTTTAACTATTCGAGAGAATATAATGCTGTAAGAAATTAAAATAAATAAATTTTTCAACGAGTAAAAAAGTAATTTTTCTCATGTTAATCAAATGGGATAAAGACTCGGTTTGCACCGTACACAGGTTTGATCTATGAGTCTGAAATTTTGGGACAGTTAACTTTTGAACCAAAACTAAAACATAGGCCAATGGGACCGAAAATAAAAATAATAAAACACCCTAGTATATATGTTAAATTATGTATATTACGATTAATGTATATTGTTAAATATAAATTTCGGAGAGTACGTTTTTAGTATGTCAAATACACACCGTGTGATTAGTTATGCCATTTTTTTGGGCACGAGTAGTTATAGGTTAAAACGATTTCCTATCTAAACAGTTGATAAAACTGATTGAAAATACGGGATATAAAAAGTTCAATAATAGGCATGATGCCAGTAACAAAGTATCACTGAAATTATGTTTTTAAATAATGAAATAGGTTAAAAAGATTCTAAAAAATGTATTTTTTTTTTATTATTTTAAAAGCGAAATTAATATGATTTTTGTTAAAATAAAAACACAAAATACAGCAATCCGCCATGTTAGATAAAACACCAGTCAGAGTGGATGACGTCACGGCTAAGTAAACATTATTTTTGTTTTAATAATATCTGCACTGTTTATAAATTATTTTGTGATTTTAAATTATCAATTTGCTCAGTTTTGTGTTACCAAAACTAAAACCGAGAAACGTTAACGATGGAACAAGGATTTATTATTATTGACAAGGAGTCTTTACATAGGCGTGACGTAAAAAATGCACCATGACACCTGCGAGCGTTTTGGTGTCAAATTCAAAATTAGTTTTAAAAGAGTAAATTTTGTGATTAAATTAAACCTTTATTTTCTGCAGAAATAAGTATTTTTTTTGGAAATAAGAGACACGTAAAATCATCATAAAATAGTTTTTAAAAATTAGGCATCATGCCTATTGATTGTTTTAGTTTTACTAATTGAATATTGATAAATTAGTTTTGTTTTTGTATAGTTCGTTATTTCCGAATGGATAAATTGACAATATATTTAAATAAATCACATGTAAATGTATACCTAATTTCACCATTTTACAAGAAAATAATAAAAAAACCAACTCCATACACTAATTTTTGCAAACTAAATAAAGCATCTTAAATCGTTTTTGAAGAAAGTAAAAACACAAAATCTTTAAGCATTTTCTCAAACAATGCCTCCACTCACGAACAATATTAAAATAACCACTTTGAAAAAAATTCACTAATGACTAAAAAAATTATGTCTGCAGCTGACTCATCAATTATTTTTTGAGTTAAATGTCGGCAGTAGCAAGCTGTGAGTTATGATTGAGTAAACACAGATAACATCTATATAACCCTTGATTCAGTGAACCGCTGTTTTGTTAATTTCCGAACTTGATCGATGTTTTATGCACACAATTTAGTACACGATTTATGCGACATAACGTGTTTATGTATATTATTGACAACTATTTCATGAATACAGATTATCATCGTGGCATTTGTTTGATAATAGTAATTATATCTAGAGAGATTAATTTTGTACCTACATTCAGTGTCATATTCTCCATTAGTGCTACGTGTGAACAGTACACCTAAGAAATCGTATTGTTTCCTTGATTATAAATAAACGTATATAATATTAAAATATTTGTTATTTCAAAATAATAATTAGTATAGTCAAAATAACTATAAAGGCCTCTATACACCACCCAATTTGCAGGGCCGATTTGTCAGGAGGTAGAGGCGGGGTACTGCAGATTGGGTCGTGTATAGGCAAATCGGCCCTGCAGATTGGGTGGTGTATAGAGGCTTTAAGCTTATATATTACTTAGATTAGGAAAGACTATGGATACATAACAACCAATATAACCGTATATGATAGTGTTACCAAAATTTGTCGGCGGCCATCTTTTTTAATTGTCAAAACCGCATATTATCCCTGAGGCGTCAGTTGAAAATTTATAATATGCAAATATATGCTTTAAATTACAATTGAATTTAGTATGTATGAGAGATGATAGTTCCAAATAGACGTTTCTCTGTTAATCAATTATCACTGAAATACTTTTAAAGACAATATAAAACATTTATTATTAATTAATCTTATAATTCAAAACAATTTATATTTATTTTAAAATCTGAATGATACGTCAATGATCCGTGGTGCGATTTTTCGTGGTGCGATATGGTAACAACGCTAAGTAATGTGTTATGTGTCCTTTATCTTTCCTTGTCTAATTGTAAGATATATTACCTTGTCTACAATTCAACCTAATTGTTTCCATGGTTACCATTATAATAACCTAAGATTAGGAAAAACTATGGGTAAATAACAACCAATGCTAGTCCATATAAGAAACTGTTACCAAAATTTTACGGCGGTCGTCTTTTCTTAAATGCATATTATCCCAGAGGCGTCGGTTGAAAAATTATAATATGTAAATATGCTTTAAATTACAATTGAATTTAGTATGTATGAGAGACGATTGTTCAAAATAGACGTTTCTCTGTTAATCAATTGTCACTGAAATACTTTTAAAAACAATACAAAACATTTATTATTAATTAATTTTATAATTCAAAACAATTGATATTTGTTTTAAAATCTAAATGATACTTCAATAACTCGTGGAGCGATTTGGTAACAATATATAGATTTTGTCTAAATAAAATCAATAAATTTAACATTACGAGTATAAGGATTAAGCCCGAAATACATGTATTCTTTGTTTCATTATATTTAACCCATTTACGTCCAAAAGAAAACTAAAACATGCAAAAGATTTTTTTAAATGAAATTAAGTACACACATACAATATATTTAATAGAAAAAAATAACGATGTGCATTCGAGCGAGTAAATTTTGCAGATATGAAGTCTATTTTGTGAGACTGCTTTTCTGATATCATTTTTTTATAGATAAATTACATTTAAAAATCAAGTTATATGTAGGTATATTTAAGTTATTCCATATGATTTAAATAAAATTCGAAATCACATGCTTCAGTTGGATAAAATATATTAGCATACAACGTACCTCTATTCATAGGTATATTTCATTGGTAGCAATTAAAACACGTTTAACTACTTGGGAAACTAATAACGTTAACAGATTTTGTTACTAGCATTTGATTTTCAAGGAAATATTGTGAATTGATATTCATAGAAAGTAATACCAATTATAAAATGAGGTGTACATAAGTGTATATGGCGGGCGTTAATGGGTTCATTAGGAAAGGTATTCAGAATTAATAGAAAATATTAATGTCACATACACTTCATTAAAAAAGGGACTTTCAATTTTTGATAGTATAATACAAAAAAGTAATTCCCATAAAATGTGTGACAATATTAGATACCATATATTCCATTGCATCCAAAAGCGCTGTGATATCGCTTTCTACCGAGAGAAGATTGATTCCGTTTTTAAAATGACTTTTCGGTGACGGGATGCTTTTCAATCAAAAAAGAGTATATATATATACATTTTTTACCTGGAGAGAAGTGCAATTTATGATATTGCTTACTTTAACAATAGCTGAATGTAGGTATAAAGTGCATATATGCGAATGTAATATTAAATGATTATAAATAAACCAGTCCTAGGACTTAAAATTCTAATTATAAAATTGTCACATATAAGGTAGTGGCACGAGTCTTGGCAAGGAGCTCAGTAATGGCAAATTTTTAATTAAATGTACTGAATTAGAAATATTTGGTGATTTTTGATTACTACCATTTCTGAATATTAATTTAACTGTCTTACAGCGTGATTTAAATAATTTACCTCGAGGAAGTACTGTGCATTATTACTTGTCAGATGTTTTTTTTCTGTACAAAGTTTAAAAAAACATTGCAAAATACTATTATGTTTTTTTTATATTATATATAATAAATATGTATAAATAAATATAATAGATGGTATTTACGCATTAAAAAGGTGTGCGTTAGAGCTGGACGCGGGTCGTGAATTTTTCGGGTCACGACGTGAGTGTAAGCGTGAGTGATTATTAAATCTTGAATCGTGAGCGTAGGTGATCTCGAGTCAAATTAAAACAATCGTACATTTTTCTCATGCGTGAGTCCGTGAGTAAATTTTGAAGATTTTTTTATAAACTTATTTGATTTTTTTTCAATATCTGAACTTATAACGCATAAATTTAATAATGTTATAAACAAATTTTGACATTAAAAAATACAGTTTAAAAAATAAATATCATTTTTAGAAACACTTTCACATGGTCAGTATTGTCAACTATATCAGAACACCAAAAAAGATTTGAAAATTCATTGTAGCTTTATTTTCTTATTGTTTTGTTTGCTATTACTTGTACTAGAATTAGGGGTGTACCGGAACTGAAATTTTGAGTTCCGGCCGGAACCGGAATTACCGGAATTCACGAAAAAAATCCGGCCGGAATTCCGGCCGGAACCGGAATTTTTTCAAAAAAATTCTGTATGAAATATTTACAAATAAAGAAAAGAAATAAAAATATTTTATACATAGGTTACGTTTTATATCAATACAATTAATTATTTTAAATAGTGTAGGAATGAGATACATTACATTCTACAAAATTGTTGTATCTAATAAAAAGGATAAAATCGAAGGTGGTAAATCAGATATTTAGAAATAATTAAATATATCTAAAATGTTACCCATAAATGGGGAACAACTATTATTTTTCCAAAAAAGATAAATATAAAAGATATAATAATTAAATATCATTTTTATTACATATCTTGTATTACTAAAAATTTATTTTATGATAGTTAATTAATGTAATCATTTAAAATAAATATATCTAAAATATAAAGTAAAAAAATTGTTTTTGTGTTATGAAGTATTTATTTCCATTAAAAATAAAATATAAAATTATATTAATATTTTTATTTTTTTTACAAAAATACTGTTATTTGAGAATCTCTTATACCCGGTCTCACTATTAAAACTTATTTCTGTTCCTTATCTAAGTGTTCCTTAGTCTTAAGTTGAACCTAAATTTTACGTCGATCTCACAGGTCTATCTTATTATCAAGGTAATTAAACCTTGGTTTATGTCAATATAATTAATTTTGGATATAAATTATGCATTGATCATCCAAAAAATATAGTAATATAGTAATACATAGAAATGTCACAAGCGATAAAAGAGAGGAGCAAGTTGTACGCAAAAAGAGCAATTATTAATACATATATTAAATATATGAAATTTCAAAGTATTATAATTTTTGTTCTTTTTTATATTAGTTTAAAAAAATACTACTAACATGTCATATAAATATTCAAGTCTATTCTTCAAACGAGTTATAAAAGCATTTACTGGAGGCTTTATTAAACAGTTTTAAAAAGGTTAATTTTGATTTGAAAATGATTATATCTATAATAAACTTGGCTTGAAATGCCATAAACTAATATACCTATGATATCTGCAGCATTGCCATCAATAATTTTATCAAAAATGTTTACAATATTCATTTTTGTGTACAGTTTTCAGGTTAAGTGATACTAAAGTATCACTTTGACTAGGACATAAATTTAGGTAATACTTAACGACTTAAGGAACACAATAGTAGAATATAGAAATAAAATTAAAAATTCCGGCGGGGTCCGGCCGGAATTTTCTAGTTCCGGCCGGAACCGGAACCGGAATAAAATCGTAAATTCCGGCCGGAATTCCGGCCGGACCGGAATTCCGGTACACCCCTAACTAGAATGTAGTTTAGAAGAAATAATATGAACATAAAGTATACACAATATATTCCACGTAAAAAGCATTAATTTTCATCATTTCAAAATTTAATTTACAACAATTACATTAAATCGTGTCACGAGCGTGATCTGCCGTACTTGATCGAGCGTGAGTAAAAAAAATAGGATTCGTGAGTGTGCGTGATCGTGAATACTTTTTTTTGTAACCGTGAGTGAGCGGGCGTGACTAAAAAAATATTTCTCGTGAACGTGCGTGATTGTAAGCAAAAATTACTCACGGGCCCAGTTCTAGTGTTCCTTATTACTAGAAAAAATTATTCGTTATATTATTATTTATTATAAAATACCTATGTAGGTATATACAATTTTTGCTTTGTAAAAATTTATAGAATAAATTTCGACAAAAAAAATTCCTTGGAACATTATGGCTTACATTTTTACAGAAAACTTTAAATAAACTTTATAAATCAATCATTCAGATAGAGGAAGCTGTGACATAAGAAAGAAAATATGAAATTCAACAAAAAAGTATGTATATAACAAACAAATAATATAAAGTTGTATTTACATAACTTTGTGGATAACTGAAATGTAAAACAAAATGTTGTTCTTTAAAAAAATGTTGTATCTTACTTGATTAAAAAAGTGCAATTAATCATGAAACATTATTCAGTACAGCTTTAGGAAAAATTAATCAAATTATGATTTTCATACGATATTAATTTATTTATGATGATGAGAAAATTATTATATTCATTTGTTAAAAATGCCATTTTAGTAGCGTCGATTTATATGAAAAAAGGCTGTTTCGTGAAATCTCTTAGTAGTGAAATTTTTTTGACTAAATCGCTTGCTTTTGGGTTCAAGAATATGTGTGTAAGTTTTCCGGATTCTCAGTGCTCCGGAACAGGGTCAAAAATGCCTTTGTTAAATTAAGGTTTTTTGACGAAAGTTCGGCTAATATTTTGAATAAAAAAAATATGAGATGATGCGCTATGAAAATACAAATAAAATAATACAGGGTAGAGATCAAAAGGTCATTCCGTTCACCCGTAAAAAAATAAAAACCGCGGAAAATACGATATTTTTAAAGTTAAAATAAAAAAATAAATAAAACTCTTAATTTTTTTTAAATATCTTCAAAGATAGCTTTTAACGGTACAAACTGATGTGCAACATCTCATCTCATAGTTTTTGTTTAAACGGCCACAATAAAAAAACTAAGAAATTTTTTTAAGGTCAAATTCATTGGGTGCAAATAGTGTGGAGCCAAATTTTTTTTTTAAATGTATTAAAGGGAAAAAAATCGTGCTTCGATTTCAAAATTTTGACTAGATCTTGTCGTTTCGTGTCTGTCTGTGTGTGTCTCTGTCCTTTGAATCCATGTTATACTCAAGAACCACCCTGTGATGGAACCGATATTAATGAAACTTGGTTGGTTGAATCTGTAGATAGCCCCATATAAAAATAAAAATCATGTGCAATATTTTTTTTTTCAAAATTATCTCAAGAATGAATTATAATATTTTTCTAATCAAATTGTATAATAATTCGGGCAAGACATACACGAGTGTATGCCATAAGGGTTCCGAAGTACGTACTACGTGAAATGTTTGGAACCACTTACAGGTGCATTTTTAAGTTAAGGTTAAAATATAAAAAAGTGTCAAGTTCTACTAATTGAGATCTATATTTTGACATACCACATGCCTAGATATCAAAAAAAAAATTTATGACGCCTCTCCCTATAATTCCAAAATTTTAAATTATATTGTTGACTTTAGTATTTGTCGTTGGTAGTCCCACCAAAGCCTCGTTACCAAATTTTTTTCAGATTTTTTGACCCAGTAGTTACAGAAATAGAGGGGGGTGGGGGACAAAATAAAACACTGCTTTTAGCCCCCTACAGGCGCTATTTTTGAGTTAAAAAAAAAAAATATGGTCATGTTTTACGAATTGAGATGTACATTTTGACATATCACATGCCTAGATATGAAAATAAAAATTTTAAATTCTCTTACACCCCTCCCTATTATTCCAAAATTAAAAATTATATTATTGACTTTAGTATTTGTCGTTGGTAGTCCCACTAAAGCCTCGTTACCAATTTTTTTTCAGATTTTTTGAGCCAGTAGTTACAGAGTTAGAGGGGGGTGGGGGCAGAATAAAATACTGCTTTTAGCCCCCTACAAGCGCCATTTTTGAGTTAGAAAAAAAATAAAAAATATGAGCATATTCTACTAATTGAGACGTACATTTTGACGTGCCACATGCCTAGATATGAAAATAAAAATTTTAAATTCGATTACACCCCTCCCTATTATTCCAACATTTAAAATTATATTCTTGACTTTAGTATACAATTTTTTTGTTTTTTTGGATTTGCTTTAAAGCCCACTACAGGCACCATTTTTGATTTAGAAAAAAAATTAAAAAAGGGTCAAATTCCGCTTGTTTGGTTATACATTTTAACGTGCTACATGCCTTGGTATAAAAAAAATATTTTTTTTACCTAGCTTTAGCTCCTTATTGCCCCCCCCCCCTGAATAATTATTTATTCAATAAATTTGTACATATTTTACTAGAGGGTGTCATTTTACATGTTCAGTAAAAATTTCAAATTTCTAGCTTATATAGTTTACGAGCTATTTAGCTTTGAGTGAAAAGGACGGACGGACGGACGGACGACAAAGCGATATTAATAGGGTTTCTTAGAAACCCTAAAAATTAAATATGTGTAGTTAAATACATAATATTAATACTTTATCGGTATTTATTTTTTTTAAATTCGATGAATTTGGTGAAGTAAGCACGAGGTAACACTGTACATTCACTTGGCAGATATTTATTTTTTATTTTTTACAAAAGCTCACAAGAATGAATTCTATAAGGCACATAAGGATCGATCCACATTATCGTGCCGGTCCCAGTCTGGTCTCGTGCCAGTCAAATATTCAGTGTAGTAAATACTGTATCGGAGCGTGATTGGCCGATACCTACACTAGTTTGAATGCTTTCATTGTTTATTGCAAGGCTTCGAACCGTTATATTTTTCGTTTCGGTTTTCGTTCCGGTTCGAGTAAAAAAATATATTTCGGTTCGGTTTCGGTTTTCGTTCCGCAAAAAATAACGGTTTTTCCGGTTTTCGGTTCAGCTCCGAGTGATTAATTAAAAAAAAATTATTTCTATTAAAAAATTTTTTTCTACCATAATTTAGAATATTTTATGGTACTTGTATGATAGCCCGAACGACAATTGAAATGGGAAATAAGATCATGTTAACGCGCGTATTTTAACATGTACTGAACCGTAAAAACCGATATTTTTATTTCGGTTCTGTTCCGGTTTTCGTTCCGGCAAAAAATAACGGTTTTTCCGGTTTTCGGTTCAGTTCCGATTCGAAGCCCTGGTTTATTGTATATTTATAAGGGTGTTTTTTTAATTTTTATTTTTTCGGTCTCGCAGGCCTATGTTTTAGCTTTGGATCAAAAGTTAATTGTCCACAAATTTCAGGCTCATAGATCAAACCTGTGGACGGCGCAAACCGAGTCTTTTTCCCATTTGATTAACATGGGAAAAAGTACTTTTTTATTTACGCGTGAATATCTCGTTGAAAATAAACAACTTTTTGAAAATTTTTTAGGGAATATTTTGTAGAGAATTAAGTGCTCAATTCATAAATCAAATAAATTTTAAGAAATTTTTGTTTAAAAATAATCAAGAAATAGGATTTTACTTTAAAAATATTCGATCTATGAATTGAGCACTTGGGATTTTGTAAGAAATTTAATTCTCTATGATATGCTGCTGCAAGAAATTAAAATAAATAAATTTTTCAACGAGATATTCATGCATGTTAATCAAATGGGAAAGACTCGGTTTGCGCAATCCACAGGTTTGATCTATGAGTCTGAAATTTTGGGACAGTTAACTTTTGATCCAAAGCTAAAACATAGGCCTGCGAGACCGAAAAAATAAAAATTAAAAAAACAGCCTAATATTTATATTTGATTGGAACAAGATCGAACCGAGACCGGACCGAAACCGGCACGATAGTCTGGATCGATCTTAAAGCTGTATATTATAACATGAATAAAATACTAGTGAGTTTTATTGTACCACTGTATATTCTTTAATTCATTTTATATTACTACATATCTAACTGAACATACAAATTAAAATTCACAATAAATTTCCAAGACACGAATTGATGACTGCACATAAATCATTTTCTTAATTACTTAAAATATTCGTAAATAATTATTCCTGTGAGAGAAAAAGCAACATCCCTAGGGCGTTGTATAATACATCCAAGACCGACTATTTGTTTATATAGACTGAGGCAAGCAATTTGTAACATAAGTCCTGTTGTAATAAACGCGTTACAGTTACAAATAGGGTTATGCGTTGGGGAAGTGGCGCATCTGATTGGTATTCTAGCACGTCAACAACTGAGCCAAGAGGCAGTCAAGTTGATTTACGGACCACCCTCGAGTGGAGGTCTACGTGTACCCGTATGAACAACGCCTTACGTGCGCTGGAACACAACGAAGCTAAAATATAGCTATCGTAAAAGTGTTTACATTCATTTTATATGTCTCGCAGGCCTGGATTCAGTTACATACACATCCTAAGGGTTTTCATCTAATTCACTTTATAATGGGTGTCTTTATTAAAACTGTATTCAAGGATCTGTTTCATCAGATTGATTTGAAATGGAAGTATTGTAATACCTTCGAAAAATCGTGTCCGAGATAATGACGGATTCTGATTGTACTAACTTCAAAACGTAAAGAAAAGTTAATTTCCGCATGGCGGCTGTGCGTGTGTCTGGATGTAGAATTATTTTTCGTTCACGATAACTACCGTAAAAATGCACCGATCTGAATTATTTTTGGGAAAAATGTTTGTCTCAGTGAGTAGTTCAGACGTATTAATTTTGGTGCTAATCGTATTAGGGGTTTTAGAAATATATGAAATTTCATCTAAAAAGTGAACGTTGCGAGTATTATCTCACTAATTTTGATAAGACTTGGTACATTTGTAGTTCAATTGAACCTTAGGGAGATTTACTATTTGTACGTGCCTAAACAGCTATTGAAGAGGTAAAACCTACCCTCAAAATTTGAATTTTAAATCCAAATTAATATGTCATTAATTTATGTTGCCTTAGAGACAAATGCAACTAAATTCAAATTGTCAAATTAGTTATTCTACGAATGTGTATTATGTTTTTGGCATTAGGACATTAGAAAACTAATATTTATATACAAATGGCAATAACAGCTGTAACCGTCATAAATATTACGAAATTTATATTCATAGTAGTAGGTTATATATAAATAAAATATAAAAAAAAATTATATTTAAAAAGATAGTAAGAACATGGAAATCATGTATGGCCCTCCATGCGGATATTTATTAATACATTCAGTTTTATAAAAAATTCTATTAAAATAATAATTAATTTTTGTAAATATTTTACTAATATACTGTACTGTATATTGTATATATATGTACTGTACAATGAACATAAATATATATGATTAAATAAATAAACACACATTCCATTTTTCTGGTAAACATTAAATATAACATAAATTCTGAATTTTATTTGCATCTTTAATATGTTTACGAATTCTGTTTTCAGTGAAAATATGTTCACTTAATTATGTTAAAAAGTCTCGACCAATAAAAAGTCCACATTGATTTTAATAATTCAAAAGCCAATGTCTACTAAAAACCAATAAGCGCACAGTTTAACTATAACATAAATTATATTTGATTTGAATTTTAAATGTGAACCATATTGGAAAGAATGTAATATGCTACCAGATTTTATAAGTAAGTGGTTCCACGGATATATTTTTTATTTAATGAAACATTGTCTTTTATCTTTTAATATATAAATATCTCGTTACTAAGATAATTGATTGAAATCTCATAACCCCGAAGGATTAAAAAATAATTTAGCGATAGCATGGGAAAAGGGGCAGTTTTATGGTTACTTTCATAATAATATTTGTTTTCTATGTAACTATCGCCTCCATTATCAAACTTTCACTATCATGAAAAAAATTACACAAACTTTGTACACAAAAATTTATTTTGTCTATTGGAGAGTTAAAATTTTATTATTCAAGACAACACATTGAAATTTCCTTACAAATTAGTCACTGGTAATTTCACTGTTAAAAATAATTACTATATACTATATCCACATATTCAAGCAAATAATATTATATTAAATATCTCGAAATTTGAATTTGTTGACTTTCAAAAATAACGGCCCTTTTAATAAATAGTTGCAATAAATTATATACAGAATGGTCCGGTTTGGGATACAGATATTTTAGGAGCTGATTCCTTGAATAATTGTGAGTAAAAAATTGTACGGAAATGGGGAGGGGTATATCTTGAACACCCTCTGAGCTAAAGGATATTTAAAAACTTCATTTAGAGTAGTACTTACAAACAAAGATTATCTCATAACTTCCAAAGTAATGTAACTAGAGCAACCACAATGAGTCAGGTTCATAGGTAATTAACTAACGTATTTTTCAGTATTACCGTTATTACTAGCTTTATCTCTAGTTCAGAGTTATTGCTCATCAAAGACAAAAATATTTTTTTTTTAATTTTTATGAAAATGACATTTTTCTTTAAAAGTACCTATACAACATGTGGTATTTTTTATCATTATTTTGGTGTGTCATAATGTTACCCACAAATTCACCTTACGAAGTTTGGACCTAAGTCTTATAGTTTTTCAGTTATAAATTTATCTAAATTAATTTCCAAAGTGGCTATTTTACTACCTACCATATAAAATAAATCAAAGATAAAATTTGTTTGTTTATAATTACAAAATTAGTTTAAAAAATATATAAATTACCATTAACAATAAAAAAATGCAATATAAACAAAAAAAGTAAGACTGTTTCATTTAATAGAGTAGGTAGGTAGCAAAATAGTCACTTTGGGGATTAATATATGTAGATAAATTTATAACTGGAAAACTGTAAGACTTAGGTCCAAACTTCGTGAGGTGAATTTGTAGGTAACATTATGATGCACCAAAATAATAGTAAAAATTACCACATGTTGTAGGTACTTTTAAAGAAAAATGTCATTTTCATAAAAATTAAAAAAATATATTTTTTTGACTTTGATGAGCAATAACTCTTAACTGGAGATAAGGCTAGTAATAACGGTAATATTGAAAAATACGTTAGTTAATTACCTATCAAACTGACTTATTGTGGTTGCTCTAGTTACATTACTTTGGAAGTTATGAGATAATCTTTGTTTGTAAGTACTATTCTGAAGGAATTTTTTTAACACCCTATAGCTCAGAAGGTGTTTAAGATAGACCCCTCTTTTCCGTGCAATATTTTACTCACAAGGAATCAGCTCCTAAAATATTTGTATCCCAAACCGGACCATCCTGTATACAAGTAAAATGTGGTGTAAAGATAAATTAACAAAAAAAGATATAAATTGTAATGTATAAAAGAAATATTAGACAAATTTTTAAATGAAGGAAATTAAATAAATGAGAACTATTAATTCTCCATAAAAAGTCATAAAACATTATACAAGACGGAAACTAAGATTAGAATTGAATAATAAAAAACTTACAAACATAAAAATTAATTTCATAAAACAATAAAAATCAACTCAAAATGATTGCCATTGCGTGATACAAGTATCTATTTTTAAGATCCAATCTAGTTAAAACTATAAAATATGAATAGGTTATTCTTTGAAATAATCATTAATAATCTATTTTTAAATACAAAATGAATGCGTATTGTTTTTTAATGTATGTAAATGAATGAAGAATATAATGATAGCAATATTTCGATAGACATTTCATTTGAAATATTAATTGTGGCTGTTTGTAAAGCTTTTATTTCGGCCGACTACTTTAATCATATCGAATGACATATAATTTATTTAAATATAATTGATTCCATGTTAAACTTGAGATTCTATTTTATGTTTCGTACTAACTATGGGATGTTTTGGATTTTAATGAAATATAATATATCAAGAATTGTTGTTTTAAATTATATATTTAATATAGGTTTCTTAAGGTATTTCTCGGGGAGAAACAAGGTACGCTATATGTTAGAAAAGGAAAAAAAAGTGTACTATAAAATCAAGATAGCCGTGGTCAAGGTATATAAAGACAAGGTAGTCTCAACAATTCCTTGACCAATCAGCGTTGGCGCGGGAATTGACGTCACCTGGGGGATATATTCAAATGTCATAAATTTTTAATTGAATATTAATTATAAAAAAATCCTTTATTTATTCTTGTTTTCGTATTTTTTGATATTTTAACAACACATACAATCAAATAAGTACAAATTCGACACTGTAAAATCATAAAAAAGTTGTCAAAGACAATTTGGTGAATTCGGGAAGCATCATTTTTACTATTCTTAAGTTGGCAATACGTTATATGATTCTGACAGCACTTTATGATTTTTCTATGTCGAATTTGTACTTATTTGATTGTATGTGTTGTTAAAATATCAAAAAATACGAAAACAAGAATAAATAAAGGAATTTTTTGTAATTAATATTCTATTAAAAATTTATGACATTTAAATAGATCCCCCAGGTGACGTCAATTCCCGCGTCAACGCTGATTGGTCAAGGAATTGTTGAGACTACCTTGTCTTTATATACCTTGAGCCGTGGTATAAATTAAAATAAAATTTGGCAACGTTTTTTCTATTGCGCATGCGCGACTTTTGTATTCTCGATGACAGCTACATATTATTTAATGTTTTGATGTGATGGACTATTATTTGCAGCTGAATTTGTTATATATTATAAGTTTATAATTAAGAAATGGCTTTTATTATTTTTATTATTCCTTAAATTAAAAGAACAATATATTCAGCACGTACGATTTTTAAATACCGCGGCATTTGTCAATACTTTGCGGCGTTGTCATAGCTAGTACCGTGATATTTTTTATCAGAAAATAAGTTTTTATTTTACTTATAACTTAAAAACGGGGTGGTGAAAATACTTGAGATTTTTATATTAACCCCAATTATATTAATTTAGTTTCTCTGAAAATTTCATAAATTTCTTGATCTTCCTTCACATAAAATGATTTACTTTTTCATTGAAAATCCGCTTAAAATATCGTAATCCCTATACTCGCAATGTTAAATTTATGATTTTATTTTGACGATATCTTCGTTCACAGATGGTCAATCATTTTAAGATTTTGAATGGAGCTTCTAATAACCTTTTTTTTAGTTTTTTACAAAATTTGAGCTTACTCTTGAATCTTTTAATTTTTCCGAGAAATACCTTAATGAAATGAGCGTATAGTATTGACTAAAATGAATAAAAATGTATAATCAAAATGGGTTCGCAAACCAACCCTTCCACTTGACAAATTTCACACTAAATTTGATGAAGCGGTGATAATCAATTAGGTACCTACAATAACTCATTTAACTTCTCAAGTATGTTTGGTTTGAGGACTCATGTTGAATGTAAGGTAGTGGCACCAGTCTTGACAAGGACCCCAGTAATGGCAAATTTTTAATTAAATATACTGAATTAGAAATATGTGTTGATATTTGATTACTTCTATTTCTGAATATTAATCTATGTACATTTGACTGTTTTACAGCGTGATTTTATGACAATCGGCCAATAGGTGTCAAAATGGTGGACATTTAAACTAATTATTAGTATAATTTATTTATTAATTATTATATTATCATAGAAAGTGCTTTACATTGATTCAAATTTGACGATTTTTTCTTTTATATCTTTTGTGTCGTAGTACTTATCATTTTGTAATCATTAGCAAGTGTTTTACCTTTGCAATTACTGGAGAAAAATATGAATAAAATAAAAGTCTTTAATTTAAAAAAACAAACTACATTTGCGGACTTTGGTAATTAAATTGATTTAACAAAGAGTTACTTGTTTTATTAGTAACATGAATTCATGAGAATTACAAAAAACAAGCCCATTAATCCAAAAAAACGAAAATTTGCTTTTATAGTGGCCATAACTGGTGCCTTTATCTTACTTGCTTTACTTGTTTTATCAGTTCTATACTCCCTTTGAATTTTTCTAATTTTTTCTTCACGGAAAACAAGTATTAGGTATTATTTTGTTTAGCAATATAGTATTTTGCAACTAGAAATTACAGAAACTTCGTAATTGTATTAAATTGCTAGTTAAATAATCTAGTTTAACGTGTTTAAATCATTACTATAATTATTTTATTAGTACAGTACATTAAATACAGTAGTATATACAGATGAGCATGTGGGTTAATTTACTAGAATGATGTTATTATTTAAATTGTTTTTGTTGCCACAAAATTGAGATAGTAGCGTCTCAATCACTAATCTAATCGATAATTGAATTTGGAATTAATTTAAAACGTTAGTTTACGAAAAGTGATTTACTAATAAATTGAATTTAAGTCTTTTCATTTATAAAAAATAAAACAACGAATATCTTTTAAACAACATTTATTTTCTACTGTTGGCTCGTGTCCGTTTTCTATACTATGATGAACTAGATTTCATAGTGATTGTTCACGTTGTTATTATCCAAGGTATATAAAGACAAGATAGTCTTATCAGCTCCTTGACTAATCAGCGTTGGAGCGGGAATTGACGTCACTACGAAGATGTTATAAATGTATAATTCAATATCAATTACAAAAAATTTATTTATTTATTCTTGTTTTCGTATTTTTTTGATATTTTAACAACACATACAATCAAAGGAGTACAAATTCGACATTACAAAATTATAAAGAGCTGCCAGAACCACAGAACGTATTGCCAACTTAAGAATAGTAAAAGTGGCGCTTCACGAATAGACCAAATTGTCTGTGACAGATTTTTTATGGTTTTGGAATGTCGAATTTGTATTTCTTTGATTATATGTGTTTTGTTTTTTATATATATATGTTTTTTATATACAGCCAGTTACATAACTCCCTTCACCGAACAAGGATTACTGTTAGGAAGGGAAGTTGCTCCGGGGCAACCAGGGCAGGCACATTTACGACGCCCAAATGACCATGGATTTCCGGGTTAGGTTTACACATTAGGATCTTATTCTATCTTAATCTATACCCGCATTCATGCGACCCCCCCCCCCCCCCCCCCCGTGTGTTCACAGAGTTCTATGAGTGAATCGTCTTCCTGCGGGTATTACATTTGTCCCACTGGCTTTTACAATTCTATTTTTGTATATTAAATTATATAATAAAAATATCAATGTAGCAATGATATGAGCAATGTTTTAAGGTGGAAATATCTTATTTTTAATGAGAGATTCTCTTAATTGTTTAGCGGCCCCTTCGTAATGTTTGCAGGCAAAGATATGTGTTGTTAAAATATCAAAAAACACGAAGACAAGATAGATAAAATAAAGGATTTTTTTGTAATTGATATTCTATTATACATTTATAACATTTGAAATCGTCTTCGTGGTGCTCATGAGACTACCTTGTCTTTATATACCTTAGTCATATTTCTATATATGACGATTAGAATCTCATGTTGGAGTCTTCTTAAGAAATGTTTGAGAAACACATCTGAAAAACGATATTTTAAGGAATATGGCAACGTGAACAACAACCAAAACACCTAGATTTATTAATTTCGTTTTATTATTACATATATTTGCTGTTGAAATATATTTTTTTATAAATAGTACCTTACTTAGAAGTTTTTGTGATTTATAATTTCAGATTACTATATATATTGTACAACAAGACGTTTTTTTATTCATCCTGTATGTAGAACACAATATAACATTAAACAAACAAAAAGTTTAACTTACAAACACAAACGCCAACTCACACACAAATATATTAACTGAATATTTAAATGCGGAGTTAATAATTTTGACGTGGGATTTCAGGTCTCTCCTTGCATCGGGACCACAATATCATGTTGGATTTAGACAATAAATCTAGCGTCCGCATTCAGGTAAATCCGTGTACTGTGTAACCTAAGCGCGTCGCCTCGTTTTAATAACATTAATCTGTTAAACAAAGGTTCTCATTACAATTTCTTTGAAAAGATTTTTTTTACTTTTATATGTAAATATACTTATTATGCTTTTAAGGTTTTAAATATAATCATATTTTTGTATTTACATATAATTATTTTTATACTGCATTATAATTATTAATTATTACACACATAAAATATCGGTATGGAGACCATGGATGACTTCCATAGTTTTTTTATATTTAAAATATTTTTAATTAATACGTATTTTACTATATATTTTATTTTTTTGGGGGGGGGGATATTAATCATAAGCCCCCTTATATTTTTTTTGTAAATTTTAATTAATTTGTATGAATTTGATAAGTTATTTTTGGTGGGGGGGGGGGCATGATCCATATACCCCCCCCTCCTCTGGAGTACTCACTGAGACAAACATTATCCCAAAAAATAATTCAAATCGGACAATTTTTACAGTAGTTATCGTGAACGAAAGAAAATTCTAAGTACAGTCGCCTGCAGAACTCGTCTGGCACCCTAAAGGCTAGAATCGCTTACAACAGATTCCAAATTTAAAGACAAACATCATAGGTTATCTTTTTCTATCAAGTTTAATATATTTAAATAGGTACTAAAATTCAGAATATCAAATATTTATTGCCACAAAATTTACGTATACAATTTTCAATAGATTACATAATAATTTAATTGCACAAATATATATGAGTACTGTAAACGAAGAGTAGTTCTTTATCTATCCAATGAATTTCAAAATATCTGTCTTTATTTGGTACATGGAAAAATGATTTAAATATTATAATAATCAAATGGGAGGAGCCTACTAAGTTTGTGATAATCGAAAATGAATACAAACTGCAAGACCATTAATGCAGGTGACTGTACATTCAGATACACACAGCCAGTCATATAGACAGACAGACACACGCACAGCCGCTATGCGGAAATCAACTTTTCTTTACGTTTTGAAGGTAGTTCAATCAGAATCTGTTCTTATCTCGGATACTTTTTTCGACGATATTACAATACTTCCATTTTTTTCAGAACATGTAAGTAAAATACAGTATAAATAATTTACGATATTTTCCTAGGTTCTTAGATAATAACTTTTTTATGTATCATTTTTAAAACTTACACGCATATTCAATATTTCAACAATCAAAAGCAACGCTATAGTGCGTGAACTGAACATATATTAAATATTGGAGGTCGTACAACTTCGATGAAGTACGAATCTTTTGTAGAGAATTTAATAAGCTTTACTATTTTTATATAACTATTTCTGTCGTAATGTCAAAATAAAGCCGCTAAATTAAAAAAAAAAGATTTTTTACGCTCCTTCCACTTTGGAGGGGAGGATAACAATCTCGTTGGAGTGAGGAAACTTCAGAATTTCTTATTGTTAGTGACAACCTAATCAACCATTTTAATAAAAAAAAATTCTAATCTGAATTATTTCTGAATTTGGAAATCGTTCGATGATTACTATCAATTTAATAAATTAGAATATTTTTTAGAAGCTTATTTATATTCAGCAAATAAACAAATACATGTTGAACAATGATATACATTTTAATTTATAAGTTTTTCTATTAATAGTGTCTAAAATCCTTGGTTTGTTATGAGTATTAATATATCATTAAAAATATTGTATTTCAAAATAACTCGTAACATTAAAATGTCAATTTAGATTACAGATATGTATGTAGCTAGCAGTCAACTTTTATACTGAAAACAAAGGTAGGTATATGCCAAAAATTAACTTGAACTTTTGAATTCTGTGTTTTTCCAACTAAAATATATATATGTTCTATTTTAAAATGTTTTTCATGAGTAATTCAATATTTAAAACCATTATTCGGTTCTTTCACCTTCATAAAATATCATTTTCACAATTTAAGGTTGTGACATATTTCACCGAGATATCATAATGTAGGTCAACATATGTACATACAAATATGGGTTAACGTTTGTTTTATTTCATTCAAGAAAATAAAAAATGGCTTACTAAATGTTTCATAAATCACAAAAAATGAAAGTAAAAAACTCTGTTTTAAATTTTGGATAATTAAACGTAGGTAGAAAAATATGTTTACTATATTTTTCACAATTTTAATTTAAATTCACCTTTTACTTGTTTGATATTACTTTATTTTCTTCTTTTTATTTTCTTATAAATACATATAAAATGTTTTAATAGGAGAAGAAAAAAGAGCTGAGTAATTTTTGCTCACGATCACGCACACTCACGAATAAAGTATGTTTAGTCACGCCCGCTCACTCACGATTACTGAAAAAATTTCACAATCACGCAAAAAATCTATTTTTTTAATCTATGCCCGATCACGTACAATGACAACAACGCTAATGAGACGATTTAATTATTATGTAAAAATTAAATTTTGAAATGATGAAAATTAATGTTTTTTAAGTGCAATATAATATGTAAGTATTTATTTTATAATCGTATTATTTCTTCTAAAATGCATTTTTAGTGCAAGTAATGGTAAACAAAAAAAGAAAAGAAAATAAAGCAACAATCCATTTTTAAATCTGGAGATTTTGGTGTTCTGGTAAAGTTGGTAATACTGACCATGTATAGCATTGGATATTGGCTTCTGGGTGTAAGCCGCGTCGATTTGGTCGTGTTATCGGCCAACGTTTCGTCACACATTGCAGTGGACATCATTCTACTTAGAAGAGCCCTGAAGATGTCCACTGCAATGTGTGACGAAACGTTGGCGACCAAACCGACGCGGCTTACACCCAGAAGTCAAGATCCATATCAAGATCACCACGGAAGCCTCAAGACTTGTATGTATAGCATTTCTTCTAAAATTGATAATTATTTTATATACTGTATTTTTTAATATAAAAAATTGTTATAAAAGATTCTTTTATTAATAGAGTATGAATGAGTTTGTAACTGAATTAGTAAGAATTCCACAGATTCCTTCAGTTGACGTAAAAGTGACTGAAAATTAGTGGTATATACCAGTTCCCACTGATCAACCAGTGATTTTGTCCATATTAACAATTATCCACTTATTTGTTCTGTGATTATCCACTGATTAACAGTGACTATTCACTGATTCAGTTTTAGAGAGTAGTATAGTAAGTAATTAAAAAAAAGATTTAATTATTTTATAAAAAAAATACTCTCAGCTCTAGGCAGGAGAATGTATAATAATGATAATAATAAATCATTTTAAAATGCGTGATTTTGATGTAAATATCAATTTTGTTTATTTCTTAAAAATGAATATATACATATTCAAAATAATAATAACTTTTATTTTGTTTAAATATAAGCCTATATAAATTCACAGAAACTATAAGTCTCACTGTTCATGTTATATTTGCAAAAACACCATTGCAAAGATACAAGATTGCAATACATAAAACAGAAATGCGAATGACAGTTATCCAATTTGGGGTAATTTCAGTGAAACATAAAATGAACAAAAAGTCCATACATTAGCATTTTTTAATACTTTGTTGTTAGTCCAAGTACAGACTACTACCGCCCCTCCCTTTCGTACTTGCACAAAATTAGTAAGTGTAATGAAATTTCCAGAACAAAGGAATTACCTTTTTAATTATCAAGAATATGAACCTTTCAATTTTCATTAAGCAATTTTCACAGTTTTTTCACCACGTCGCGCGGTGTTATTTAATCTCTGACGTATTTCCACATGAAAGGACATTAGATTCTCTCAGTTGACACTGTCAGAAAAAAGTGACAAAAGAGATTAATCACTGCGGTTGACACGTTTGTTATATGACGTATATTACGCTATAATATATCCGCTTTAACAAGGCATTGCAAGATTAAGAAACATTCATCAATGGAATGCTAATTATCTATGTCTATGTATTTTAAAATAACCTTAAATTCAAAAAAAGCTTTTTGAAACAAATATGTATCTAAATTGGAAATATGACACAATTGCTATTACTGCTCGCAAAAGTACGTTAGAGAATAAAATGTACAAAAGTACGTACATTGTTTTACAAATTATATAGAATTAAATATAAAATTATTATATTGCATTAAATTATAAAATATTTGGCTCTATATAATTAACTAGAAAATAGTTAAAACTATTAGGTAACTATATGTTGTAATTTACATTTTCTTAAAACTAAACTTTAAGATTGCACACCTTAATAGTGTAAAAGCTGATGACATATTTTTCTACCCCATCTGAGCACTAGGAAGACTTACGGAAATCGTTTATTCATGTGTTGTACATCATAAGAAAAATAGTCCCAACCCACATACCCGGGGATAAAGGGGTTTAATTCCTTAGTGAACATGTAAAGAAAAAGTGCATTTTTGCCCCATTTGAGCACTAATAAAAAAAAAAGTTAGATAGTGAAAGTGCAATGGGCAGACGCGCAGGGTGGGGATAAGGGGCAGGCAGACGCACTCATAAATGCAATTTTTTTTTAATTTCCCCATTTGAGCATTGATGAATTTTGGAGGGATGGCAGTTTTTGATCTGTTGATGATCAAAAAAATAAAGGCAGACGCGTAGGACGGGGATAAGGGACGGGCAGATTTGCTCAAACATGCAATTTTTTAAATGAAAATTGTCTCATTTGAGCATTGCTGAATTTTTTGAAGGATGATAGGTTTTGATCTATAGATGACCGAAAAAACACAGGCAGACGCGTAGTGTGGGGATAAGGGATGGGCAGACGCAATTATTTGAACCTTTTATCACTCGTAACACCATTAATTAAAAAAAGGGATACGATCATGAGAGAAGCTATACCCCCCCCCCACGAAAGATTAACAGCAACATTGCGATTTTTCGCGACCGGAAGGAGTTATGAAGACCTGAAATATTCAACTATCCTTACAAGCCATGACTGACATTTGCTTGTACAAACCTGCACGTCTTTGGTACACATGTACACACGTTTAATTTTGCTTGTTCAAGCTTGCATGATTCAAATTCAATCAGTCTTCAAGCGGCTTGTACAATTAAAATACATTCGCAAAATTATCCTACAGACGCTACAGACTGCTTGTACAAAAAGATGGATCGTGCATGCTTGTCAAGCTTACAGTTACGTGTGTAGCCACCTTTTATAGTTTAATGCAGCGATTTTCAACAAAATAGGGGGCGCGAGCATATCGAGAAAAAATTAGAAAAAAATATTATTAAAAAATTTATTTAATTTACTAAAAAAATGGTATAGTACACTTATAAATAGGATTGTATCAGTACTGCACAATGTATTTAATAATTAACTTATTAATATTAAATTAAAAATAAGATTAATAGTGATTAGTGACTCCCTTGGGCCTGCCTTGCAGAACATAGTTTTTCGAAAGAAAATACAATTAAATTAAATAGAAACTTATACTTCATTTACAGCACGATTTCAGTGAAAATTATTTTATGAAGGAGGGGGGGGGGGGATTGATGAGAATTGTGATTGAAAATTGAGTCGCAAATACTAAAAGTTTGAGAAACGGAAATGGAATAAATACTTATTATTTTTATTACTATGTATTATTTTTAACACTGAATTATTTTTTCTAGAGAAATTAAAAATAGCATCATTAATCATGTGGCTCATTTAATTAATATTAATTAATGGTGACATTCCAATAAAAAATATACGAGCCCAAGGATAGAAGTTATTTTTTCGCAAATCATTCTTCGATTCCATTTTTCATTTCGGTGGATACGATTTTTTCGTCCTGTTCTAATCTTATTACGAGTTTAAAAATAAATTTCGACAGGCGGCTTAAACATCGTGAAATTTTCTTTTTTATATAAAAATAAGTTATGATTTTTGTTACACTTAAATGAATTTATAAAAAAATACGTTAAGAATAAATAACATTCAAATATTAATTGTATTTAAATAAAAGATTGAATTTTTAATTTTTAGTATCGTGTATTTAGTTGTAAAAAAATCTATAATTATATTAATACTTTTAAAAAAGTTAAAGGGGTGTGCATTTTATGTATTTTGTTATTGACTTAAACTTATATTCAATATAAGTAGATACAGGAAGACCTATTTTAAGTGTCCACCCCTTTGAAATTTATATGGCAAGGTTCTATCGAAAAACATTTCAGGCGAACGAAATGTGGAATTCCATATTTTTAATTCAGATTTTTGTACTATATAAATAAAATGAGTAAGATTTGCTTGAAATATTTTTTCCTAAAAATGCAACTTGGCACAGTAAATTCAGTTTTCGAAAAACTTCAATAATCTTACCTCGTGACACATTAATTTTGTGAATTGATAAAACTGAATACCGCTCACAATAGTATTACCCGATATGCACTATGAATAGGTTGACGATCGGATTGTGCAGATTTTTTGGCCCTGAAAAGGGCCGACGAGTTTATAAATGTCTGTTTATTTATTGTCTAAAAATAAAATAAATATACAAATACAAACTGTAGCTGGATTACTACTGACAATAGGCATGATGCCTAATTTTTAAAAACTATTTTATGATGATCTTACGTGTCTCTTATTTCCAAAAAAAATGCTTATTCCTGCAGAAAATAAAGGTTTAATCACAAAAATTGACCATTTTAAAACTAATTTTGAATTTGACGCCAAAACGCTCGCAGGTGTCATGGCGCATTTTTGACGTCACTCCTTGTCAACTATAATAAATCCTTGTTTCATCACTAATGTTTTTTGGTTTTACTTTTGGTAACACAAAACTAAGCAAATTGATAATTTAAAACCACAAAATAATTTATAAACAGTGCAGATATTAATGAAAAAAAATGACATTTACGTAGCCGTGACGTCATGCACTCTGACTGTTGTATTATCAAACATTGCGGATTGCTGTATTTTGCGTTTTTATTTTAACAAATATCATATTAATCTCGCTTTTAATATATAAATAAATACATTTTTTAGAATCTTTTTAACTTGTTTCATTATTTAAAATCATAATTTCAATGATACTTTGTTACTGGCATCATGCCTATTCTACTTATTACTTTCGAATTACAATAAAAAAAAATAATTATAATTAACATTAGAAATTTCAAAAAATTATATAATAAGAAAATAATAATCGTTTTTTTTCCAGAGAAAATTGATATAAAACCTCCTCGTAGTGCATGTTGGGTAATACTAATGTCGACAGTTTTCAGTTTTATCAATTCACAAAATTAATGTATTGCGAGGTGAGGCTGTAGAGGTTTTTCAAAAACAGAATTTACTATGTTAGGTTACATTTTTAGGGAAAAATATTTCAAACAAAAATACTTATTTTTTCATGTAATATACGAATCTGCATTAAAAATATGGAGTTCCTGTTTTCAGTTTTATCAATTCACAAAATTAAAGTACTGCGAGGTGAGGCTATTGAAGTTTTTCAAAAACTGAATTTACTATGTTAGGTTACATTTTTAGGGAAACATATTTATAGTTATTTTTTATGTTATACACGAATCTGCATTAAAAAGTTTTCATTTAACCCATGAACGCCCGCCGTACACAATTGTGTACACTTCATTTTATAATTCGTGCTGCTTTCTATGGATATTAATTCACAATATTTCCTTTAAAATCAGATGCTAGTAGTGTAACAAACAAAATCTGTTAACGTTATTAGTTTCCTAAGTAGTTAAACGTGTTTTAATTGCTGCCAATTATTTGTATATGACTATTCTATACAAATAATAAAAAAATAATAAAATAATAAAATAAAACCTCTATAGGTACGGTACGTATGCTAATATATTTTATTCAACTGAAGCATGTGATTTCGAATTATTTATAATTTTTATTTATTTATTTTTTTTTCTAAATAAAAAAAAAATTGTTGTAATATTTAATTAAATATCTTGTATGTGTACTTAATTTCATTTAAAAAAATCTTCTGCATATTTTTTATTTCTTTTGGGCGTTAATGGGTTAAGAAAATTGAGTTGATCTTTAAATGACCTTGAAATTGCCACCTAATGAAAAATTAACCACAGTATATCGATGTCCCCCTTCAAACCGTGCATCTGTAATGTTTTAGATACTTACGATGGATGTATATTACCTTCAATTACTCTTATATAAATCAATACTAAATAAAAATGGCCAAATTTAAAAAAATAATGAAATGTATACATTAATCAACAATAAGAATAGAATAAGAATCTGGAAGTGAACAATTTTGTAAATTGGATGATACAATAGAACTAGTAAATATTGATGTTTTTTCTTAGAACCAACATTAAATCTCTGATGAATGTCGATAAATAATTGAATGAACTTTGATAATAACGAAAGTAAACAATGTTTATAACTGAAATCAACAAATTAAATAACACAGAGCTATTGTGTTTCAGATCTCTACGGAATATATTATATTAGATTTTCTCTTTTTATGTTGTTATATGTAACACAATAGGGAATAATTTCAATCAGTTGTTCAAATACGGTAAAAATTATTCGATATAATGTAATTTATGAAATGGTATTTACCCAGGTCCTGAACTTCTGTAGTTGAATATTTTGCTGTGTACGACAGTTCAATTTTCACAAGACGATTAAATGAAAAGTTTACTTTTAGTTTGATAGAAAGCCGTCACGCAATATTGAGAATTTTGTATTTGCGTTTTACGACAGCATGTCAGGTTATGTTTTAGCCAGGTTGCGACGAAATTTTTGTACAACAGTTTAATTCAATAGGACATTATTTTTACTTTGTGATGATACTAAGTTCATTCGTTTTTATGTGATGCTTTAGTTATAATATACCATTTCAAACTTCCATGTTTTTTGTCGTTATTACCTAGTTGAAAACCTAGATAATATTGATGTTTATTATTATTAAATTGGTGCCACTATTCGAAATAAATAATTAAACGATATACAGTGTTTTACAAGAGTAGATTTGTGTATTTTAAACAATAAATAGAACACGTTATGAAAAGGTATAATTTGCTTTTTGATTTACTTTAATATCTATAACGTGAAATAATGAACTTGTCAGCAGTCTATTAATTTTCTATACAAACTTTTATCCAATAAAAGCTCGTGTAATGAACATATATAAATATAAACTAAACATTTAAACAGCACGAGCTGAAAATATCACAAATCAATATGGTGACATTTGCCAGAGACATATTTTCGTTTTGGATCATTTGCTCTTATGAGAGTTATAAATTTAGAATGTTTTCGATAAATAAATGTTTTTGTGTACTCATTTTCCAATTCTGCTATAGTAATATTACATTAAATTTTAAAGTGCTTCATGTTTTTTAATAAATATATTTTATTTTCAATTTTTTTAGGTTAGTAACTCTATAAGTATCTATAATATGATACAGTGGAGTAGTAACGGGAGGGGTTTTGGGGATGAATCCCCCCCCGGAAATATTCAGTGTTCTAAAAAAACGTATGTTTTGAGAAAACATTAGTTCAAAACACCTTGAAAAAATTTAACTCATATGTATTATCCCCCCCGAAAATTTTTCATACTACGCCGTTGATACGAAAGGTAGTTCAGTTACAATGTATATAAATTAGATTTAAGTTATAATTGAATATTTATGTCGTCACATCTGGTTCACATGGTAGGGCTCAAAGAACTAGATATGTTGTGAGACCACTTCCACGAGCAAATCAATTGAAAGAAGAAAATACAATGTACATTGTTTGTAAATAATAATAAATTAGAATCAATTCTGTTTTATTTCTACTAATTTCGCGAAGTTCACTTTTAATTAGAAATATCTATGTAAACGATATTTTCAGATCTTGAAGTATTTAAATATAGTACAATAAACTATACTATAATGCATTTCATAACTTATTTAAATTATTTATTACACATAAAACTATGGTGCAAAATAATTTTTGATTTAATATGCAGTTAAAAATATATTGCAAAACGTATTTTGTTGACAATATGAACACATCAGCTATGAAGAACAGACCACATAACAGTATCTTCCGCACGAAAGAGCACATTTATTCCTCATTTTGTTATCTTTACAAAACTTTTACACTTCGATACAAAATCGAGACGGTTTTTACAGATGTATTGTTTAAGAAAAAAATCGTCTTCGTCGAGCGATTCCATTTGAGGAATCCGGTTTTTTATGTACAAAATTATTGTTGAAAGATTTACCCATTATGTCATAAAAACGAATGCACGCTGAATAATATTATGGGTTTTTATAGTTTTATATAAATAACTTTATGTAGTTTTAATGATACGAAAGTTATAGCGAATAAAATATCTCACGTGACTGTACTTAAATGTCAAATGACGAAAGTTTCAATTTTAGATACATTTAAAAAGGAATTTTATTGTTTCAGTACACATAAAAGAACATATCAAACATAACAATTTCTTTATGTTTGTTTACAAAAATACCACTAACATAAAGCTTCATAATTTTAATTATAACATTAAATATTTAAGACTTTCTTGGTGATTACCACAGAGTAATGTGATTACCAAAAAACATTCTAACATAAAATACATTTTCGAGAAATATTGAAAAGATAATCAAAAGAGAAACTCGAAATATACCTATATACTTTTATTTTTAATAACTTTTAAAATATAAATGGATTTCACGATCAAAATAAAATAATTTTAAATATAAATTATATTTACTTGGATTGTCATAATAACAGTATCGTATTATAATTTTAATATTAAACATTTCACTGAAATTCAACTCCTGGAAATTTAAGCCAATTTATACAATATAAATATTTATTAATAGATCGAACGATTCCTCACCATTTCTTTTGATTCATCAGTTTCTTATTTTGCACGGTTTTAAACATTATTATATTTGTTTTGAATATAAAACAAACCCTGGAATTGGGGTTTGGCATTGTTTCATTTATCAACAATAATGAAACAATAATTATATTGTAGGTAAATGAAAAACATGTCTCATATTTATATATGGTTGCAAGTTTGGAAATCTAGTTTTCAATATTTTCAGTATTTCGGTTCGCAAAATTATCAGAATTCATTTTTTATGTAAAATTTAAAAAAAATCAATTATTATAATAGTTTTATATGCTTTTTGTAGAAATAAGGTATTGTACGTAAAAAATACTGAAAATATCGTAAAATACATATAGTAAATTACAGTGTAATGATTGTTGGCGAAAAAAGCCTATAAAAATGTTTAATGGTGTTATTTACAACATTTTTTAAGTTATATTATTTCATTACTGGAAAAACGGAGAAACTGTGGTTTCTTAGTCACTTAAAGTAAAAATATACACCTTAACCACAATAAAACTATGTCACTCGACACGTGTTTCGACTCCACAAGAAGTCCTCAGGAGCTTAACAGTTCCAGACTGTTAGGCTCCTGATGAGGACTTCTTGTGAAGTCGAAACACGTGTCGAGTGACATTGTTTTATTGTGGTTCAGGTGTATATTTTTAGTTTAAGTGATATTATTTCATACCAAACATATTTTTTCGACTATACTAATCCAATCTAACAAAAGTTTTAATAGTAATTTTATTTGTTACGAAGGTGTCGAGAGTTCAAAAAGAATTTAATACATGAGGAACGAAATTTTGCACATTGAGGTTTCATTGAGACCTACATTTTTGGATATGGTCTGCCCAACGGGAAATTAGTATTTTTTTAACTTCAATAAACCTCAGAACTTAAAATTTTTAACCAGTGTAATATACCTACATTCGATAAAAATATAAACAAAATTAAAATATTTTAAATTTACAAAAAAATATGACGTTCAAATTCTGAATAAACGCAGAATATATATTTTTTAAATAACGTACAAATTCAAAACCTCTCTCATTACATTCCTTTGCGAACTGTTTTGTTTATATCTGGGTGATGTATATCTAGTTTTTTACTTGGAATGTGAAAAACAAAACCATAAAATATACTTAGAGGAAAAGTGAAAAATTTCAAAAGTATGGCATATGTTATTTTTGACTGCGGGACCACTAAAGCTTCTTTATGTATTGAGTTTTCGAATGTAACACCTGGAGAGCTGACACTTCATCTAAATAATATGGAAATATGTCATCCTATTCAAGGTCATGCCCTTTTTGCGTACGTTTCAACGATACATATATTTTCAGATGTCAGTTTTTATCAATATAAAATGCTTTTATGTGTACTACATATGTACATAGGGAATAATAGGGATATTAAAATTATTGACATAATTTTATTTATCCTGTGGTATAAAACCTTTAAATTCACTTATTTTATCATTTGCTAGAAATATCATATATATGGTACTAGCACCAGTCTTAAAATTAAATGTATTAAATTAAAAATATTTTTTGATATTTGATTTTTGATTACTTTGATATTTGATTACTGCCATTACTAGATATTAATCTATATACATTTAACTGTCTTCAATCGTGATTTGATGATAATTGATAATTTTATTTAAAAACAGTGGACAGATAATTATCGCGGTTCAGCAGACTATCAAGAAAAATGTATTTTCGTGTGTAAATGCTTTACATTGTTTTAAATTTTATGACTCTTTATTTTATAACGTTTGTGTATTAGTGTAATAGTACATATTATAATCTGGACTGCCATTTATAAGGAAACTTTCACAGCTTTAAACCCCTTTTCAAACTTTTTGATGCTGCGATATTCGAGTTTAAATGAAAAAAATATCAAAAAGTTTTAAACGACCATAAAGGGCCTAATTTCGGCCATACAGAAAAGAAATAAAAGAAAATTTAAACCTAAGCAATCACCTATTGTCTGATAGCATTTAAAAATTAACTGAACCCTTCAAATACGAAAAACAAAAAAATGTTCGAGTTTAAATAATCCTGTAACAATGACCCTAAAAATATATTCAGAAATTAAGTTCTATGAAGGAACATAAAAACTAAACATATGTAGGTATAACCTTCAATGTGAACCGTAACTCTTATAGCACTTTTTTTTTTCGAAAAACAACTTTAGAAAAAAATTGCAAGAAAAATTTTTTTGTTTTTTGTAAAAGAATGTTTTGTATGGATCTATCAATATTTTGAGATCAAGTTTATTTTTAATCGTGTACTTTCTTCATTCAAACGCGAATATCTCAGCACCAAAAAATGCTATAATCATTTTTTTAAATTTAATCCAAAAATTACAACATGAATATTTTGAACCAAAGGAAAAATCAATAAAAAAATGTTGTTTTGATTTATTTTTTTGCACTTGTGAACACTACTGAACAATGAGACTAGTTAACACAAACCACACAAACATTAGAATAATTGTAATTTAGAACCAATTTTATTTTTGGAACCAATATAAAAGTAACAGTTGAAATATTATCGAAAAGGTGGCATTGTTGATTTTAATTTTGTCTTTCTACCAATTTTGCCGTCGCTTAAATTTGCCGCTCCGGGCAGTTGCACTGATAGCGCCCCCCCCCTAGATCAGACCCTGTCTTCATAAAGGGCGTATACATAACGTTTAATCGACATAATATACGAAAGCCACAAACTATACGCCGTATTTATTTTTATATACAAATGGAATTTTTATTATTTTCTAATATAGGTATAATTTTTTGTTATTTTCAGTCTACGACAGTTCGTCAAAAATTTTTTAAGATGTCCATATGCAATTAAGAACATTTAATTTTAAATATTATATTAGATATACCCAAAATGTATCACAAAAATCTTTTTGTCAATATGTATAGTAGCATGATTTACTCATAATATAATTGATGGCATACCGAATATTTATAATAAAAAATATGTGCAATAATTATCAAACGCACATTCCATTTTTATGTTGATAGCAATATTGGTATTAAATTTTTTATATAAAATCTCCCTAAATTTGACCCTCTGGTCTGAATGTATTTGTCACTCCTATTTCATGTAGCTCTCATTAACGCGTACATTGTGCATGTGAATATATTTAATATTCGCATTGTTTAAAATATTATCCCCATCGTACTTTTAAATAATTCATACTGTGTAAATATATATATGGTAATGAAACACATCCGAAAGCTAATTAATAAGTTTCGTAGGTAATTTACGTATATATTTCATATTTTTGTTAAAATGTCAGCATGATGAAGCTATTTTTGAATTATGCTAATATTGATATTTGGGGGAAATAATAATGAAAGTATTAATTCAATTAAAAAGTTAATGTATAGGGTAGCAGTCAATATTATATCAACTTATTTTAGTATCTTATAGATAGAAAAATATCTACCATGGGAACCACGCAAATTTCTTTTACGTAATACTGAAAATGACAGTGTACTTATTTCTAATTTTATTAAAAAATATTTCTGACAAACTAATAAAAGATAGAATAAAATTAATTGGACATAATTTATAGATAATAATATTCTCTACAATCTACAACATGTATAAAATGATTTTTTTTAAATGTATCTAAGTAATCACTAAAACGGATGTTTGTTCTTGTCAATTTTTGAATTTTCGAAATTTTTTTTAAATCAAGAAAAAATGTTTTAGATAAAAATGTCGAGTATATTATTGTCTATAATTTATGTCCCATTCATTTTTTCCGTCATTTATTATTTAGCCAAAAATATATTTTTTACATAATTAATTGGAATCACTCACACTGTTCACTCTCAGTATTACGTATAAGAAAGTTCCAAGGTAACTAAGCGAAATACGTACACTGTTCAATCTTTGCAATACGTATAATAAAGTCTATTTTTATCGATCCTCATAAAATGTTAAAAAATGTTTACATAAATAAACATTATATTTTCTATTTTTAGGTTGTATAATAGGCATGATGCCTAATTTTAAAAAACTCTATTTCCAAAAACATACTTTTTTCTGCAGAAAATAAGGGTTTAATCACAAAAATTGACCCTTTTAAAACTAATTCTGAATTTGACGCCAAAACACTCGCAGGTGTCATGGTGCATTTTTGACGTCACGCCTATGTAAACATTCCTTGTCAACTATAATAAATCCTTGTTCCATCGCTAATGTTTCTCGGTTTTACTTTTAGTAATACAAAACTGAGCAAATTGATAATATCAAACCACAAAATAATTTATAAACAGTGCAGATATTATAGTTATTATTATTAAAGTCATCCACTCTGACTGGTGTTTTTCTAACATGGCGGATTGCTGTATTTTGTGTTTTTATTTTAACAAAAATCATATTAATCTCGCTTTCAATATAAAAATAAATACATTTTTTAGAATCTTTTAAACCTATTTCATTATTTAAAATCATAATTTCAGTGATACTTTGTTACTGGCATCATGCCTATTATATTGATGTGATGATATTTTTTATGAAGATATCTATATTAAAATTGAATTTTAAACAAATAAATATATGTACGAGTATGTATAAATATAAGAAATTTTAAGGGTGAGCGTTAAAATGATATTTTTCCGCAGTAGAGTTTGAGAAACACTGTTCTCTATAAAGTTAGGTTGATTACAAATCTGCTCCGTATTTTGTAAAAACTGTCGTCAGTGTCAATCGGTATTATATGAAGCTGATCGGGAAACACTTTAGTGGAGTGAAAATAATAGTTGTCACGTCCGTAGGTCCGGAGAACATTGAGTCTCTCCAATACAGTGTAGAAGTATCGTATAATGGCTTCCACTCGAGGGAGTACATTTCTTCTTGATTCCGTTATCTTGTGAGCGCCGTTCACAGTTCGATACAGTCGAACGGCGATGCTAGCAAGGCATGGCGCGTTGTCCCTCTTGCTACGTTGACATTTCCCCGTGAAATATTAAACGAGTGGCGTTTGAAAGTGTCAAAGAAGCGGCGTCGCGTCAAAAGTTTGATAAAAAAGCATGAAATTGAATTCCTGCATAACGCGCTCGCCCTCCGGCCAAAGAAATTCATTTTGATCGGCTGATAAAACTTCCGGACGGACCGTTCTGCGTGCCGGCGTGATTCCTGTATTTCACTCATACTTGTGTATATTGTATACGTATACATATATCATATCAAAATAAAGTGTCTATTCTTTATCTAAGAATGTGTATGTAATATGTATTGATATATTAGATGAATTTTTCTTGAAAAAATGAAATGTTGGTGTATTGTTTTTACAGAAAAATATGATAAAATCATCAAAATATGTATATGTTACCGGCAATGTATGTAATTCAGGCATTCTATAGAATTCCTAGGAATTCTATAGAATGCCTGACGATTTCAGGCAAAGTATGAAATATTTGTTTAATAGAAATTTATTATATACTTTGCCTAGGCATTCTATAGAATGCCAAGATAATATTAGGAAATGTATGAAATAAAAGACAAAATGATATTAATAAAGCAGATAGGTGTATATTTAATTAATTAATATTTTTTATACCTATATTTTTATCTATTCTCACGTTATTTTAATTATCAAAATATATTATTTTAATTTCCAGCACAGTAAATATTCTTGTAAAAAAAAAATTCTGATAGAGCCCGAAATCGGATTAAAATATACTATTAATACATACTATTGATTTTTCACTGGACAAACGCAAGAAAAAAAGTTTAATAAAATTCAGTCGAATTAAAATGACAGCAATTTTTCGTCGGACTAACAAAAGAACTTACGTATTTTTTTATACAGCCGTTTCCGAGATCACTATGCTACTTTACTGAACATACATACATTTTTCTATTATATAACATGTAAATATAAAATGTTTATATTGATAAATAAATCAGTATTGTACCTACAATACTGAATTGTAATCTAGAAACCTACCTACAGCTATCGAGAATGAACCAAGATTTTTTTTATTGTATATTTGCATCAGTATTTTATAACATAAAGAAAGGTAACATCTGTACCTGGACCAAAATTGATCGATTCGCCCTATTTATGTTTATATTTCATACATTGCCGGCTATCAATTAGGTATTCTATAGAATGCCTAGGAAATGTATATAATTAAATTCATTTCATACATTGCCTGGTGATTTTAGGCATTCTATAAAATACCTAGGAATTCTATAAAATGCCGTATTTCATACATTGCCGGTAACATATACAATGTATGGCACCAGTCGTGGATATGTCCCCAGTAATGGATATTTTTAAATTAAATGTACTGAATTAGAAATATTTGTTGATATTTAATTACTACCATTTCTGAATATTAATCTATATTTACATATAACTGTGTTACAGCGTGATTTGATGACAATCGGCCAATAGGTGTCAAAATGGTGGATATTTTAACTAATTATTAGTATAATTTATTTATTAATTATTATAGTTATTATCATATCAACTGCTTTACATTGTTTCAAATTTGACGATTCATTCATTTATATATTTTGTGTCATAATACTTATCATTTAGTAATCATTAGTAAGTGTCTATCACTGCATGATTATTACTGATCGATTTTTTTATTTACTTTATCCATTACTGGAGAAAAAAACATAAACAAAAAAAAGGTTATAATTAAAAAAAAAACTATATTTATTTGTGGACTTTGGTAATTAATTTGATTAAATAAAAAGTTACTTGTTTTATTAGTAACATGAGTTCATGAGAATTACAAAAAGAGAAGCCCGTCAAACACAAAAATAGTAAACCTTGCTCTTATAGCGGCCATAACTGGTGCCAGTACCTTATTGATCTTTACATTATGTGGTATTTTTTATGGTTTTCCATACAAACTGTTGTAATTTAATTCTCGCTTTTTGCGTGATTTTACTTTCCTATTATTATATGTATATAAACTATTTTTTTAATTAATGCTAATGTTGATATTTTTAAAGAAACTCACGAAGGAGAGTGAGAAATTAATATTTAATTAGATATTTATGATTTGATTTGTGTAGTGCAAATTCTTGAATCGATATATTCGGTATAACTTCGAGAGGTGCGGGGAAACAGAGGGCATTTGAGAGGATGAACAAACGAAAATTAATTATTCGATGTTTCGATTCCAACACAAAAGTATTTGTGTTTACTACAACTGTTTCGTTAGTGTAACTACATATGTATATGACAATAGTTGTTAAAACTTTTATTTCTAAAACATTTTTTTCAAATCACAAGAAACATTTATGTTAATTAACAATAAGGAAAAGTATTTTAAACCGTATTTTACTAAAAATCCAGTTAACTTTTGAGTGTAATAACAAAAAAATTTTTTAAGTGAACAAGTATAGTTTCTTCGCTGATAAAAATTTGAATTACATGAAATTATAATAATTCGGGCAAGACATATACGAGTGTATGCCATAAGAGTTCCGAAGTACGTACTACGTGAAATGTTTGGAACCACTAACAGGTGCATTTTTAAGTGAGAAAAAAATATAAAAAAGTATCAAGTTCTACTAATTGAGATCTATATTTTGACACCCAACTTGCCTAGATATCAAAATAAAAAATTCTATGACGCCCCTCCCTATAATTCCAAAATTTAAAATTATATTGTTAACTTTAGTATTTATCGTTCGTAATTCCGCCAAAGACTCGTTACCAAATTTTTTGAGCCAGTAGTTACCCAGCTAGAGGTAGGGTGGACAAAATAAAATACTGCTTTTAGCCCCCTACAGGCGCCATTTTTAAGTTAGAAAAAAAAAATGGTCAAATTCTACTAATTGAGAAGTACATTTTGACGTCTTGGTATACAATTTTTTTGTTTTTTTTTTATTTGCTTTAAAATATATTTTTATCTAGCTTTAGCTCCTTATTGCCCCCCCTGAAAAATTATTTATTCAATAAATTTGTACATATTTTACTAGAGGGTGTCATTTTACATGTTCAGTAAAAATTTCAAGTTTCTAGCTTATATAGTTTACGAGCTATTTAGCTTTAAGTGAAAAGGACGGACGGACGGACGAACGACAAAGTGAGATTATAAGGTTTCTTCGGAACCCTAAAAATACCATCTCGAAAAAAATAAGCTTGTCTCGACTTATAAAATTTAAGTAGTCTCGTGCAAAGTCCTAATATTTTGATAATTTTTAGAAAAACATACGATTCATGTCGATATATTTTAATAAACGACAGATGACTATAATATGTTCTTAATTTTTTTTGCTTTGAAACAATCATTTTTGGTTGTTTTTAGAATGACCAAATGGCTAGCGTGCTAAGCTCTCATGTAATGTGTCGTGGACTCGATTTCAACATCACATTGGAATGTTTAGATTTGGTCACGTGTTTAGATATTACAGATAAATTTAGCGTGGGCTAGTGATTAAAATAGAAGGATCAATTATATAACATTATTAGTAGCTACTTCAATAAAATCAACCGTTGTTCGTGTTTTGTTAATGAGATGATAACAAATATCAGATTTTTGTCGCGACTTTTTGGTATAAGTTATACTAACCCCTCTAACCCTCTATTTATCGATTCCATTAAATGATAATCTTATTTACGAAACTAAAACAATGACTATTTATGTCGTAGTTAAAAATCAGGATACATATTATCGGAAAAACATCTGCCAAGTTCTTACTCATGCTAAATTTACCAAACGGCGAGTCCATGGAAGGAATTTTACAAGTTTATGATAATGAAAACGATATTTTTGATATGAATATAAATTTTTAATATGAAATACCTAATACTTGAAAAGGAGCTGATTTTTTATTAACTTCACTATGTTAAATGGAGAATTTTGCACACTTATTATTAGATTTGTAAAATACTCATAAGTACCTGAACGGGCGTTACAAATTTCGGAACGCTATTTAAGTTATTAAATCAGCTAAATCTGCAAAATCTCTTATTCCATTTATATTTTTTTTATATTGTGACTTAATTCATATACGCAGATGTAAATATAAAAATGAAGCCAAATTGTATGTTTATCTATTTTAATGATTTTTATAAGTGTATAACGTTACACACAATTGATAATTTTTTATAATTTTTACTTCATTGCTTAGAGTTGTTAAATGTTAAGTGATTTTAAAATTAATATGTAATAATGAAAATAGTGTTCTATCTTATTGTTTCATACCATTTAGGCGTCAATTTATCAAGAAGTGTCTTTTTACGCAAAAAATAAACTAAACAAAAAGTCAGTAAAAGTAGTGGTTAGCCTGGATTCGCCCCAAAGTTAGTTAATTATAGAAATTTTGTAATAAATACTGATAAAGTATTCAGATTAATTCCCATTGGTTAACCATTTAATTTTTATACAATATTATTATAAATTATTAATTCGAAATTTTTCCTAATACGTGCCCGATTATTTGTTCGTTTTTTTGTTACCGATAACAACTACGGAATTATTGTTTACGATTTTTGAAAAAATATAGTTGAATTAAGTACAAACACGATTAATTATTATCGTAATAATAACTAATCAAAACCTAAATTACGTAAAAAAACGAATCAGAACAAAATTACAAATAATTTTTGTTCTGTTTGAATTTAAAAGTTAATAATTGAAAACAAAATAAACAAATGCCGGTCCAGGGCATAATCTTTCCCTCTGCCCCGCGACACTTCATCATAGTTCGCGCGAATTGCCGCGAATAATATGTTACTGTATGCATATTTCAAGTTCTTTCCTAAACCAAAAGACCAAATTGGATGCTGTAAAGGGCAAATAATATCTACATTAAGTACTTATGACGATGAAATCATTTATTTCGATAAGGATTAATTTTTTGCAGGTCATAAGTCCACGTAAACAGAACACAAATATTTTTAATTTTCTTTGTAACATAAAAGCAGTAACTGTAGCTTAAATAACATAAAAGTTATACATATTATGGTGGTCGCGGGCTTTATTTGAGATCTTTTTACTCTACATAATTCTTTAATACATTATTTTGTTCAATATTGAACGGTTTAGGCAGCATACTGCAAAAGAGCGCGCTGGCAGCAAACTTTTTTCCGACTTGATTTACTATTATCGTCACTGCTTAGTTGATATGTTACCTAACGTAACAAAATATAGCTTATAACCTGGCCAGAAAACGTACCTATGAATTAAAAAATAAATCGCGGAAATCGTAAGTGGTTTTCGAGTGATAAGCGCACTAAGACAGAGAGACGTTGAGCTTTATATAGTATCTATATTAAGGATGTAAATACAGAATAGTGTTACGAAAAGTTTGTAATGAAATTGAATCTATGGATTATTGATGGATTATTGGGTGAGTCTCGAATTTAACGGAGAAATATGTAAACCGTCTAGAATAAGCAATATTTCACATTCCTCTTTTTGTTTTCTAATTTGAGTAGTTATTTTTATTAGTAAGGTGCATACCTACCTATTAGAATTCGAAAAATATTTTCAATATTTTATTTTTTTTCTCATAATATTATTTTGCAAGAAATGAAATTTAAAATAAAATATAAAATTAATATTGATTGGACGTCATTTGTTCACGTGTACATTTTTCTTATGAAAAGGCGAAGCAAACGTAAGATGAAATCGGAACCGGAGATTGATATAAATATTGAAAGGAAAAGAATAAAAAGTAACGTTGTTCTAGAAATGGAACGTCATTGTGTCATCTAAAAAACATGACATTTGTAAAAAAAGATGAAAAATCATTAAAAATATAATATTTCTCATGAAGTTGGTAGGTAGTAAGAAAATATACCTTTGAATTAATAAGTAAAATATAAATTTAGAAATAATAACATTTTAACTTATTTTCACAGTATATTGTGGTATTAGAATTTAAATGTTTGCCAAATTAATAGTCCAGTAAATGAAGCATTTTGACATGAACTTTTAGGGGCCAGCAATTTTATAGTTGGTTATTATAGATTTTGGGGCGTAGAATTCGAAAAAAATAAACCGGACATAAGAATTTTTTCAATTTATCTTATAATCTAAATCGATCGTTTTCTATGGATGATATTTGTTAGGGGCACGCAGACGAATCGACAGCGATCACAAATACTGAATTTGACCAAAAATTACTCTTTATAGAGGATTTAAAAGACGTAAAAATGCTTCTTTTCGGGGAAAATACTTTAAAAATTAATAACTTCTGTTAAACATACTTATATGCATGCTTAAACGTAAATAACAAGTTTTTGCATCAATGTAAGCCTATATGAGTGCATAATAATGTATACGAAAGTGCATAAAAATGCATTATTTCAATAGAATATAGAATTCTACGCCCCAAAATCTATAATAATCAACCATAAAATTGCTTGCCCCTAAAAGTTCATTTTTTCGCACTTTTCACCGCTTCCTTGACTGGACTATATATAATATTTAAAAAAAAACACATTTTTATACATTATAAAAAAAAATTATTAAAGACGTCATGTAATTTAGTTAATAATTGACGGAAAATAACAATCGTATTTGATGATTAATGTTCGGTATTATAAAGGAGCTCGCATTTGCTAGCTTGCAAGCACTGGGGTATTAATTCTGTACTATACTCTATTTCATTTAAGAATGCAGTGGTTACCGTGGTTTTTGACGGTAAAATGCACGATTCGTACCTTAGACAAGGAAAGATAAAGAACAAATAACACATTACCTAGCGTTGTTACCATATCGCACCACGAAAAATCGCACCACGGATCATTGGCGTATCATTCAGATTTTAAAATAAATATCAATTGTTTTGAATTATAAAACTAATTAATAAAAAAAATGTTTTATATTGATTTTAAAATTATTTAAGTGATAATTGATTAACAGAGAAATGTCTATTTGGAACTATCATCTCTCATACATGCTAAATTCAATTGTAATTTAAAGCATATTTGCATATTATAAATTTTCAACTGACGCCTCTGGGATAATATGCGGTTTTGACAATTGAAAAAAGATGGCCGCCGACAAATTTTGGTAACACTTTCATATACGGGCTGGCATTGGTTGTTATGTATCCATAGTCTTTCCTAATCTAAGATTCGTACCGTCAAAACCCCGGCAACCACTGCATTCTTAAATGAAATAGAGTATAGTATCTATGGATTAGCTATGGAGTTTAGAGCAGTGATACTTTAACTAATTGTAACACAGTTGGCGACTTTGACCGTACAAATAATAAAACGTTTCATAATATTACCAATGTTTTAATACATATATATAATTACATACCACGCGTGAGCGAAAATTGTCAAACATTTCATAAAACTCAAAGAGAACTGTCAGATATGTTTGAAACCTCACTTGGAAGTGCTTGCAAGCTAGCAAATGTTGCTAGCTCGTTTATAATACTGGAAATAATTGATATAAAATTCAACCGAAATGTATTAAAATGATAGACAAAAAATAATAACTTATTACATCAAAATTTATTATTATTATGAAAATTTTAAAAGTAAATAAGTAGCTTTTATAAAAACATGTGTATTGTCTAAACAAGATCTTGTGTTTGTTTCAACTTTGACTTTTGACCGTTTGCCAAAAGATGATATAATCAGATTAGAACTTGTCGTCGGAACTTTGGTCTAAAGTTTTACTTTAATATTTTCACACTTTTACGTTTGCTAGGTATTTCAACGTCATCATATCGATTTTGGACATCGAATGTGTTTTTATTAACGATATAAATATAAAGTTTAAAGTCTGATATGTCATTGTAAATAAAATGTTTCGAGTCAATTGGTAACGAGACAATTTCCCTAGTGGCTGTTTGCGGAACTAACGTATGACATTAGCTGTGTGATAAACAGAGCGAGTTCATTGTAATTTTTTATTCTTTATAAAAATTCTACTATGATTTCATTATTAGACATCTACAAAGTAGTGAAAAATACTATAAGACCTCTTCGCGAGGGTGAACAGTATTTTAAAAGTGGAATGTTGACAGCAGTAAGTGTTTCCTTTTTTTATCATTATTCATATCCATCTTAACACTTCAATTATCGTAATTTACTGCACAATTTGTTTGATAAAGTAAAACATGAAAAAAATTATGAACAAAACGATAAGTTGTGTGTATATTCGTATTTTTATCTATCATAAGTTAGTTCTGCGACTTGTCGCTAGGGAATCTACTCATTGTCAGTGCCAATATATTATTTAGTTTATTTTTTAATAGATTTCAGAACAATATGTTTAACCCTTTTTTATCTATAATCAACTAGAAATATCTTCTTACCTAATAATATATATCTCGAGTTGATAAATATTTTAATTCAATAGATCCCACATCGGGTCCTCGTGGCCCGATGTTAAATCAGATTGTCCAATATTTGGACCTTATCGGGTCCCTACTTTTATTTTTATTTAGATTGCTGTGATATTATATTACATATAATCTAGATTGGTATAATATCAGTTTATTATGCATTTATTATACCTATTATATGATCTAAAATCTAAACGAACATTTTCTCTAGTTCGAGTCAAAATTTTCTTTACTGCTTATATGTATGTATACATCGTTTGTTACACTTTGTTGGTGAGAGCAAAATTATGAATTATATTTTAGAAAAAGCAAAGTTACCCACATTATAATACATATATATTTAAAAAAATACATGTCGATCTGTAGCAAAGATAGATATTTAATGTTACGGATTTATATAAAACAATAATTTTTCAACATTTTTCTTCACCGTATAGCCCCTTTACATTATATGTTACTTACGGAACCCCAGAAAATTTTTTTGTGGAATATTCGTCAAAATTAGTCCAGTAGTTCTCGAAATCATCGAGAATAAAATTCGAACTCATAATTTCTATCTCTTTATTATATATTTTAAATATGTAGATAGTAAGAAATTGTGTTACATGTTTTAAATTAAAATGTTTAATGAATATTATCATTAAATGCCTTAGTATTAACCTTTACTTGTAAAAAACAAAAGAAAAAAAGAGAAATAAAAGTACAAAAGACACTACACTCTACAGTAAGAAATAGTGTCTTAATTAACTTAATTAGCAGAATAATTTTCTTCTATTTCGAACATATTCTTTTAAAAATCATTATAAAAGTAGTTCATTTCTCAATAAAGTGATAAATATAAATTTCATAATTTTACAGTATTTTTAACTTTCTTTAATAATAGTTAGAGATTGGAAAAATAGTTGTTATTTTAAATGAAATAGTTACTATAATGAATTTTTTTTTCGAAAATAATTGGTAAATAGTTTTTTTACGATTTAATAATAATTAGTGCAAACGAAGCAGTAAAAAGTGTAAAAAATTTTAGGGGCAAGCATATTGGATGGAAAAAGGCAATTAGTTTTAAAATAGTTTGGAAAGGTAGTTGCAAATAGTTGATTTCAAATTGGGATCAAACAAACCAGTTTTCTGAAAACGGTGGAGATATTTAATAAAAATTACAATAAATGCATTTTTCGCAATAGTTGAAAAACTATTTTTCCAATCTCTAGTAATAGTTAAAACCAGGGACCTGAATCTAAACCCGAACCCGAACCCAAAACCGAAACCTGAAAAAAACCGTATTTTTCATGAACCTAAACCCAAACCGAAACGTTATATTTCAAGGTCAATGAACCTGAATCTGAATCTGAAACTTTTTCATAGATAACCGGGAATCATATATTTTTAAAAAGGTTCAATAATTTATTTTTAATATTTTATTATTTTTCTCCGATGATTTTTAAAAGAGATTATAAAATGTACTAACTGGAAATCTGTTTAAATATGGTACTTATAATGTGACTACTTATCAAAGTCTACTACTAAATTTTACATATTTTTTTACTTCTATAATTGAACTATGTACATTTCAATTTACAGAAAAAATTTAAAAAGTAAAGATTTCAATCTTTAAAATGTAATTTTATTTTTTGTCCTTTTTTATAGTAATATTTTAATGGCTTTTAATGTTATTTTCTTCTTCAGAAAATATTTTATTTCTTAAATATAATTTTTTTTCGAAGAAAATTATTTTCTTTCAATTACAAACTTGAACCCGAACCCGAACTTGAACCTTAAAAAAAATAACGGTTTTTGAACCACAATAACTTAAACCATGCTGAACCTACACCCAAACCCGAACCAATATTTATATTTGAACCCAAACGGAACCCGAACCATAAATTAATTCCGGTTCAAGTCCCTGTAAAATAGTATATTAAACTTATAAACACATTTTAAAGTTATAATAAACAGTTTCCGTTATGATATATTAGAAGTGCATATCAATATTTGCAAACATATATTTTTGTGGCATTAATACTTTGTATTTATGTATATTAGATATGTACAGTTATGACTAGAGATTGGAAAAATAGTTTTTCAACTATTGCGAAAAATGTAACTATTGTAATTTTTATTACATATCTCCATCGATGTCAGAAAACTGGTTTGATTGAACCCAATTTGAAATTAACTATTTGCAACTATTTTACCTTTCCAACTATTTTAAAACTATTTGCCTTTTTTTTATCCAACGTTAAAAATTTTGTAAAAAAAAGTCATAAAGACAAAGTTTGAAATAATTCTAATTATTAATATTGATTTTTTTCAAAAAAATAAAAAATATTATACATGTTTAATAATGTTTATAGATAATAAACATAATATATATTTCTTGTGATTTCCTAATAAGTTTGAGTTTTATTTATAGAATTCTTTGTAGATCTTTTTAGTTTTATATATTTTTATAAATACATTTTGTCCATTATACAGATATTTTTTAATAGATATTTATGCTGTGGTTTTACATATTTATTTGTTTAATTTTTTTTAGCTTCTAAAATCTATCTAGAATCGATCATAACATATTTTCCTCGAAAATTTCGGATTTGATACTTTTAACTAATACGTTGACTTCACTAATTTATTAATTAAATCGAAAAAAATGTATTATTTCACAACTATTTTGATTAAGAAAAAACTATTTGCTAACTATTTTACATAGAAAAAAAATCAACTATATAGTAACTATTTCATTTAAAATAATAACTATTTTTCCAATCTCTAGTTATGACATGAGTAACTATACTTTATTATTATAAAAATATATAAATATTTGGGAAGGAATAAAAAAAAACTTTTTATGTTTTTAAAAAATTAATCAGCCAATATGTACTACTATTTTGTCTAAAAAGTACTATTGTTAGTGTATTCTATAAATTAGAAAGGGTAAGAAAAAAATGCCAAAACGAGACAATTTTAATAATGCACAGCAATACACACACGTATACATATATAAAAATATACGTGACTTACATTTATACATAAGGGTTTTAATTACATAAAGATTAAATATTCTTTACCATCTCTGCATTCTGTATTGTTTTCTCCCTTCAGTAATTATATCATTAGATAGAATCATAGCTGTACTTATTACTTATACTCATTGTAAGAGACAGACGATGAAATGATAATAGGTATTATTTTAATAGGTTTTTATATTAAAGGACGATAACTTGTTTTTTGTTGTTGTTATATATTTATATTTTTTACAGCACATTCTTATTCCGGATCAGTAGTTCTTACCCTTTTAGTAATGTTCTGTTTTGAATACTAAATTTAAAAATAATAATGTAAATTCATAAAGTACAAATTTGAAAAAATATATATTTTTTTATTTTTATATATTTTCTCAACAAGTAGAAAGTAAAAATAAGCAACATAAAGATAGATTTAACAAAACATTAATGAAAAATTCAATGAGCTTTTATTCTTTAATAAAATAAGCTTTTAATCTTTTATAAAATATTAGAACATGAATATTGAAGAAATATTCTAATTCTTTCTTGTTTTTATATCTATATTAAAAACTTTATTAATTCTTATTAATTTATATATGCAAATATATGTTATCTATTAAAATTAATGCATTTATGGGATCTATTGATATTTTGAACTTTTTGATAACCGTTTAGTTTTGCGCATAAAAGTTCTATAAATATTAATTTGACATCAAACGGTATTTGAAAAGGCGAACGAGATAGTAAAATAAACAATAATTTAATGGGTTTTTGTCTTTGTATGTTAATGAATGTTTATTTTACGATTATAAATTTTACGAGTAGAATTGATTTACAGAACTTTTGAAAACTCACCAAAAAGTGAAGTCAGGATGGCTGTGAGAACCATGTTGTCGGAAAACTCGTGCGAAACTTTGGTGAAAACTCTTTTTATTGGATCATTCAAGTTCATTCGACTACGTAAAAAAATTCATTTCCAAGTTGGTAATGAGTTTGCCGTTGTCGTTCTTTACTTCATTTTTGTCTTCGATTTGAAAGTTTGAAAAATTTATTTATTCCACCATTTTTTGATCTGTCCCCCCTCTTTAGATATTTAATAAACACTGCGATATCTAATTTATGTATTAGTCTGCTTTCGACATGTTGTCAAGTTTTTCGTGCAAAATTTTTAATCAGATTCTAAAAAGTTTTATAGAATTTAAAATAACAACGGAGTTATTTTCGCGTCGGATTTTTTAATATTCACTTCTATATTTTTTTAAATTTATATTTGACTCTGTTAAAGTTTCGGGTATATTTTGTAAACTTTATTTTCTTGATAAAGTTTTCGAGTTCATTAATAATATAAACAATTTTAATTAATACAAAGTTTAAATTGAATTCAATAATTATTATTATTTAAGGAGGTCCCAAAAATATTATACAGGTTTGAAATATCCAATTTACTTATAACAAAATTATTCACTTTTTATTTAAATATTTCTAGGCAACATTTTGATTTACAATATACCAATAAAGTTACTTATTTATTTATTTATCCACAACACAAACTATCATCAAGTAGATATCGGTATACGTAATGTTTTGGTTATCCTTGTCACCGCTACAAGCGTCCTTCGGCGTCGGCTTTCACTGCCTGACTGACTGGATATTATCCGCGTCTCCTCCATTATCCTTGATCGCTTCAGACATGCGCGATCTGATTTCTGCTAGAAAAAATGATTTGACGGAGGTTCGATGGTGCATAATTAAATAAAATTCTGGCAAAAGTTATGTCGCTAAGTAGCACAGAGCGATATGCTGGGGCTCTTAAAATATAAACAAATTTATCACAGCTTTTAAAGTGTTTGCAAAAAAATGTTTGTAATAAAGTTAAAAATGTTTTTTCGTTAAAACACTGATATGAGTTATTTGATTTGTGTTAATATTTTTATTGTTTATGCTTTGGAAAATGCTTTAGGCGTGTACATAAATTTTTATAATTATTCTTTTCTTTTATAGTGCAAAGAATAAATGATAAAGGAGGAATATTTTTTATCGTATTTTTAATTTTAATTTTTTGTTTGATCTAAAATCATAACCAATATTTTAAACGTTTATTGACATATATTTTTAAATAAGTATGTAGAATGATTTTATTTTAAACATGGTTGTTAGAAGATGTATTAATAAAATACAAATTTTTTTAATAAAATAAAACATTTGTTTTAAATACATTCACCTGATTACATCTTAACATGTCCCCCTCACCCCTCTGAAAACGCAGTAATGTAACACATGACCCAGTTCGGCCGGAGCCTACTTACTGCTTACCATAATGCGTCCACTGGGATTTGAACCGACAATTGTAGCAGATGTAAGACATGTGATATGTATTCATGTCGGATACACAGATATGAGATGGTGGTTGTTAAAAAACGTAAAAAAAACTATGAAGTACTAGCTTTTAATAACCTGTAAATGCGTACAATTCCAGAGAATGATAATAATCATACTCTGGAATTGTACGCATTTAGATAGATAACATTTTAGATTGATAAATATATCTATTTAAATTAAATAAAAATGTTTTGAATATTAATTGGTGTAAATGAGTCCATGAAAGTTGAACCATTTATGCTCAGTATTAAAAAAAAATTTATTTAAACCAAAAAATTATGATTTTTACGGGGTGTCGAACATTATTTTGATACCCTACGAAATGATTTTGGTAAAGGTTTTATTTTTTTTTATTTCAAGATTCAACAACTAATTTATTTTTGAACGTAGACTTTCGCGGTTGTTCAATTGTATAAACTTTCGATTATTTTGATAAATTTTGGCCTAGGCTCTACAGAGAAGTCATAGAAATCACAGAGACATCGGCTTACATCTGCCCGGCGCGGGCGCGAGGAAACCGATGCTGTTGCCGAGCAACATTTGATTTATTAAAATTAATTCTAGCAAACGTCAACGCACCTTCTGAACTCAACACTTCACGTCTGAAGAAGACCACGAGATGTTGGTCGAAACGTCAGGTGACACTGACAATATAGTGCAACGCGGAATAAAACCCAATAATCGAAAGCTTATATAATTTATTAATTTAAAGATTTTATAAAAATATAACAAATAGTACATCTGGTAAATAAAAAAAAACCCTGCACTTTTTGATTGGGGTATGACACTTTCTATGCTCATAGATAAGGTCAAAATAATAATTTTCAGATAGGGAGCGAATTTAAAATCCGTGTCGAACACCATTATATTGGCTATTAAAGATGGCCCCCACCGTTTTTATTAAATTGACTGTATTGAATATTGAAGTTCTTATTGAGAAGATTATTATTTGTAAATATTCATTTTTCTCTAAATATGAAGGGTTCCCCACAATTTTCGAAAATTCTGAAAATTTTACTTTTCTTCCGAATTTAATTTTTATATAACTTTTTTATTGTGCCCAATATCATTTTTTTACCTCATATAAAAAAAGAAAGACATTTTTTTCAGCGTTCCACTGATAACAAGATAATACTGTTTTAATTAACAACTTTTTTGGAAATAGCGTGTTAAACTAAGAAAAATGGATTAATTTTGGATCATTCCATGTAAAGTTTACCTGTATTGGTTTCTCGGATTCGAGATTTTGATGGAAAAGTCCATTTATACCTTTCCTGAATCAATTCTGGCTATTTTTATCATGATATCTTAAAAAATGCAGAACAAGTCTTATTTTCACACCATAACATTCCGAAATTTTCGAAAATCTTGAACAGTTCAATGTCCGTAATATAATGAATTTTTTATCTGACTTCAAATATGCACCGTTTTTAATTTTTTGTTTGTTGTCCTGGCTATTGTGTGTGTAGTGTGCATATGTGAAGCATTTTTAATGTTAAATTTACTTAATCAGGTTTTCTGGAATATAGGCCTTTTTAGAGCATAGACCTTATTTGTATCAAGTACATTATATTTAAAATTAAGAAATAATTAAATTACAGATAAAAATACATAACAATAATAATAATCGTGGTTCGAGCAGTGGCTGTAGTTCCAACTAGTTGGCAGCAGTTCATTGTATGTCGGACACAATCCCAAAGTCATTGACTGCTTGCAGGCTAACCAATAAATTTCATCTAGCAAGAACAGCATGCTTACATTGCTAGATGAATCACTCATAGGAACAATAATGTTAACTATAATAAATTTTATTTGCAAAAATCTCTCAGAGAAGATACAAAGGGTCACACAAAAAATAAACAAAATAAATTATTATATAATAGAGATAATGATATATATGACAAGAAATAAATCTAACTTCTAAACTGAAAAACAGTATTTTAACTGTCAGCATTAAAATCACTTATAAAATAAAATGAGTTTGATTTCAAATACATATCTTTTTTAAAACAGGTATATGACAGGTTTTTTAATTGATTGGGCAACTGATTGTAGACACTTATCATGAAATTTAAAGGTCCTTTTTGTACCACAGTGAGTGAGTGTTGCGCTATCACCAAGTGCACCTTGTTTCTGGTGATACGACTCGGGTATGTTGTGTGAGAGAGACAGATGATGTTTTTATTGTTATTTTATTTGAAACAATAATAATAGTGTATACAATACAATTCATATACTGGATATCATGTATTAGTATCTCGTCGTTAAAGGGTTGTCTGCATCTTCAGTTTGGAGGGATGTAGACTAGCGTGGTGGACGGCGTCGGCGTCCAAGATGCGGTTGAGGTGGCGACGGCGAGGTGTCGTGTAGAGGGGTCACGAGGGAGGTGACCGCGAAAGCCTGGGTGGCGTGTGCGACGGCGGGGCGTCGGCGTGGTGAGCGGGTCAGGACGCGAAGTCAGAGGGTAGACCTGGAGGTAGCGTTCGTGGTGAACTTGGCTGGCGACGTGTCCTAGACAGACCGGGCAGGCGGTGTCCGTGGGTGGGTCGTCGGCGGGTGCGACGGCGGAAGCGTCGACTTATTGAGCATCCATGAGCAGGCCTGGAGGCGATGTCCGAGGGCGGACCTGGAGATAGCGTCCGAGGACGGCGGTGCGGGCGTCGGCGTCGTGGGAGACGGCAAGAGCTGACCTGGTGGTGACTTCCGTGAGCGGCGTAGCCTGGTGTCGGAAACCCACCAGGAAAGTGTTATGGATATGACTGTCGATCGAGACCTCCCGAGGGAGTTCTGATTTTTCTTCGTTTTACGTCTAGTTTTTTGTTGCATCAGCCAGGGTGAACGTATTCCCATGATTTGGCGCAATTTCTGGATATTGTCACCATTGGAATTTTGCATCGTTTCTCCGAACTGACAACACACAGACACCCTTCTGTATGCAAACCACTGTCCGGCACAGCGACTGACGTCAGAGCTCCATGTGTTGAAGTCGGTACCTGCACAAAATGCATTTTAAAGATACTTTGACGACTGTGTATTATGAGTGTCGTATCACTGGTTTCATAAGTATGTGATTTTATATTATCAGAAAAGATATTAAAATGCTTTACACTCCAGAATATACAAATATGTGACAGTAAGTTTATTTAATTGTCGAAACAAAGGTCAACAGGACGATATGATCCAAAACATACACGTATTATATTATATTCGTGGTCTGACCTTTTTACTATCTACATTTTCAAATATCTGTACTGTAAGTTATTATATATTTATATAACATATATATATATATGTATGTATGTATCCTGCTATAAAATTTAGATGAACATAATTCCATAAACTCTCCATTTTTTATAGTAAATCTGCCATAAATTTGAACTGAAGTCCTTTAAATGATAGCAGTTGTATCACTGACTATAAAATAAATGTATTGTCGAATTGTCATATTGAATATTTTCACGCAACTTTCAGAAGCAGTGCATAAAATAAATATCAGAGTAATATTGTTTCTTTTTTACAAAGATATTTTTATTGTATATAATGTAGTACAAATGTAGAATTTATTTTTAAATAAGGTACTGGCACCAGTCTTGGATCATACTCCAGTGTTGGACTCTTGGTTAATTAAATGTACTAAATTATAAATATTTGTTGATATTCGATAATCGTTATTACTGAATCATAATCTATAGACACTTAAGTATAAAACAGTTTAATTTGATGACCAACGCCCAATTGTTGTCAAAATGATGGACATTTAAACCAATTTTTATTTTTATTGAATGTTATTATTATTGTGTAGATAAATATATCAAAATTAAAAAAAATTAACAGCCCCCCCCCCCTTCACCCCATTTCTTAGGTGTTGTACCATGGTTCATTCAAATGAATACAAACAAACAAAATTTTCTAATATAAACTTTTTTTCCCCCTTGCAATCCCTTAGGGGTTGAATTTTGTAAAATGCTTAAACAACTGTTTCTATATTTGTATTGTAGAGTAGGTACCTATTTCTTTTAAATTTCAAGTAAATCCGGCCAAAAAAATATTTTTCCCACACAAACTTTTAACCCCATTTAACCCCCGTAGGGGTTGAATTTAGAAAAATATTTTCTTAGTGAGTGCTTACATCATAAGACACCTTCGTAATTGCACGTTTCTAGGTCCAAGGGTTTCGGCTCGGCAATGGTGAATCAGTCACTCAGTAATAATAATCAAACTTTTGATGTTTCTTCGTTTCTCCTAATACCTACAATTACGTGTGAACCTATTAGACTGGGAGCCATCAACCCCCAAAACATACGTCATCGAGTTTCGGGCTGAATTATATGCCAAATTAAAGCTATAACAATGTATGCAAACCAACCAAAAGAGGGGGGTTATTTTAAGAGCACTTTTACGTCATCGAGATAGATAAAGGCATTTTCTATAGATGTTAGTATATTATTTTATTTAATCATCAATATAAAACTTTTATAAAAATCATTAATAGCACAATATAGGTAATATGATTATTAAGGCCGGATCTGCGTACGCATATGGTCATTCCAACACAGCCTGTTTTACTCACAGCAGCGTACGGTTTAAAAAAGTCCAAGCGGGAATCCCCTAAATAAATCCGCTGTTTCCAAACTTTTAACCCCGCGTTCACATTCAGGCACAATAAAAATGATTTGTGACCTCCGCTCTCCGCTTACACGAAATTAAACACGGGCTCTGCGCTGCGACCGACAGATTTTTGTGTGTGCCTCTCTCTTTTTTTACTGTTCTCTGCTGAAAATTCAACTGTCAGTTTATCTCTGCATCATGACTGTTGTGCATTGGTAGAAATATTACCGCATAAATATTTAATTATTTTATTTAAACAATAATTACTTGACAATTTGATTTTACTTCCATATTCCGAAGGAAATGGAAGTATTGAAATACCGTCGAAAAATTGTGTTCAAGATAAAGGCAGATTTTGATTGTACTACCTCAGTAAGGAACAGTGGCGTAGCAAGCACAATTGGCGCCCGAGGCACGATACCTTTTTGGCGCCCCCGAAAAACATAAAGGCTCGCGAGTATGTTTGGTGCGGCCAAAAATTTAAAAAAATAATAATAATTTTATAATAAATTTGAATTGAAATTGACAACTAAAAAAAAAAAGGTCTTCAATTTGTGTTTTACCTAACCATATTGATTAAATAAAATTAGAAATTCAAATTACCACGACCAAAAAAAAAAGGTCTTCAGTTGCATATTCCGACTTATGGTTCTTGGTAAATTGGGTTTATGCGGTCCAAAAAGTTGGTCTTCAGGACCATTTGGCGCCCTTCTGCAAGTGACACCCAGGGCATGATAGACCCCCTTGCCCCCCCCCCTCGCTACGCCACTGGTAAGGAAATGTTCCCAGCTAGAAAATTTTGCTTAGAGCCTTGATGACCGGTAACCCCGTGGAGTACTCAACAAGAATGCAATGTTTTATTCCAATGACTGCCTAATTGCGAAAACCCCATAAAATTTTTAATTATAATAAATAATGTAAAGGTGTATGGTGCATATAATATGGTTATGATGTATGTGATGTATAAAGAGTACCATATTAATCATCATCTTGGTAGTGTGCGGAGCTATATACTACATGAGCTGAAAAGTATTTTGCCTAGCAATAAAAAAAGGAAATTTAATGAAAAAACTCTTTTATTCTTTGACATAATCTCCATCTAGAGGAACGCACTTGTTCCAACGGTCTTCTTACATTTCGATACCGGTCTTATAGTGGTTCGCGTCAAGTCCCTCAAAAAGGCGTTTGTTTCCAACTCAACCTCTTCATTAGAGTAAAATCATTTGCCAGAGAGACACATTTTCAATTTCGAAAAAAGGTTGTAGTCGTTGGGGCCAGGTTAGGAGAATACGGTGAGGCGAAACCAATTCATAACGTAATTTCTTCAATTTATCGGTCGTAACGTGAGCCTTGGAGAAACAGCATTTTTTTCTTCGCCATTTGCGGCCGTTTTACTTTGACTTCGTTGTCCAATATATCCAGTAATGCACGGTAATATTCTCTGTTGATATTTCTACCACGTTGAAGTTAGTCAATAAATATTATACCATGTGCATCCCAAAAAATACTAGCGAGAACTTTACTGGCCGACTGTTGTGTTTTTGGGCGTTTTGGACGGCTTTCATCAGGCAATAACCATTCTGCTGGCTGCCGATTAGACTCCCGTTTGTAGAAATGGATCCATTGTCACAAATCGCATGAAAAAAATTCTTCTTATTGCGGATTGATAGTGTGGATCAAACCTATAGGCACAATCCATACCAGATTCAATCACAACTCCAGTAAAATATTCTTTGCACACTTTGCTGTATCGGAGCGAGATTGGACCGAGACCTGACCAATATACCTATAGAGTGGATGATTTCATTGTTTATTGTTTATTTTTATTTGATTGAAGCGAGACCGATCCGAGACCGACTCGATAGTCTGGATCGACCCTTATACGATAGATAGATGAACTTACTTTTGTCTCGATCTAGAAGTCACCAGATTATTTTCTGAGAATAATCAAACTGCACCATAGGACCTACCTATATAGATATACTGTGTTGTTCGGTGGTATATGTCATGAAACAAAAAATACGACGATAATGAGAGTTAACTTACATCCACTTTTAAGCATGTATGAGGTTTTCATAAGAAATATCTAATTTAGGCATACACCTTATTTCCAACATAAGGGTCTGATTAGGAGTGATTGGAGTCTACATAATTTACAAGGGCAACCCTTAAACCTGTTCTTTCCGATTTTCTTCATATTGAAATATAATATATAAGGGGTTCCCTGATAAGATATATGCAGCATTAACAAATATTTTGGATCATATATTCTAAACAATTACCCGTCTACGCCCGGAACCGGGTATAGGTGTTATCAGGGAACCCCCCCCCCCCCCCTCAACAACATATTTCAATATGAAAAAAATCAGAAAGAACAGGTTCAAGGGTTCCCCTTGTTAGACACAATCCATCGTTACCACCTAAGAAACCCATGCGACTTTTGGCTACTCCCATGAAAAATACGTAGGTATGTGTGTCCGTCTGTCTGAATGTAGAATTCTGTTTCATTCGCGATAACATCTGTAAAAATATACGCATTTAAATTTTATTTGGCAAAATTTTTTTTTTTAATTATGTAAATTGGAAGTCATATATGTATATTGTTTTCAATATAAATATAAATGAATAGTTCAAATAATGGTTTTAAAAAAGTTAAACTATGCAAAATTACGAAATTAAATTTTTTATAAAATTAGTCGCTTGAATAGTGCTCAGATACCAAAATAAAAAAAAGATTAATCAATTTGGCTTCTAATTCTAATAGAAAGTCCTTCAGTGTACTCTAGTTTTTGACTTTACTCAGATAAATGCACAGTGCTTCCTAGTACTAAATTCACCAAAGGTAGTGTTAATTATTCAACAATTTAAATAAAAACCGATAGTGTTTATATAAATTGCCTGGAATTGGTTAACAATTTAATTTTTATACAATTTTACTAAAAAAATATTAATACGAAATTTTTCTTAAAACGCACCTGAATATTTTTTCATATATTTTTGACAATTTCAATCTAAATCTAAATTTATGCAAATGTCATAATGACATTTAATATATCCAAGCAAATATCAATTTAGAAAAACAAAACACGAATTTAAAAAAAAATTGAGATAAATCTTTGTAAGGGAATATTTTACAACAAACGTTGTCGACCCATATTATAGGAAATTTAATGTTCTACAAAAAATATTCTATAAAATTTTCACGTAACATGTGTCGTTCTTGAGATATATTGAAAAAATAAATATTTTGGAGTGTCACCCCTCCCCCTTACACGCGATTTTGATGATTTTGAAATGGGACCGTCCTCAAGCCAGACCCAACCATCCGACCAAGTTTCAATAATATCGGTTCAGTGGTTCATGAGTTACGCATGTGACAAGGATTCAGGGGACAGACGGACGGACGGACACACGGACGGACAGACAGACAGACACGGAACGAAAAGTGTTTGCCTTGACGTGAAACGGATAAATCAATTTAAAATTTTGAAATCGGAGAACATTTTTTTTGTCTCAATCTGAAATGATCACAAAGCTTCTCATATCTTCGATATTGCGAGGAAGCAAAATTCTAAAAATATTCCAATTTGATTATTAAAGTAAGAAAAACGACGCATAGATTAAAACAATTTGTATTTGTGCTTACTGAGGTCAAAAATAAGAAATTTCATTTATTTATGTAAAAGCCTACATGAACTTGAGATTGGTAATTTTGACTATAGGTATAATATTTACTATAAATGATAAATTAAAAATTCGCGAAACAAGAGTCTTGAGGCTTCCGCGATGATCTTGATATGGATCTTGGCTTCTGGGTGTAAGCCGAGTCGGTTTGGTCGTTATTTCCACTGCAATGTATGACGAAATGTTGGCCGATAACACGACCAAACCGACGCGTCTTACACCCAGAAGCCAAGATCCAAGAGCTATATAGATATTAATATTTCTAAGTAAATGTTACGTCGAATCGAAACTGTAGTACTTCTCCAAAGCCAATATTGACGGATCCTAAAGGAAGTTAAATAGATTACTATTCAATAGAGTCTTTGTTTTTAAATGATTTTAAAGTGCACACATTCAAGAAATAATTTAGTTTCTATACTTTGTGCATAAAATGTTCCACATAAAGTTAGAAAGCTTTTGCCACTAAGCCTTTTATGAAATAAAATGCGAGTTGATATTTTCGCAAAGTATTTTCCTGCGCCACCTTGAAAACAAGAAGAAAGCTTTCGCCTTAAATGATTTGGTACGGTAAAGTTAACATGTGTTTGAACAGTGACAAATATTAGACCCGCCGGAGAGCGACACACATGATTTATACCGGATGTTTACTTAGGATCAATCTGGGCCCACACATCCGCCTTTATTGATAGATGGCATCAAACAATATGATACAAAAAGTCTTCATCTTCGATTCAATATCGTCCGACTCCCAACCCCGCTTTAATGTAAATACCAACGGCTGAGGTTTTTTTTCTCAATTTTGATATATTGCTTGTATTGTGTAAAGAACTTTCAACAGCAATGATGTATCATTTTTTAGTTTAAAACCGTTTTATATTATGTTTGAAAAGTAAATCAGATCGGCTATTTATCGAAGAAACTTTATGTTTAAAAGTTATATTATATACGAAAATATAGTTCATTGTTAGTTCTAAAATATGTCTATAGGTATGAAATCTATGTAAGGTAGTGGTACCAATCTTGGCAGGGACCCCAATAACGGCAAATTTTTAATTACATGTACTGAATTATAAATATGTGTTGATATTTGATCACTACCATTTCTGAATATTAATCTATATACATTTAACTGTCTTACAGCGTGATTTGATGACAATCGGCCAATAGGTGTCAAAATGGTGGACATTTAAACTAATTATTTGTATAATTTATTTATTAATAATTATATTACCATAGCAACTCCTTTACATTGTTTCAAATTTGACGATTCTTTCTATTATATCTTTTGTATCATAGTACATTTTGTAATCATTAACAAGTATCCATCATTGCCATTACTAAAGAAAAAACATAAACAAAATAAAAGACTATAATTTAAAAAAAAACTATATTTGCAAACTTTGGTCATTAAATAGATTAAATAAAGAGTTACTTGTTTTATAAGTAACATGAGTTCATGAGAATTACAAAAAGCCCATTAATCCAAATATCGGTATGGAGAACCATACATGACTTCCATGTTCTTTCTATCTCTTTAAATAATTTTCAAATATACATTTTTTGAAAAATATTTTATTAATATTTAATCTACTACTATGAATATAAATTTCGTAATACATAAAAAACATATACTTACGACGATTACAGCAGTTATTGCCATTTGTGTATAAATATTAGTTTTCTAATCTCCTAATGTCAAAAACATAATACACATTCGTAGAACAACTAATTTGACATTTTGAATTTAGTTGCATTTGTTTCCAAGGCAACATGAATTAATGACGTATTAATTAGTATCTAAAATTAAAATTTTGAGGGTGTTTTTCACACCTTAAATAGCTGTTTAGGCACGTACAAATAATAAATGTCCTTTAGGTTCAATTGAACTACAAATGTATTAAGTCTTATCAAAATTAATGAGATAATACTCGCAACGTTCACTTTTTAGACGATAAAACTTACAAAATTTCGTATATTTCCAAAACCCCTAATCCGATTAGCACCAAAATCAAAAGGTCTGGAGTACTCACCGAAACAAACATTTTCCCCAAAAATAATTCAGATCGGTGCATTTTTACAGTAGTTATCGTGAACGAAAGAAAATTCTACATCCAGACACACAGCACACGCACAGCCGCCATGCGGAATTTAACTTTTCTTTACGTTTTGAAGTTAGTACTATCAGAATCTGTCATTATTTCGGACACGATTTTTCGACGGTGTTACAATAATTCCATTTCCTTCCGAACATGGAAGTAAAAAACCGAAAACTTGCTCTTATAGCAGCTATAACTGGTGCCTTTACCTTATATTTTTTTGTAATTAATGAACATAAAAAAATACTGTGCATATATTTTCACTTTGCAATTGGTTTACTAAGAAATGAAAACAGTTTTCCCTGAGGTAATCAGAATAAATACTCGTACGTGCATTGAAATATACACGAATGTAAAAATATGTATGAATTGAAATACTTCCGTGCTATAAACAATTTATAATTTTCTATAATGATTACTTTTTATCGAACTAAAAACATAATGCAAGTGTTCGCCACATTGGAAAATTTTAAATTCAATTAAAACTTTTATTTATATTAAGTAGTTACTAGTTGAATTTTTTTTCGGAAAATAGTTGGTAAATAGTTTTTTTACGATTTGATAATAATTAGTGCAAACGAAGCAGTAAAATGTGTCGCAAATAGTTTAAAAATAGTTGAAAAGGTAGTTGCAAATAGTTGATTTCAAATCATGTTCAATCAAACCAGTTTTCTGAAAACGGTGGAGATATGTAATAAAAATTACAATAAATTCATTTTTACACAATAGTTGGAAAACTATTTTTCCAATCTCTATTTAATTAATTTTAAAAAATCAAAAATAATACCCGTATTTAGTTATTTCCCTGTGAATATTAGAACAGTAATTTATAATATATCAACAGTACAAACTTTATTTATATTTTTAGTTCCACATTTCTAAGGGCGAAATCAAAAATGTATAAAGGAAGAAAATTCACTATTTCAATATTAAAATATCAATTATTAGTGCATGTATAATAAAAAAAAACTAATCATAATTTTATAACTTACGTACAAACAATATCTGTTTAAAATCTTCTAATGTTTAAATTTTATTTCCAGAAATGCAATGCCATTTATCCTATTCCCAACAAAAGCGATAAATGATTTAAGAAGTGATTTGGAACAATAAGCTCACAAAACAGATCTACGAAGGCTGGTTTTCTAAGTGTGTATATACGGAATAGGTTATATAACAACTTGATCCGTACTTCGGCGTTTAATCGCGCGGAAAATGATTAGGGGTTCTTGAAAAAATACTACGGCCCGCAGCGAAAAGCGTTCCTGTATTTTACGAGGAATCTTTCCTTCTGCGAAGGAAGTCTTTCATTTGTTACCGAATCTAGTTCACTTTTCTGTTCAACCGTATGTAGTAAATTCGATGATTTTGTGGTCGCAGTTTCGCGTTTATTGATGTACGGTGATATTTTATTGGTTTTTACTCATGGAAATATAATTTAGAATGTTCGTTTGCCGAATGACCACTTTTTCTTGACGATGGAGCAAAATGAAAAGCGAGGAAATATGCGGTTAAATTATTTTTGTTTATGAGTTCTTGTGAAGCAATATATTATGTGTGCATAAGGTAAAGGCACCAGTTATGGCCGCTATAAGAGCAAGTTTTCGGTTTTTTGGATTAATGGGCTTGTTTTTACTTCCATGTTCTGAAAGAAATGGAAGTATTGTAATACCATCGAAAAATCGTGTCCGAGATAATGGCAGATTCTGAATGTACTACCTTCAAAACTTAAAGAAAAGTTAATTTCCGCATGGCGGCTATGCGTGTGTGTGTGTGTCTGCGCGGATGTAGAATTTTCTTTCGTTTACGATAACTACTGTAAGAATGCACCGATCTGAATTATTTTTGGGGAAAATATTTGTCTCAGTGAGTACTCGAGATTAATTGATTTTGGTGCTAATCGGATTAGGGGTTTTGGAAATATTCGAAATTTTATAACTTTTATCGTCTAAAAAGTGAACATTGCGAGTAGTGATAAGACTTGGTACACATGTAGTTCAATTAAACCTAAGGGACATTTATTATTTGTACGTGCCTAAACAGCCATTGAATGCAACTAAATTCAAATTATCAAATTAGTTGTTCTACAAATGTGTATTATGTTTTTGACATTATAGTATAGGAGCCAGCTGCAAAATTGGTGTAGATTTAACAACCGTCTGCCGTTGTTGTTACTTTGAAGCAGGGCCGGATTAACAACGTAACAGGAATAGCAAATGCTACGGGCCCCGCGACTTTGCGGAAAAATATCTCTTATTGGACTTACCACTTACCTTCCAATGGTTGATACGGGGTGTCCAAATCTACAATAATTAATAATTTAAATTTAGGGTTTCCGATCTCGATTCGATTTAATCGAAAAATCGATTTTTGAATCTCCGATCTTTGATTTTTTTAATCGATTTTTCTAAATTTGCTCAAATCAAATCATTAAAAATTCATACGCGGTGACGCCCGCTTAATGTGCAAAAAAAATCCTATTGAATTTTTTCGGGGGGAGTGGGTGAAGCTATTGATTTACTCCCCGAGTCCCCCCCCCCCCGACGCCACTGCCACGGGCCTCTTTATAACATTTGCCACGGGCCCCGCGCTTGCTTAATCCGGCCCTGCTTTGAAGTACTCACTCAGACAAAGCTCGGACGATGAGTCCGGTCCACCAGCTTGGTCGAAATTTTGAGTGGCCCCTGTAATTAAACCCCTACGCAAAAATTTCTGACGTATATCCAAAACATCTTTAATTGGAGTCTACTTTAAGTAACCGTCACATCCAAACGATTGTTACGTGATTTTTTTTTGCGTATTTTTCGTGGGCCCTATCTATTAAATCCCTACAAGCTGGTGGACCGGACTCATCGTCCGAGCTTTGTCTGAGTGAGTACTTCAAAGTAACCACAACGGCAGATGGTTGTTAAATCTACACCGATTTTGCAGCTGGCTCCTATACTATTAGGACATAGACTATATTACATAGATTATATTTATGTACAAATGGCAATAACTGCTGTAACCGTCGTAAGTAGATATGTTTTTTATGTAATACGAAATTCATATTCATAGATTATATAAATAAATATATATATATATATATATATATATATATTTAAATATTATTTAAAAAGATAGAAAGAAGTTATGTCTCTTACCTTTCTCAGTAGTTTCGGCATATGTTTTTCTACATGTAAACGAAAAAAAATTCCTAAAATGTTTTTGGATTGTGAAAAAAAATTGTTTTTTTTTTCGTTTGTTTTTGTATTTTATTTTGAGTTATTTCAATGTTATTCGAAAAAAAGGACAACAATTAGTTTTATGATGGAATATGATACGAACTCATTTATTGGTCTTCAGAAATGCAAGCAAAACAAGTATATATGCGATTTTTGAATGTTGCTGACACACTAAATTTGAGCACGTTTAACAGATAAAACGAGTTTTTCGACGCAGCTTATCGCCTTCTTGTAATCAAAGTCTACAATATATATATAAATTGTAAATAATGAAAGAAGATTTACTATTTATGAATGAGGTTGTTATTTATGAGTTGATTTTATATTAACAAAAAAAATATATAAAATGAATTATATTTATGGATCTTGGCTCCTGGGTGTAAGCCGCGTCGGTTTGGTCGTGTTATCGTATGACGTGGCTTACACCCAGAAGCCAAGATCCATATCAAGATCACCGCGGAAGCCTCAATTGTATGAATTATATTTATTTATTAAAATTTTGTTTGAAGAACAAAGAGAAAAGAAACATCTTAATAAGATTATACACAAATAAACGAATGTGTACATGAATATATGCGTGCATAGGGTGACCAGGTCTCAGGTTTTGACCTGAAGTCTCAGGTTTTGACCTGAAGTCTCAGGGTTTGACACACTGGCTTAGGGTTTCAGTGCAATTTCTCCGGGTTTTGCAAAAAATGATGACGACTACAAAAAAAAGATCGTCAAAAAAGAGCATGGGGCGCAAAAGTGCAGATAAGGGTAATCAGTTTTATGAAACTAAAAATAAAAGAATAAAAAAAATAAAAAAGATAAAATAAAATAAAAAAGGGGTCTTCATTTACATGTCAGGGTTTACAAAAATTAAAATCTAGTCACCCTATGCGTGCATGTGTGTAAAGTGAGCATAAAAGATAATTTGGATAAATAATTCCTATGAAAATCTAGAAAAAAGTAGAAAAAAGCCAGGTAGAAGGACAAAACACACATTCTATGGAAAACGATGCAAAATATATAGGGGTCTATCCAGACACTATGTGTCGGTACGAAGGTGTACTTTTTAGATGCCATTATAACAATCTTTTCTAAGGACTTCTCGTGATAATTTTTTATAACTCGATAGCCAATAAAATTTTAGGAAGCTACCTAATTTACAATTTAAAACGAAAAAGGTCTGGCTGGACCCATGTGTCGGACGGAGGGTAAAACAAACATCATCGGTTGTCTTCTTCTAGGGCGGAGCTTATATAGTTACATCATTTTAAATAAAAACACAAATATACGTCCGTTTCATTAATTAATTTTATATCAAGTTAAACATATTTAAATACTAAAATTCGGAATATAAAAATATGTATTGCTACAAAATTTACCTATACAATTTTCAATAGATTACATAATAATTGAATCGCACAAATATATATGAGTACCTACTACATATAAACGAAGAGTACTTCTTTATTTAGCAAATGAGTTTCAAAACATCTGTCGTTGTTTGGTACATGGAGAAATGATTTAAATGTAATAATCAAATGGAAAGAGCCTACTTAGTTTGTGATATGCGAATAGAATGAAAACTGGTCGACCACTGCTGCAGGCGACTCTACAAGGATATGTAAACACACATTCAATACACACTGAACTGTTGGAAATATAAAGATAATATAACATAGAATATCTCCCAGTTTTATCAAAATCTGTTATTGAGTACGTTTACACAGCGCTTTTATTCCGATTTAACTATAACCGATGCAATAAAACCGAGTGTAAAAGTCCGTGTAAACGTCACTTTACACCCGACATAACTAATCGGGTTTAGTTATGCTATTTCTCTTGGTCTACGGGAATAGCATAAGTAAACCGGAATAGAGTAGGTATAAAAATGCGTGTAAACTGCATGAACATAGTTATATCTATTTAGCCAACCTCAAAAAATATAAGTATCTACGGAGTATAGGGATTTCATCGTAATGCACTTCTCATTAACATTTGAAAAAGCGTCGTCAGTTAAAATATGGTTAAAACACCTGAGACGAAGAGATGGAAAACAAAAGAAACGTGATTCGTGGGACATAAAACAGACGAAATATTTTTTAGATTTCTTGTTGGTACACCATCGAACTTATTGCGTATTTCAAATCGGAATTATAATTCTAGCTGACGTCACTTATTCTCGTATGTGTAAACAGCACCATTTAAAAAGGTTTAACTATATCGGTTATAATAAAACCGGAATAACGGCGCTGTGTAAACGTACTCATTGACACCGGTCATGTAAATCTCCAAATGGATCAATCAGACCCAGTATTTACTATTTAACAGATGTATGTATACCAAGCTGTCAACAGTCAAGGTATGTAAAGTACAAGATAGCCTCAGTAGCTCGGCGCGAGAGGGAATTACGTCATCTGGGGTGTCCAAGCTGATTGGTCAAAAGCTACTGAGGCAACCGGTGTATTTACAGTAACAAGCTGGTAACAAAGATAGAAGAAATCGTATTTGTTTTCTTTTCTTATCAAATATTAACTTTTTCGGCTGCCATACCTTCTCTATCTATAATGTAATATCTCTATGGTTGGAAATGGAATACGCCAACCAACGTTCGAATTAAAGAAGAAGATATTTGAACCATAAAGCAAAGTATCTGTTTTTTTATAAAAATATTAACTTTATTTGATACATCATACATAGATGTCACTACTATAAAATATATCTAATTTTCATATCTAAATCTTCAACAAATACTTCCTACGATTAATCATTATCGTTTTGATCACAACGAATAAAATTTTATTGTAACAAGGAGTTGAGGGGGGATTTGATAGGAAATATTATTACTGCTAATTCAAGTTGATTATTTTTTTATACTAAAACTTAAATATGTATAATATGTACATTTTATAATTGAATAAAATATAATTACCACTTACCTCTAGAATTCACAACGTAATTTTCTTTGATGATACTTTATAAATGTTTAATATAACGCACTTATACTTTTTATTCTAATTGAATGGTTCATTTTAAAGAAATTGTATAATATTCTTATAAAAATATAAAAAAATCGCAAAGGCTGATTTGTTCTATTTTTTAAAATTGTATTTTGTATATGACTTGAAGAACTCTGTAAATAAAATATTTTTGGGCTCATCGCAGTACAGAAATGGATAACTGACAGTCGCATGAGAAATAAATAAATGTTAAAAATCTGACTCGTTTTGAGTTATTTTAATTTGCCTACATCTATCTACATACTACAATCAAGTGAAATTTTCGTAATATTGAGGCAATGAACGAATATAAATAAATTTTATTAAGTTCAAATAAGATTTAAAAATTGGAGACATTTTCAAGTGGTAAAATCGTATCGAGTTCAAATTTTGTATATAGTTAGAGGGGGTCAAGGATTATAAGAAAATAATTATTTAAGCTGCGGTAAAACGGTTTAAGGGGGTGAAATACCCCTATGAAAATGTGCAAAATAATCGTGTATTTCAAATAACTCTGAAACTAATGAAGATTTAAAAAAATTTATAGTACAAAAATTTCATTATTTTTTATACTCTTTCAAATGGCAACAGCCGAAATTCGAAAAAGTGAAACCGTCATTATTAATACACAAAAAAAACTTGCGCTAGAAAATCTTTTTACTGGTTTCTATAGAGGTCTTGAAATGTAAGTATCCTAAATTGGTCACTTTTCGAAATATGAGATTATTATTACTATATTATACAGTACAATTAAATTTATCTAATAGAAAACAAATCTTAAATATTCATTCGAAAGAGTATAAAAATTCATGAAAATTTGTACTATAATTTTTTTAAATCTTCATTAGTTTCGGAATTATTTGAATACGATTATTTCGCTCATTTTCATAGAGGTATTTCACCCCCTTAAACCGTTTTACCGCATGTAAAATATTTTTTTCTTACAACCCATAACCTCCTCTAACTATATACAAAATTTGAACTCGATACGATTTTATCACATGAAAAGGTTCCCTTGTTAAAAATAGAAATATTCAAAACGTCGTAAATCCCGTAAAAATCTATAAAATAAAACTGAAAAGATCAAAATTCAAATAATTTATTAACTTTCCCAATGTGCATGAAATAAAAAAAATAAAACTTAGAGTGGCAACTTCAAAATGATTTAATATTTTATTTTATTTTATTATTTTTTATTGAGTAGTTCAAATTTTAAATGAAGAAATGTATAGATACTTGTAAGAACTGCACTAGTTTTTATTTGACTTGGTTATTAGGCAAAACAAGTGTCCAATGAAAAATATAAAAAAATTTAGAAACCATTTTAATTAAATAATTATTCAATTATTTACTTCAGAACAAAAAATATTTATTTTCAAAATATCTAAAAGAACTAAACACTTGTTATAACTTTTTGAATTTGTATAAAATATGATTACTAAGAAATCATAATATGAATTGAAATAGTTTATACATTACATACATACAAAATCAGTCAACATCAAAAAGTATTCATAAAAATTAAAAAGTATATTTGAAAACCAGAATTATATTTTTCTATCGATATTCTTACCTATTTGAAACGTGTCTTCTGTCCAGTCAGTGTTAAATACTTTGTAGGTATTGTTTGAAATGTGTGAAATGCTAGAAAATAATCTAAAATAGAAAGGAATAGTTGTGACAGTAAACTGTTCTGTTTCGCCTATTAAAACTGAGAAAAACATAACATAATAACAATAATAATACAGTAGATGTTCCTTACTATGTAGTCAGGTCTATTATTCATAAATGATAGCTTTATAAATATTAAGGGTACCCATAAGTAATCAATTATTTCAGTGGCAACCAAAGAAACGAATTTATTTTATGTTTAATTATACATTTAGTCAATTATGTAACCTCCGTCGTTATCTAGGACCTTTTGCCATCTTGCTGTCAGAGTTTTAATCCCCTGTTCATAAAATTCAGTTGACTTATGTGGTAAAACTTCCCAGTCCAGCTGCCTTATTTTTTCTTTGGTTAATCTTGCTGCCATTTTTCCTTATTCATCTCCAACAATTGATGTAGGACCCATATATTCTGTCTGTAAACCTTCCCGATTTCATGAAGGTATCTTTGCACTGTTGACCAAGTAGTCTGAAGAGTGCTTGCTATTTCCTGAATACTCAGTTCGGGATCCGTTTCGAACAATGATTTTTAAGCGTCAATATCAAATTCTTTCGATCACTATCGGATAAGTCAAAATTACCATTGGAAAATGTTCTGAAGCAACGCTGGCACTTATTGACTTTTAGTACGTCCCCATACATATCACAATTTTTGTTGTTGCAACCGTTGCATTAAAAGCTGATCGAAAATGAAACAGCATGCAATGACGTAAATGTTCTTTTGTCCGTTGGTTGTCCGCCATTTTGCACCGGTGTAATAAAAACTTTTGTTTTTATTAATAAATAAAAAAAAAGTTGCAGGATAGCGAAATAAATCACGTCTGTACAAGTTAACATTCTGAATTAGTTTGAAGTAAGTTTTCCTAACTAAAAATAATTGATTACTTATGGGTACCCCTAATATATATGAGCTTTGAGGAGTAGGAGTTGACAGTACAGAAAGTACTGTACCTAACCAAGTTCACAGTATGGAACGTCTACTGTAATATAATTGAACCCATCCACAGTTGAGAAAATTATATGTGGACAATTTCAAATATAATTACAAAATATGTCACAAGTAATGTAAGTTTCATTAGATATAAATTACTAATTTTAGTTTACAAATATAAGTTACAGTAGTCATTCCGAAACTTTTTAAACCCTACACAAGTTTTTTTAAAGGTTTTCGTATTCCTTTCCTCTGTAAGTTCATAAAAATATATTCTTCAAACTGGGGAGAACCGTAATTTCAAAACCACTGAAGATAATTTAGAGGACGATAAAAATCGATCTTCTTATGTCATCAATGTTTTTATGTTTCATCATCATAACAAATGTAATATACATATAGAAATAAGAAATTAAGGGATCAATGCTACATATTAACAGTAATTTTCCACATCTGACTGAGAAACAGTCCACAACAAACTTTATAAAATATAAAATAATGGAAACAATAGTTTTACAAGTTTTTGAATCACAATAATAGTTATAAACTTGTACTGGTCTGCGCTATAAAATAATTTCCTTTCCGGAATATAGTATACAGGATGATTTACAACTAGTGAAAAAAAATTTAACAGTAGATCGAGGATGTTATTTTAAGCAAAAAACTTCATGTAAACATGTGTCCGGAAATTCTTAGTGAGTGAGCTACAGCCTTCCAAAAATTTTACCCAAAATAAGTGTTTATTTAATAACTAGAGATCCCATAGTGGTACAGTTATTAAATTTGATAAGCGGTTTATTATTAATAATGTTATCGATTTCCAGTATCAAACAATAATGATTTAATCAGGGATGTATGATGCCAGTGGGCCCGCCGATTTTTATCAAGTTTTTTTTGTGCTTTAATTTGTTAGTTGGGTTCTTGTAGAAGATTATAGGATCAACCGTCTTGGAGAAATATCGATAAATAGTCCAGTAATATTAGACGGAACTAATTCGGACCAAAATGATTTTTGGTGGAAACGTTCTACTAGTGTCCTTGATCATCCCACAAAAAGTCCGAGCTGATCCGAGTTGTGCTACCACCGCCATCTTGAAAAAATGGCGGACGGGTTAAATAGTAATTATAATAGTTCATAGTTTTTCTGAAACCGGTCATTTTACGAATACGGTGTAAAGGACTTTTTTTATAGAGCATAAAATTTTCTTTAAAATAAGTCCAAGTTCGTTAGACAAGGGGTACCAGTTTTTTTAAATCATAGAAAACGGAGAAAATAATATTTCGTATTATTTTCAATTTTACTTGACTTTCGATACTATTATGAAAATTTCATACAGAATATTTATAAAATATCATATACTTGTGCGTATAAAAAGACCAAAAATATCAAGATTAGTATAATGGTAAAGGATAGAGGGTTAATATTCTTAACCCCACAGTAGTGTGTACTAGAACAAAATATATTTCTACTTCAGAATCAATGTAAATGTTCAAATTATAATGAAATTCCATTAAATATTGAATAAATAATATTTCAACACCATTAAATAGGTATTTAATAGTTTCAGAGACGGTTTAAGGAGGAATCCCGGCCCAGGTGTTTCTGTGAAAAATTGTCCTAGTTTGGTCAAATTTCACAGGGACGTAGGCAGCTACAATAGATTAATACAAACACATGGCGTATAAATAGAGGAGCGTAAAATGGATATTAGAAACAAATCATTACATCATTAACAGTAATGTAGGCACAGTAACTATTTCATATTAAGTAAAATTCAGCAGAGTACTTTTTTCCATATTTCTCGAAAACGATAGATTCTATGACAAATGAAGTATATTTTTGTGTATATTTAAAAAATTACAAAACAAAAAAATATTCATCGGCGGGAACACTGGCCCTATACACCCCTGGTCTAAATTATTATTGTTTGATACTGGAAATTGATAACACTTATTAATAATAAACCGCTTATCAAATTTAATAGCTGTACCACTATGGGATCTCTAGTTATTAAATAAACACTCATTTTGAGTAAAAGACTGTAGCTCTCTCACGAAGAATTTCCGGACACATGTTTACATGAAGTTTTTTGCTTAAAATTACATCCTCGATCTACTGTTAAAATTATTTACACTAGTTGTAAATCAAACTGTATATGTATATAACATGGTTTAAGAAATATTTGTCTAGAATATTTGTTTTGTGATGTCTACTCGAATTCTGTTTTTAGGTCCAAGCATGTTTTTTTTTTTAATTCTCAACATGCCAATGGAATATATCAAATACATATAAGAAAATTGCAGAACACATTCTTAAAAATAACGATTAAAATATTATTAAAAATTGAAGTTTAGTAACACTTATAGCATCTTAAGTTCAAGAAAACTCATTAGGTTGCGCATATTAAACAGAATTTTCAGCCATTTACATCTGGGGACTTCCCCTGGGTTATAAAAATTTTAAAATGCAATTTTTAAATAAAATACAAAGTGGTTTTTACGTTTATTTTTTATCTAGAAACAGGGACTTTAACCGGAATTTATTTATGGTTCGAGTTCGGTTCGGGTTCAAATATAAATTTCGGTTATGATTCGGGTTTAGGTTCAACATGTTACAAACTATTTTGGTTCAAAAACTATTTTTTTTAGGGTTCAGGTTCGGGTTCAAGTTTGTAATTAAAAGAAAATTAAAAAAAAAATTATAATTAACAAATAAAACAATTTCTAAATAGGGAAAAAACATTAATAGCCATTAAAATATTGCTAGAAAAAGTGGGAAAAAAATAAAATTACATTTTAACGATTGAAATCTCTATTTTTCAGATTTTTTTGCAAATTGAAATGTAATTCAGTTATAGAATTTAAAAAAGAAAGTAAAAAATATGTGAACTTTAGTAATTGACTTGATAAGTCACATCATACCATAAAATTCAAATAGATTTCCTGTATTTGTACACTTTATAATATCTTTTTTAAATGATTGGAGAAAAATAATAAAATATTAAAAATAATTTATTGAACTTTTTAAATAAAATATATAGTTACCGGTTATCTATGAAAAGGTTCGGATTCAGATTCAGGTTAATTGACTGAAATATAGCGGTTCGGTTCGGGTTGAGGTTCAAGTCCCTGTCTAGAAATATGGTTTTAATTGAAATGTGAGAGTCGCCGATTTTTATTATATTCTTTATGCCCGGTTTTATAAAAAATCGTCAAAACTTAAAACCTTCCACTAGTTATTAAACTAAAATGATAGTTGTATGGTATTTCTTAACGATTAAGCGCATGCGTGCTATGTAGAAATCGGTGTGATCGGTGTACACTGTGGAAAAGTTAGCAGCTTGAAATTATTATTCCTATTGTTCTAAAATCAAAACCAAATTCATAATTTTTGGCACACCATAAGTTCTTCTACGATCACCAGTAATAAAATAATTTTTAAATTTGAAGAAAAACGGACAGTCATTTTTTTGCTGGGACATTTTTTTTTAATTTCGGGGAACATCAGTTAAGAACTATATCAATAAATAAATGCGATATGTTAAGGCTACGTAAGAGACCCAATAAATATCGTTATAAAATATATTCAAAACTAATGTAGTCAATGACGAATTAATATCAAATTTAAAAAAAAAAAAAACTTTTAAAATTAATTTTGATTTTTTGTGTAAAGAAAGGAGGCATATTTAATTTTAACACTAGTAATTTTTTTCTATTATCACAACCAATATGGTGTATGCATATAACTTTGTTCATGACATATTTTGTAATAAATAAATAAAAATGAACTTTTATTAGAAAGCTGTGATGGATAAATTGGTGGTGGTCTAAATTCAGAAGAGACATTTAAATGTTCTTGCTTAGATTAGTCATATTCTACAACAAGGCGATCGAACTCGATCTAAATGTATGCTGTTCTGAAGTTAGATCACGCTAGCCTCTACTGCAGGGGTCACCAAACTTTCCGAGAAACGGGCCGGATCGAATTTTGTATAAACATGAGGGACCGGATGAAAAATATTCTTGTTGGAATCCAATTAGAACAATTATTTACATATGCATTTTTAGACAAATAGAGCTTATATCGGAATTTATAATGAAAATATTTATTAAAATGTACATTATATGTATATATAAAATCATTAAATTGTATAAAAGTAATATATCTTATATATAAAATATTTATATATAAAAAGCGGTGGCCCGATCCGGCCCGCGGGCCGCAGATTGATGACCGCTGCTTTACTGTGATGTAAAATGTGTTGTGATGTGATTGAAACAGTTGAGTCAGAATACAATGCGAGAGTTTATTCAAAAAATGTTTCCATAGACAAGAGAAGTATGTAACGGTAGTCTATAGCGTGCCATATATTCTGTTGTACATAGAGTGTAAACCATAATTTAAATATATCTAAACAAAATTTTCACATTTTTTGTGTAATGATTATTTTTACCAAATAAACAAATATTTCAGTTCGATTTAAATTAAAAATAATGAACAACATCCAAACAATTAAATAGGTTATCATGCATGTATCAAATATTTGTAAATTTGGTATTGTTTTATAAAATAGGGCTGAAACAATAAAAAAAATGTGGAAATACATATTTTTGTTACATGAAAGAATTTTTGATATTGCAACTTTATTTAGTAAATGATGTTCTTTTATTGGGTTCAGAGAAAATACTGCAAGTGATATCCAGGGGCGCCGACTACATGAGGCTTGAGCCCCCCCAATAAATGTATGCCTTCTGCTTGTGTAGTTGATTATAATAAAAGTATATGAACAGCATACGACACCGTCAACTAGAACCTACAATACAGTTGATTCAGTACTGTCGTGCCAAACTTTATATATATCATCCTGAATGCATTCGGCCAGTCATGAATTTTTATTTATATTTAGATTCATTTATATTATAGTTATTAAAAATAATTTGTATAATAAGAATTTATTATAATTTTATCTCACAGATACATTTTTATAAATTATTTGAGAAATGAACGCGACGAAAGAGTTATTTTACAATTAAAACAACTTGGCTATTTGTTAGGTTAATAAATAAATTTATTAATTACTTAAACGAAAACAAAATTCGTGAAAAAAATTGTTTATGAAAAAAAAAGCATCTTACGTCAACTTTATTGGAGGGTAGGGGGGGGGGGGGGAATCTATATTATTATTTTGTCTTATATAATGGAGAAGGGAGTCAAAAAAAATTGGGCCCCCCCAATATTTTTAACAAGTCGGCGCCCCTGGTGATATCTAAAAATACAGCATTCGAATAATTATTTACAAGTACATTTTAGTATATTAAAACTTGTTATTATGAAGAAGGTATATTTTTTACAATACACATTTATCGATATTACCTACTATTATAATAAATATATTCGATTGGTTATGTAATTCAATCAGCCCTATACTTTAGGTCAATACTGTATATTGATGACGTGTAGATGTATTTAATCTATGGTGTAGACATTTGCGTGTAAAACAACAAAATCTCGCCTCGCCCGAAATCATTCTTTATTGTCAACTGTACTATTAACAACATTTACCAGAACTATAGTTGATTTTTCATTGTTTTTATTAATTGTTTTATTTATAATATGAATTGCTAATGTTTATTTGCTCAGACAATTTTGTAAACACTATCAGAACGTTGTTGTTGGTGATTATAATGAATCAAATTTGAACAGAGCCATAGTTTAAAACGTATTATGATGAACTTTGTTTATTTATGAATTTTTAATGATGTACAAAATCGGATATTTTTATACAAAATAATTATAAGTAACAAAAATATGAGAATATTGGTGATAAAATATATATAATACTTAAACATAAATATTAGAAAAGAACAAAGTTACATCAAAACCTGTTTCTGTAGCATATTTACAACTACAGCTTTGATTAAAATCAACATTTCGAAGTGTTTACATTAGGTCTTTATGTTTTCAACGGACACAATATCATTTCAAATAATAATGATAATAATAATTTCATAAAAATAATTAAAAAATGTATTTATATTGTAAATATAATATTTATTAAAAACCAAGCTCTTTCTGTTATCTGTCACCTTTTCAATTGACCATACCATTTGAAACTACTATTTTCCTATCAATTTTCTGTGAAGAGAAAACAATTTAAATCTCCCTTATTTATTCTCAGTTATAATGTGAGGTTTCGGATATACTTTTTTAGATACTTTTTCCCATTCACGGAACTTATTTTCTCTACCCAAATACCTGGCTCAAATGCACATATAACAATTACTTTATACTAAGTCTTATAATTATTCAACTTAAATATATGTACCACATTTTCACTATGGGATAAAACTATTTGGTGTTAGTCGTATATTACGTAATAACTTACTAATAGTGCGAATAAATAAAGTGACAAAATATACTTCCAAATAATTTCCACCAAAGGGGGTTGTGATCAAATCCATAGGATGCATGTATTTTTATATAACACCTATAATTATTTACATTTCATAACAACAATTAGTACTTTACTATAAATAATTTATATATTATTTAACATAAACTAACATACTTTATCCAGTCTCTTCTATGGTATAATATATAATATAGTTATAATATATTCATATAATGTATATGTTTATACACATGCTCACACAGATGTTACGTAATGATAGATCATTCATAATATTTATGGTATATTACAATGAAATACCATCAAATCATATCAAATCAATTATAGGTTTTCCAAAAATAATTATATTTTGTAAAAGTTTACTGGCTTTCTGGGTCGGTGTCCACATTTTCGTACTTTTCCACTTGACGTTTCGAATCTCACATTGGAGTCTTCTTCAAAAGCGAATCTGAAAATGTGGAGTATGAGAGTTGAAATGACAAGTGGATACTGGCCCAAAAAGTTAGTCAAAATGAATAGCGACCACGAAATTCTGCACAAGAAAACTATTATTTTGTAGATGATAATTAATTAAATTTACTAAAAATACCAATTTAAAAAAGGCAATAATATATAAATAATTTATTGTTTAAATTTTGTTATTTTTCACAATACTAATGCTAAAACTACTTGCAGAAAAAAACCTTTCTATGATAGTTTTAATGATCAAAAAATTATTCGAAATATATTTTTAAATTGTGCGATGAATCAAATTGATATTTTAGATGGAAAATGAGCTTATACAAATTGAAGAAAAAAACATCTCTAATTTCTAGCATTTCTCAAACTAAATAAAAATTTAGACATTGAAGATACCCTGATTTTTTTATTTGCTGGTTATGATAAATTTAATATTTCGAATTCATAAGTATAATTTTGAATGCACGTAGATAGTTAAGAAAATTAATAGATAGTTCTAGAACTGTCATAACCTGCTCTCTAAATTTGAAAAATTGCCATTCATTATTTAATAATTTTTTAAATCTATCATTACGTAAAGGAAACACAAATAATGTTTGTTTTTCATAACAATTACGCAACAATATGGTTAACAACAGTTTCCGACAACAATGCAAAGCATCATTTAAATATGTTCATACTTAAACAATCTATAATAAACAATGTAGATCATGTTCTGGAATGCAGCTCTGACTGCAAAGGCAACTATACACATATTTATTTATTGAGCTATGACTTAACAAGTCAAGTGAAACTATTGACTACAGCCAAACGAAATAATCCTGCTAAGTGCTAATTTTTTGAAATTTTTTTTATTACATGCAAAAATAGTTAACACTTGTGTCAATTTCAATAATGTTTGAACTACCTACAATGTTTTTTGTAACTACTTATTTTGATCGATCCAAAATATTGCAATATACCTATATTATGGGTCATTCCTTAGTCAACACTATCAGAGAAAAATGCTACTTTTATGGATTTTCATAAAATTCACATATATTGTTAAACTTATATTTTTTGAGCAAGTTTAACAACATATGTGAATATTATGAAAATCCATAAAAGTAGAGTTTTTTTCTGATAGAGTTGACTAAGAATGACCCTTATATAATATGTTCTTTAACTAGAAATATTTATTTTGCAAACTAGAAATTTCGACTATATTTAATTAGGTCATAATATAGTAAAATTGATTTGAAAGTATAAGTTCATTGTTCAGATACAGTGCCAGATTATCCATGTAACGGGAGTAGCAAATGTTACGTTCCCCGCGACTTTTCGGAAAAATATCTCTTATTGGATTTATCGGATTTACCACCTACCGTCCAATGATTGATACGGGGTGTTCAAATCTATAGTAATTAATGATTTAATTTTAGGGTTTCCAATCTTGATTAAAAATCGATTTTTAAAGCTCCGATCTTTGATTTTTCATCTCATTTGTTAATAAAGTAAAGCCTATTTGAGGTAAAATGACTAATAAATTGAATCAATTGACTTTTTTATCATTGCCAAGTCTATAAGGAGTAACAACCGTCCAATTTATTTAAAAAAAATAAAGCCCACTGATATTTTTTCTGTCGTAAAAAATTCACAGGGGGTGACACTCGCCTAATATACAAAAAATAATCCTATTGATTTTTAGTGGGGTAGGGGGACAATCAATTTCCGCCCTGAGAGTCACCCCCCCCCCCCTTAGTGACGCCACTACCAATGGCCTCTTTATAACATTTGCTACAGGTCCCGCGCTGACTTAATCCGGCACTGTTCAAATATCATGAAATTATCATTTAAACATTATTAATTATCAAATAAGTACACCAAATGAAGGTAAACTAAAGCTGAATCAGTGTAAATCAGAATAAAGTTATAACGTTATGACCTAAACCCATTGATATATTTATATCAATGACCAAATAATAATGAATTTAATTATTTTTAAAATTAAATTGGATAGTTAATAATATGCTTTTTTGGACTCTACCGTGCATCGATGTTTTATAATACTTTTAAACAATAATTCTTTATTTCTAAAGAAAACCCTGAGATGGTAGTGGAAACGTCTACTATGAAGCTCGAAAAGGATAGAATCCTGTTTTTTATTTAAAATTGAACTCTAAAATCAAAAGATATTTACGCTGTAGTCAATAATTTAACCAATTATTAACCTACTAGTAAAGTACTCAGGAAAAAAATTGTGTAGAAAAATATTTTCCATTAAACACACATACATGAGCTACTCAGTTGCCAATGTGATTAAGTCTACTTTTTAACCATTTCCTAATTATTCATGTGCCTGAATACAAAATTAATGATGTTCTTCCCATAAATAAAAAGAAAATATTTTAATATTGTACATATTTGCTAGTGAATTGAAAAAATTATGTTTACATTAATATTAATTTTATCGTGGGTTTCATAAGTGGACTTAATCGTTTTGGCTTCACAACAACTCATATATCTTATATAGGGATTCCTTTTGTACTCTTTAGACGGTTACAAAATATATGAATTTAATTTAAGCATATTTATTATCATATATTTGTAGTTTAAATTTCTAAGGTACTGTTTTCGATTAATTTAAAAAAAAATTTTTTGGAACCACATCAAAATAGACTTACGAATCAATGGAATTAAATGATATAATAATATTTTTTATAGTTTTTAAAATAAAAAAATAGTATGTTATGTATGTAAAGAGATTTTATACATACACACTTATGTGCATTTATGTTCTTAGAGATTGAAGAAAATTATAGTATTTACATTAAATTACAGCTTCCAAAAGTATCCCTATTTTTTTAAATAACATCTAGCAGGCCAATGAATATCAAATATTTATATATTATGTATATATATATATTTATAATTTCATTACTTTCATTAAGTAGTTATGTTTTTTACATTAAATCAAAGTTAACACAGTATTTTCATGTCTTTTATACAAATATATAAGGTTCATTATAACATCAAAATTAGATATATGAAATATTATGAAACTAATGAAAGTATTGAATATACTATATTTGCTAATAAAATCTGAACTAGAATACAACTATATTTTGAAGACAAAATCATATTACTCAGTTTTATCTAACGGACTTCGTTAGTTTTTTTATGAATTAAGTAAATTGCAGTTGTAGGTAGGTACATATTTATGAAAATTTTAATTTTTACTTTTATTGGGGCCACGAGATTTTTAGGCTTTTGGATACATTTATATTTCTAAAATATCAAGAAATCCGTTAGTTTGTTGAAATCAAAACAAAAATGTTAAATAATGAAATTTATTTCAACCACACATATTGTTAAAAAAATCCTTAGACAAAAAACATATTTAATATAATCATGGCATCGTTATATGTTTGTGAAGATACCATAAAAATATCACACTTGTAAGTATATATAAGAAAATACTGAATATTTTAAATTTATGTGTACATATAATATATATATCAAATCTTATGTTTTTAAATATTGCATTCTTTATAATAAGAATAAAATCTACGTATTGGATCAATTTCTACTAAGAGAGCCAGATATTTGCGATCGTGTAGGCTTTGCATTTCCTCATTCGAAAATATTAACCAATCACGTATCAGTTTTTACAACCCCACAAATAATAAAGTTGTGATATTTTTCATCCGTGTAACAATTTTCAAACTAAATTATATATAACCATTTAAAGATGATTATTTTTTTTTCAGTTTAACAGAACTACTATAATGTTATACATTAACACATATGTTGCCATTATAAAGTATGCCTTTTTGAACAACAGATTGTGCGTTATTTTCTATACATAGTTAAGTTTTAAAATATTACCTATAACAGTTTAAACTAACGCAGATTGGCTAACCTTTATAACTCACGTCAATCGATTTCGTAACAAATTTAAGTAATTTATATATATTTATGTACCTATATATATCTATTCCCCATTTATTCTTATTATGGACCATTGATGTACCTACGCATATTTTGATTTTAAGAAACATTAAACTAGGATAACCACGGAATTCAAACAAAATTCGATTATTATTATTTTTTAAATAAATTTAACAATAATATTATATAAACATTCGTTGTAAATGTGAACGCAGGTACTTTTTTATATGTATTGTATTTATTGTTACATGAAAGAACTTATTTTTTATTAAACTCCATAAAAGATTTTTTAAATAATGTAAAAAAATTTCATTATTATTGGTAATTTCTTAATTGAGTAAGAAAAAATGTATTTTATTTTTTCCCAATTAATGAATAATGGATAAATTCCATGACTATTCTCTTCGTTAAAAATAATATTTGATACACTACAACATAATCTGATATACTTAAAAAACAATAACAGCTAATTGAAAATATAAAATTAATTAAAATATTACTATGATACCAGAAATAAATATTATTACAAAGTTGTAAAATTTTTGGATCCTTAAGAATTGTTTTCTACAATATATTTCTTTGATTTTTCACAGAAAGAGGGCTATAGGCTATGAAATTATATCAAAAGGATTTCATATTGTTGCAGTGTTCAGTCAAGCTCTATTATATATTTATTTTCAATAACATTTTATCTTTCATTCGTTTTTAAATTTAGGTTACTGATGCTGATTTAACCAGAAAAATAATTTTCATAGTTGAAGATACTTTTTAATCTGGACGTAACGCCCTTTCTTAATACACAATTTTGAATCAGTCTTTCATTTGCAACAATATACGATCCCTTTGACAATCAGTGAATTATTTAAGACATACAATTTCTAAATATAACCATAATAATAGTATTTGATATTAGCAATGAATATTTCTCGTTACATTTTATATTGAAATAAAACTGGACTATTTAATTGAATGGAATATTGGCACGTCAGTGTTTATATATTTATATATTAAACGTCCATTTTGTGATATGAATTAATGTGCCATATTTTAATTGTCGTATAATGTCTTTTGAATGTGCTCTCTTGTTTTTAAAATAAATTGAAAATCACTAAATTTCATCACTCGTTTTTCACACATATAGCTTGGCAGTTGAACCACGTTTGTTTCATCCTTTACATTGGTAAACATATAAAAACAAAATATATATTATGGTGTTTTTTTTTCTAAGTGGATAATATTTTAAAAGCTTACTGCATCATTTCTTTAACTTTGTATTTTATTAAGCTGTTAAAAATGTTATTTTCTTTTTAATTATTATAATAATTGGAATTATCTAGAAACCAACGAAGTTGACTCGACTTTTGTCTATTTTCTAATTTTAATTGATAGGTTAATTTGATAAGTGAAGTATTTTTAGAAAAAGAAACAGATTACTTAATTTCACCTATTAACGCCCGCCGTACACACTTGTTTACACCTCAGGTTATATTTCGTATTGCTTTCTATGGATATTAATTCACAATATTTCCTTAAAAATCAGTTGCTAGTAGTGCAACAAACAAAATCTGTTAACGTTATTAGTTTCATGAGTGTTTAAACGTGTTTTAATTGCTGCGAATTATTTGTATATGAATAGAGGCATGTGATATGCTAATATATTTTATCCAACTGAAGCATGTGATTTCGAATTTTGTTAAAATCATATGGAATAACTTAAATATACATATAACTTGATTTTTAAATGTACATAATTTATCTTTAAAAAAATGATATCAGAAAAGCAGTATCACACAAAATAGACTTCATTTCTGTTTCTGTTGTAATATTTAGTTAAATATATTGTATGTGTACTTAATTTCATTTAAAAAAATCTTCTGCATGTTTTAGCTCTCTTTTGGGCGTTAATGAGTTAATACAATATTCTTTATAAATACAATTTTGAACTCAGAACAACTCTTTTAAATCTCTGCAAACTCTAAATATAAAAAAATATGTTTGTTTTGGAATAAAAATCGTTTTATAATATTTATAATAATAATATATAATATACAAGAATTGAAAGCAACAATATAACAAATATAGATACTTATTGTTAGTTTGAAAACGTTGCAGTAAACTGTTAAAAGTATTCGATCTATGAAAGTTTGTTCGCTACATTTTGATGTTTATATATAATATTTTGTCTACTGTTCTTAACTAGTAAATCGTACCGCACAATAACCATATTTAAGTAATTTCTCTTACGGTCGCTATTTAAAAGATTTATGGAGACTCTGCTACATAAATAAAAACAGTGTCAACGGTCCACTGTATTTTGCATCTAGGTCAGTGACTGTTGAATGTTATAAAATATAATATGTTAGTAAAATAAATAATCATTTGTCAATAATATGTCACATCTAAAATCAATAATTTAAATTGTAAGATGACATGTCTTTGATACATTAAATACTATAATGGTCAAATATTCATATCACACCAATTTACCTTATAATAATAATAATAATAATAATAATAAACCTAATAATAACGCTTTATTCAAAAATAACAAAATTTATGGTGTAAAATGCGTCATAAAAGAGATATAAACATTAGAAAAATAAAACATGAGATAAAACTACATCAAAATAAATGAAATAAATTATAATACATTTAAAATATAAAAATAACGTATAAAATACAACCCGGGAAAAATTTCAGATCTGAAGTGATCAAATCAGATCTTAATAGATCTACATTTTAAGACAACATCAAATTTGTTCACTGGTTTTTGATCTGTGAAGACCTACAACAAGATCTACAACGATCTACAAAGATCTACAAAGATCTACAATGATCTACAAAAATCTACAACAATTTACAAAGATCTCTGAAGATCGTTGTAACGTTAAAAATTCATGAACTTTCAACGTTGAAATTTCATGAATTTTCAACGTTTCAATCTCTATCACGATTTTTAGAAATCTGTGTAGGTCGTTGTAGATCTTTACAGGTCTCCACAGATCAAAAACCAGTGAAAAAATTTAATGTTGTCTCAAAATGCAGATCTATCAATATCTTATTTGATCACTTCAGATCTGAAATTGTTTGTTGTTAATTAATAAATTCGTTAAAACTATAATGGGTTTTTTCTAGAAGAAAAGTTCTTAGCTCTTTTTTTAGTTTAGGCCCTGAGTGTGATTTAATATTTTCTGGTAGTTTGTTATAGACTCTGATATGCAGATATCTGTATATTATAAGGTAAATCAATGTAATATAGGTTTATATGTATTGACTTATAAGTTTTATCAGATATCTCAATATAAAATTTAAATATTATATAGATATGTCAGAACTTTAACTATTTAATGTATCAAAATTATAATATAGTCATTAACAATTTTATCGTCATTGGGTGAATAGTTGTACTCGAAAAGAAATGTTATTTTAGGCTAAAGGTTTTGGAGGCTCTATAAAAGAAGGAATATTATATTATTGTGTTATAGTAATTATAATCTGTATTAATCAATATTACACATAAAAAATCGGGTTAAACAAAGATTTTTAACGTAGGAATTTCAACAAAAATGTAAATTATATATTTTTTAAGGGAGCCCTTTATATCTCAAGAGGACTAAAATAGGCCTTTAAAATATTATCATTTAAAAAAAGTAATATATGTTATTTAGAAATAGTTTCTTCATTATTCCATTAGGAAATATTTATGAAGATTTTGTTCATTTTAATGAAACTTTTTCATTCATATTATCCTACAACATACATTCTATATTCTATTTCATTTAAGAATGCAGTGGTTGCCGTGTTTTTTGACGGTAAAATGCACGATTCGAACCGTCAAAACCCCGGTAACCACTGCATTTTTAAATGAAATAGAGTATAGTTGCGACCTTAGTATTGTATAAATAATGATAATCACAGGTCAATGTTACTAATAGGCCTTTCAAATTATATTATGTATGTTTATTATTTAATTAATTTTTTTCAAATACATTAATTTCTTTCTTAAATAAAAAAATGTATTAAAACGTTTATAATTAATTTATATGTGAAAACAATATACAACATATGTTTATATCACTCATCAGTCACCTAATCAAGTTAATAATTATTTATTTTCTACAAAAACACAAATAAAAAGGAATCTGCTAAATTAGACATAGCATACTGGATCTAGGACAGTACACAACAAAATCAACAATTTATTGTTATAAAAATGCATTATTTATAGTAAAATATTTCAACTAATTGTTGTGTAAATATATGGCAGTTAATCTTCGTCAACATTTGCTAACATTGTATAATAATAATAATCAATATAATAATAATATGGATAATAATATTAATAATAGATCATTCAACGTTTATTTATTTAATTCGTGTCAAATTATTTTGTAGTGACAAAAGGTACAAATCACCTGTTATATCACACATTCAATAGGTTCCTACAGTTAGTACTGAAAGAAAAAATATATAATATATAAATTTATTTTTAATACTTCATAGCTTACAATCTATTAAAACTCTAACAATACCAACCCTCTTAAAAATTTTACACTTTCAACAATATAAGCACCTCAGATCAAATAAACATTAGGTTTTATTTTTACATTTTATTAGAACGTTATTTCAAATTATCAATGATATTTTTAACTGGGTTTATTTTTTTCTGAGGTAAATAAATTTTAAGGCAATTCATTTACGATCCAGTGATGCTACATCTTTACAAAATGTGTCTTTATCCAAACGACCCACACCTTCATCCAATTGCAATAATAATAATAATAATAATTGTAATCATAATAAATAGTACTGAATGCATCGCAAAATCCATTGAAAGTATAGAGGGTTGTGGGGCCAAATGAGAAGATACTGTTATCGTGTTCTGCCCCCACTTCTCGGGGCCGGCAGGGGCCCTTCCGTCCCACTACAACATTCACAAAAGTCGTCCAACAACGTCTGCGCGTCACAATTTAACACTACTAAGGACGAGGATAGTTTCCTCTTTCTTTTCTTTTTCTTGACACACCGTACAATTATTAACAACGACCCGTGTGATATAATATTATTAAATACGTGAGTCTTGATTTTCATAATTGTCAATAGAACGATGTCCGCTGGTGAGCGAAGCCAACACCATCGCCACCACGTGCACGTGATCAGTACTAAAGCAAGGAGCACGCACGTTTGGTTCGCGTCCCCGCTACTAGCCGCTGCCGACGCCCGGTTCGCATCCGAGGTGGCGGCGGCGGATAGGGACGACGGCGCGCAGTTCGAACCGACGACGACCAGCGGCGCTGTCGTGACTACATCAGTCACGTTGGCTATGGTGGCGCCGCCAACACTGCCACCGCCGCCGCTGTCCGGCCATTGGCCGCCGTCCATGCTGTCTGCACCACAGAATGCGCAGACACTCTGTGCGCAGTACGTGTAGCAACAATCACCCGTGCCGTGTGAGGAGCGCAGCGCCTGCTCGCCCGTCTCAGGGATATTTGGATCTGAAAAACACCACCGTATCTCCATGTTATTGTTATCATCATCATTACACCACACACACACACACAAATGTACACACGTGTACACTCACGTGTGTACATTTCAATATCACACACACGCACATTGTTACACATTAAGGAGCGTTCATTAATTACGTAATTCTTTAGAGAGGAGAGGAGGGTTCCATCAAAACTTACGTGGGGGGGGATCTAAAGCATTACTTACGTAAGGCTTTTTTCTAATATTAAAATACGTTAATTTAAACCAGTTTCGGCTGTTGAAATTGTTTTTTCATATGTCAATTTTAAAAAATGTACCTATGTACAGTATTGTGCAAATTAATGGAATCATTGGCAATTATTATGGTAAAACTGTAATATTTTTACAAAATTATGTAACTACCATTACGCTAATTAATAGGAAATACATATATCCCTCTTTGGCTTCAATAACTGCTTTTACTCGTTTTGGCATGGACTCCACTAGTTTTTGACAATTTTCAGAGATCCTCATCATCCCGATACCAAATCTGTATGACAGCTTCTATCATCTTTGTTTTTGTAGTGCAGTCGATTTTGCACAGTCTAGCTATGCAAATGGCTTATAAATTCACGATAGGGTTCAGATCGAGTGAATTATCGGGCCAATATAGAACAGTTAGCTCCTTATCGTGGAAATATTTTAACATTTCCTTCGACTTGTGGCAAGGAGCAGAGTCCGGTAGAAGAATTTCTCCTTCTTTTCAAGTTCTTTGTTCATATGGCGTTCCAACATCGATTTGTATATTTGGCTGTTCATCATGCCTTCGATTGGCACCAAAGATCCAACCCCCCTGTATGAAAAACACCCCCAAAACATTATATACAAAAAAAATAAAAACATCAGAATGATTCCATTAAATTGCACAATACTGTATCTACTTTACTACTATTTATTATGCACATAGAAATAAAATAATAAAACAAAAGCCTTATGCAAGGAAACGGGGGAGGGCTCACTCAATACTAAATTCTTACAAAAAATTTCTTTAATGAAATGCGAAATATTTCAGCATTCATGTATTTAAAAAAAATTAGAATATAGTAAAAATGAAAAATACAGTGTGTGTGGTTATTAGCTTTGTAAAAGGTTTAAATCTGTAAAATTTGTGTTATTAATGCCCGGTCTCACCGCTTAAACTTATTTCTGTTCCTTAGCAAACTCTTCCTTAGTCTTAAGTTGAATCTAAATTTTACGTTTTATAATTTTGAATATGAATTGTGGATTTGATTTGTACTGTAATTGTTATCCAAAAAATATTCAGTAATACACGGATATATCAAATGCGATAAAAGAGAGGAGCGAGTTTCACGCAGGAAGATAAAATATTGCCTTTTGTTATTTAAAATATATTAAATATACGAAATTTCAAAGTATTATAATTTTTGTTATTTTTTATATTATGTTAGTTTTAAGGAATACTACTAACATGTCATATAAATATTCGAGTATTTTTCAAACGAGCTATCAAAGCTGGAGGCTTTGTTAAACGAAACAGTTTTAAAAAGGTTCATTTTGACATATCATGAAAATGGTTAGTCATATCTATAATAAACTTGGCTTGAAATGTCATAAACTATTATACCTATGATATCTGCATCATTTCCATCAATAATTTTATCAAAAATGTTTACAATATTTATTTTTGTGTACAATTTTAAGGTTAAGTGGAACTAAAGTATCACTTTGACTAAAACTTAATTTTTGATGACAATTAACGACTTAAGGAACACTAAATCGTTGGTGCAACAATTAAAAATTTGTATGTGTTCCATAATCGCTAAGGTTAAGCGGTGAGATCGGCCATAACTCTCATTCTAGTTGTTCACAAGTGCAATTTAAACTAAAATAATATAATACATTGAGAAACAATACGATACAGGACAATAGTACACGAGGCTCAATACGCACTTGACTCGCATTTTAACTCTATTTAACTACTTTATTTCGCATTATCTATTTTTTTTAAATTTCAAAATATACAACTGCAAAAACATCCAATTTCGACAGATCACAACTAGTGTAAGTAGTATCTTAGCTCTCTAGAGAGGCCTTTGCTATTTCAGCAAAAGTAGATGTATTTACTCAACTGATTGTCCAACTTTTTGCGATGTCCTTTTATTGTTTGGTTATTTTACGGCTTGTTTTCCGTGTACATCATTCATTTGTTCTTGTTTGTATAAATACCAACTAACAAACTGATGTTTACTACATGCTACATAAATACAGGACAAACAATTTTGTTATAATTCTTATTTGTTCGTTAACTGTGACAGAAATGAATATTTTTCGAACAGACTTTGTTAAAATCATAAATTGAATTTTAGTCCAGTAAAGGAAGCATTTTGACAGGAAATTAAGAGGGCAAGCAATTTTATGATTGATTCTTATAGATTTTGAACCGGAGAATTCGAAAAAAAATAACCCGGACAGCGAAAAGTGGTGCAACACCCTTAAAAATGGGGTTTAAGGGTGAAAACCCTATTTCCAACAGTTTTTTCAATTTATCACAAAATCTGAAGCGACGATGGTATATTTTTATGATTGATATATGTTCAGGATACTTAGACGAATTGATTGTGACCAATATACTAAATTTGGCCAAAAATTACCTACTAATATTTTTTTAAATTATGGTTGGTCATTATTCTTTGGAACTTCAGGAATAATTTGAGACTAGTTATGAGTCATTTGGATGATTTTAACAAAAGATATTAATTTTTAAACTATTTTTCCCGAAAAGATGCATTTTTACGTCTTTTAAGCCCTTTGAAAGACGTAATTTTTGGCAAAATTTAGAATATGTGATCACAATCGATTCATCTAATTGTCCTGAATATATATCAATCATAAAAATATACCATCGTTGCTTTAGATTTTGTGATAATTTCTAAAAACGGTTGGAAATGGGCTTTTTACCTTTAAACCCCATTTTAAGGGTGTTGCACCACTTTTCGCTAGTCCGGGTTATTTTTTTCGAATTATCCGGTTCAAAATCTATAAGAATCAATTCGTTTCACTAAAAAATATTTAACCCTGGTGTTTTTATTTAAATTTTAGTAAAAATGTAGTTTTTCAAAAAATTATGTTACTTACCCTTAAACATTAACGATTTTTATTGGTTAAACTATTAATATTTTTTTAAATTATGGTTGGTCATTATTCTTTGGAACTTCAGGAACAATTTGACGCTAATTACGAGTCATTTGGATTATTTTAACAAAAGTAATTAATTTTTAAACTATTTTCCCGAAAAGATGCATTTTTTTGTTTTTTAAGCCCTCTGGAAGAGGTAATTTTTGGTCAAATTTAGTATATGTGATCACAATAGATTCGTCTGTGTGTCCTGAACATATATCAACGATAAAAATATACCATCGTCGCTTTAAATTTTGTGATAAATTGAAAAAACGGTTGGAAATGGGGTTTTCACCCCTAAACCCAATTTTTAAAGGTGTTGCACCACTTTTCGCTTGTCCGCGTTATTTTTTTCGAATTCTCAGGTTCAAAATCTATAAGAATCAATCATAAAATTGCTTGCTCTCTAAATTTCCCTTTTTCTCACTTTTCACTGCTTCCTTGACTGGGCTATTTATGAGATTTTATTTTGCATATGTCAGTATTTTTATTTTTTATTTTTAAATAAGCAATATTTCAACTTACAGTTAAATAATAATTAGTAATATTATTAAGATGAGACATTAATTTAACTTCTATCCACATGAACTTTAATACAATTAAAATATTTAAAAGAGCCGTAATTTTAAAATTTTGAATTATCTTAAAATTCTTTATTTAATGAATTTAACTTATCCATATAATATGTACTGACTACTATGATTCATATAATATACACACATGACAGTTATATGTCTGTGGTACATCTTAGAACAAAAGAAGATCAGGTGTAAAAAAAATTTAATCGTAAGTTTCCATAAAAAAATAAAAAACCGCTCTGAAAAATTATTTATCTACTGGTGAAAATCGTATTGACATCGGTTCAGTATTTTTTGAGTTAGCAGGATATGGTAGAAAAAGAGAACTTCCTTTTATATAGATAGAGAAAATTAACATTTTTATTAAATTCTAAAAAACTGTATATGCTTCGTTACTAGTAAACATCTAATGTTACAAATAAAATGTCTATCTTTCATTTCTAACGAAACTTTCTCACACAAAAAAATCTGGAATATTTTAATGTAACACTACATACATTCTAGATCTAATTTCGTTAAAAAATCTACACCTCGATCAAATTTTAAAGTAGGTACACAAAAATAGTGCGTAGCCAAATAAACTACCTATATAGCATTGTAGTATTTGTAGTATTGGTGGAGCATAGTCGAAATCCAAAATTTTGGAATTTTCTGCTTACCAGCTTTTTTTGAGCTTGAATTTTGGGTTTTGCCAACTTGGAATAACTCAACCAAAACCCAAAATTCAAGCTCAAATAAAAAAATGGGAAGTAAAAAATTCCAATTCGACTATACTTGATCAATACTACAATGCTATATAAGGTCGCTTTTTTGGTATCGTACACTTTTTTTGGAAAAATTTAACCTAAACCCAAAATTCAAGCTCAAATAAAAAAAATGGAAAGCAGAAAATTCCAAAAATTTGGATTTCAACTATGTTCGACCAATACTAAAATGCCATATACTATATATTTTTGGCTTTGTACTTTTTTATTTTATATTTTTTAAATATGTTTGCATAAAAATTTGTAGCACACATTTTGTTTATTATTTATTTGACATATCTTACGTCATTTATTATTTAAAATAATGTTTGTTAACATATCAATTAAACATTATTTTCTATTAAAAACAATCAAAACTAAGATAAATAATATGTAAACAGAAATCTTTAAGCTGATGATACATCGAGACAACTAATAGCAATAATGAGTTGACAAACGTTGAATACCGTCTACTATGAGAATTAGTAATATTTAAAATTTAAAATGAATAGTGGAAAGAGAACGATCGGTCAAATGGAGCGAGACTACGGTAATATGAGTAGCGGTGAAGTGAGGGGTGGACCCGTATTGAATCTAGTCACGTCTTCTGTTATGAAGCATCATCATCTTTCAAGCCGTAATCAATATCGTTCTTTGCTCCCGTAACATCTCCTACTATGTACAACTAAATATTAAATATATAAAATTATATTATTCAATTTATTGTACTGATTTTTTACTTTCTTATACTATGTATATGAAATATACATTAGTATAAGTAAGTATAGTGAAGCCGATTTTTTTTGAACTCCGGATTTTGACGGAATTATCTATTTTGACCTTCCCTGAATCCATTCTGACTATTTTCGCCATGATGTCTGTGTGTCCGTCTGTCTGTCTGTCTGTAAGCGCTGTAACTCAAATACGACAAATCGTAGAAGGGTGATATTTTATATTTAAGATTAATTTTTGGCTGGGAAGAAAACGTCCTATTTTTGAAAACGATCTTTCAACCGGATACGGATGTGTACTAAGCTCGATTTTTGAATTTTTCGAATTACTCTGAAACAGTGCGAAATAGAGAAAAATGGTCAAGTTAAAAAATGTAGGTAATATCTATATCTATAATTTATGTTCTATTCATTTTTTTGTAAAAACAAATTTTTGAAAAAAAAAATTCATTATAAATCAAATGGTTCATAACAGAGAAAAAAATGTATGGGGAATAAATTATAGATAATAATATACTCGACATTTTTTATCTAAAACATTTTTTTCTTATTTCAAAAATAATTCAAAATTCCAAAAATTTACAAAAGTAAACATCCGTTTTCAGTTATTACGTTAAAAAAAATCACTTGTTATATAAATATAAAATTATTCATTTTGTTCTTTCTTGTTAGTTTGTTAGAAATGTTTTAATAAACAAAGAATCACGTATACAATTCACTGTTAAGTTAGGTTAGGTTTGGTATAAGAAAGTCCCGTAGTTCCCAAGGCAGATATTTTAAATTAATATTGTTGTTAATTGAAAATAACGATTTATTTATGTATATGTATATACGGATCTTGGTTTCTGGGTGTAAGCCGCGTCGGTTTGGTCGTGTTATCGGCCAACGTTTCGTCACAAATTGCAGTGGACATCTTCAGGGTCAAGTGCAGCACTTTTAGAAGAGCCCTGAAGATGTCCACTCTAATGTGTGACGAAACGTTGGCCGATAACACGACCAAACCGACGTGGCTTACACCCAGAAGCCAAGACCCATATCAATATCACCGCGGAAGCCTCAAGACTTGTATATGTATATACATTTAATAAATACTGTATGGAAAAATAAATAAAGGTATTTTCAAAAGTACCCTCCCATCAAAATTTTGAAGAAAAAAAATCGATTTTATTTTTTCTTCATATTTTCATATATTTCAAGAATGTTGTGTAAAAATTTCAGGCCGAATGTAGGCGACCAGAGTAGCTAAAAAACAACAGCCAATAGCAATGATTGGAACCTTAAGCACGTTTTTCTTGAAACGGTTTTTACATGGGCGCCACGGTAAAAACAATATAATTATAGACCAATTTTAAAAATTCTTTCAGCATTTTATTCGTCATTAGACTAACACCTTCTCTTGATTTATTGATTTTGATTTATCCATTTTTTTTTTATAAACAAATTATTTGTAAAGAATAAACCTTTGCTAAACACCGCCCGTTTTTTGCATTCATCTAAAATAAGGCTATAAAGATACTCACAAATTTAATTTGATTTTTTTCATTTCGAAATATTTTTGTTTTTCAAAATTTATTTTCAGTATTTTAAATATATTAATAAAATCAAAAGTTTAAAAAAAATATATTGTGTATTTTTTTTTAAATAATCCTCAAAACGGTGATAAATATTTGTTAAAAACAAACATTGTAAGTTACGTGTATGGTTAAAGGGTAACTAATATCTAATATTTATATTAGTATTAATATAAGTATTAAAGTTTTGTATAAAATATAAGGTAATGGGACCAGTCTTGACAAGGACCCCAATAATGGCAAATTTTTGATTAAATGTACTGAATTAGAAATACATATGTGTTGATATTCGATTACCACCATTTCTGAATATAAATCTATATACATACATTTAACTGTCTTACAACGTGATTTGATGACAATCGGCCAATAGGTGTCAAAATGGTGGACATTTAAACTAATTATTAGTATAATTTATTAATTAATTATTATATAATCATAGAAACTGCTTTACGTTGTTTCAAATTTGACGATTCATTCTTTTATATCTTTTGTGTCGTAGTACTTATCATTTTGTAATCATTAGCAAGTGTCCACCACTTCGTGCTCATTACTGGTTTTACCTTTGCCATTACTAGAGAAAAGACATGAACAAAATAAAAGGCTATAATTTAAAAAACAAACTATATTTTCGGACTTCGGTAATTTAATTGATTAAATAAAGAGTTACTTGTTTTATTAGTAATATAAGTTCATAAGAATTACAAAAAACAAGCCCATTAATAAAAAAAAACAAAAACGAAAACTTGCTCTTATAGCGGCCATAACTGGTGCCTTTACCTTATATATGTTATAAAATTGTTATATCGTAGACTACGTAAACATTTTAAACTTTGTAGAATGTAGACCATTAGTTAATTAAGGAAACTATGTCTATCAAATAGATAATATCTATTGACACGTAGTACAGAAATATAACAAAATATTATTATTAAAAAGTTGAAACAGACAGTTTAATTATTAGATACAAACGACATACGCAGTGCTTTAGTAGATAAAATATTGCATATACATTATACATATGTATAATACTATGATACGTATAATATGTTCTTCTGAATAGTTGTTTGCATGGAAAACTACTATATACATATATACGTAGAGAACACTAATATTGTAAAGCCCATGTCAAGTGCAATAGCCGAGTGCTACATGTATATGGCGTTACAGGGTCCGAATGACACATGTCCAGTGGCGGTTCGTGCTAAAATGTTATAGAGATAATATATTAGACATTTTGAAATAAATGGTTGGTTTTATCTTTACCGACCCGGGAAAAAAATTCAGATGTGAAGTGATCACGGTTGATCTTCATTTTGGAACAAATCAGATCTTTGTAGATAAATAAACTTTTGTCTACCTTAAATAACAAATTAATACACATATACTATATAGAAACCTTGTTTATAATTTAATCAATTAAAAAAAAATTGTACAGAAACGTATTGAATGATATTTGAGGCCCGTGTATTAAATTAATAAATAAATTCACAACACACCCCCTGTCACAGATGAAGGGTTGTAATTGGTCTCATTCGATCCAGCGGGAAAAATACTTCGGGATACTAGGTGAATTTTTCTCTGTTTCGCTACTTATGGTATTCATTAAAGAAAATCGTAAATATCTCGACTACTGTGCTAGATAGAGGGTTGTTTTGCCCCCCACACTCCTAGTATCCCGAAGTATTCTTCCCGCTGGATCGAATGAGACCAATTACAATCCTTCATCTGTGACAGGGGGTGAGTTGTGAATTTATTTATTAATTTAATACACGGGCCTCAAATATCATTCAATACGTTTCTGTACAATTTTTTTTAATTGATTAAATTATAAACAAGGTTTCTATATAGGTAGTATATGTGCATTTGTTATTTAGGATAGATAAAAGTTTATTTATTTATAAAGATCTGATTTGTTCCAAAATGAAGATCAACCGAGATCACTTCAGATCTGAAATTTTTTCCCGGGGATTGATGTTAAACTTTGTATAATAAAATAGTTGGATTTTATTTAAGATAGATCAAATTGAATCATATGAATATCTAGATAAAAAAATCGACAGTTTTTAATCTAACATAGGATTTAAGATATTTTCTTAAAAAATTGGTAACGTTAGATCCATACAAACAAGAAAATCTATTTTTGCAAGCATAAAAGTATTTTTAGTTTGTATATAAATAATTAAATATCAATGTTATTTTTGATCATAAAAGCATTTTAAATAATTCTACTAAACAACCTTAACATAAATTTCGTTACGCGTTATTAAAAAATACGTATAGGAAAATTATTATTAGCCTTACTTGGCTTATTATCACTTAAAAATAACATGTATCGAATAAAAATGATCATCTTATAATGTCTTAAATATCGTAAATTTTAAAAGTCAAACCATCTTCAAATAATTTAATTTTTAATTTTGCTTTATCATAATTTATTTTTCATATACATAAGGTAAACGCACCAGTTATGGCCGCTATAAAAGCAAGTTTTCAGTTTTTTTGGATTAATGGGCTTGTTTTTTGTAATTCTCATGAACAAATATTACTAATAAAACAAGTAACTCTTTATTTCATCAATTTAATTATCAAAGTCCGCAAATATAGTTTGTTTTTTAAATTATAGTCTTTTATTTTGTTATCAACACATATTTCTTATTCAGTACATTTAATTAAAAATTTGCCATTACTGGTGTCCTTGCCAAGACTGGTGCCACCACCTTATATCTAATAAAAAGTATCTAATAAATAAGTAACTCCAAACAAATCGTAAAACATTTTAAAAACATATTTAAAGTACCCTCATTTGTTCGTAGATACAGAACGCCAATGCAGAACACGTCAGCTTTTTGACGTAAATCCAACAGTGTCAGTTGCAATATTGTAAATGGCCTATTAATTCCATTACCTCCACACCCCGTCCCTCCCCCGCATCCACGATATGACAACTGCGATCCAGTTTATCACAAGAAATTATTTTGTTTCGATTTCTTGGAAGGGTAATCAATTTTCTAACCTGTTGCGTAACCAATTGATGTATACATAATTTAAACAACATTGTTATGTATTGTTATCAGATTTAATGTAAGATTAATTTTATTTTGAATGCGTGGGCTACAATTTCTTTTTTGTTTACAAAAACGTGGGGAAGAATGTTCAAAATAAATTTCTGTAATTACTAATTACTTTTTTGTATAATCGGAAAAACGTTAATTTTCTTTTATTTATACTTAGAATTACAAGAAAATAACCTATGATTGTATTTTGTAAACTTAATAATAATTTGACTGTAAACATTAAATCAAAATATGTGTTTAATTTTTAACAAGCTCCGTTTATCCAGAAGATTACCAACTCAAAGTAACCACTAATCTAACACAATTTAAAAGGCTGTGAATTGTTTTTCTGGTATAAAGTGTTTTAATATTGTTGTCGTAGGTAAAACATTTATTTATACCATATATTTGTATTAGAGTGGAAGTAATTTTACTGAAAAATAAGGTGGGTTCAAATGTAACCCTTAAAACAACAATTAATCAACGCCACAAACGAGGATGACTACGGATTTAGTGCGTTTTAAGTTTTAACTATCTCGAGAGAATTATTTTGTGTTCTCTTGTCAACAATAAATTTTTTTTTAAATTAAAACTTTAAAAAAAATACTTTTTGATAAACTTGATAGTTATCTACCAAAATACACATATATGCGATATTATGCAATAAAAAACTGGAAAAATCAATTTTTTCGGTTTCAAAGATCGGATCGCTGCTTTTAGTATACTTTATTATATTTACTATAATGGAACTAACACAATTTTTTTAGATAACAACCTTTTTTTCGCTCCTCCATAATGTGTATATTACTGTATATTGTATCTTATTTCCTTATCTCGTAATTAAGTGAAACTTATGTTTTTAAGTTATAAAGGCTCATATAAAGAAAAATAAAATAAAATAATAATCATTAATCAAAAATAATCATTATATATTTTTGATTGTTTAAGAGTATTCTTAAATGGATAAACAATTTTTGTATGCTAATTTAGATAAATAAAGATCTATAGTGTTCTATAGTTTCCCAATGTTAGTAAAATAATTATAAAGTCAAAAGTACTTTTATTAAAAAAAATAATAATAATAAAAAAAAATTGTATAGCCCAACTTTAATTTTTTTTGTTATATACGTGTGTTTATGATAATAATTTTGTAATGTTCCATACGAAAATCAGAAATATATGGAGCACATGAAGTAACACGTTTTTAATTTCTAAAAAGTTTAACCTAACAAACTGAAAATTTTCCTCAAATATAGTATATGATATGAGACACTTAAACCATTCCAAAGAAAATAAATATGTGATTAAATCAATGAAAATGGAAGGCCGAAAAAATATTATGTGGACATTTTTAGAAGAAAATTGGTCTAATAAAAATAAAACTCCCGCTTCAACAAGTGTAAGTATCAAATGACAACTAGCGACTTAAAATTTTTTTAAATATTAACAACTAGCTGTTTACTTCGTCCGCGTGGAATTTGTATTTTTTTAACTAATACATTTGTCGGGATACAAAGTAGCCTATAACCTATTGAAATTTAAAATTATATATTTTTTTTTTTTTTTAATAATTTATAATTTTCTTAACAAAAGTTGTTAATTTAAATATATTTTTTAAGATAAAGTACTAATTGATATACCATTCCATTTAAAAATTTTGAATTATCCCCAATTGAAGTTTTGAAATTTGACATGTCGCGTATGACACTTTAAATTATCCAAATCTCAAATAATCATACATCAGAAAGTTCGTTATTTCTACATTCAAAACAAATTTTAAAAATAAAATTCCATTAATATTTAACGAAACTAGAGCAATTTTAGTAAAACCCTAAAATTTAGGATCAAGTCGCCATATTTTCTTAACAATTGAATGTATGAAAAATTTTTTTTTACAAAAGTTTCTTACTTTTTTATGATCTTCAAAATTATCTACTTTTGGATACACCGTTCCAAAAGAATTTCAGGAAAATGTTGTCAACCCCCTAAAACTCCTCCTTGGGGGGTAGTTTGAGGGGGTTGACAACATTTTCCTGAAATTCTTTAGGGTCGATATATATCATAAATTTTTTATCATAAAACTCTGTCTTCAATAGTTTGGGCGTAAAACATAGTGGACGGGTGGTCTGGAACACCCGGTATATTATGCTGCTATTAGGAAGTTCAATTTATAATTTTTTTCTATATGACTCCCTCCGAGAAGTGAGGCTGTATACGCGCCTGATTACCATCTCGCGCCGGCACATTCACGCGAGCCGAATAGGAAAATTCCTATAAGTAATGATATTTTATATTGATCGATACGGAACACTAGTGGCGCGATACTCGACTCGCTCTTGAACCATTTTTCTTATTTTAGAACAAATAAAAATCTGTAAAATCACTATAAATATACGTTTAAAATATGTCTGCAATATTACATAATATAGAAACGAAAACATACCGATATAAATCAAATGAAACTATTTTTTAATAAAATGTACATAACGTCCAAAAGTCCGCACTAAACTGAAAGTAATTTGATGTAAAACATTTGATTCCTATCTCTATTTCAATAAGCGATACAAGTTTCGCCTGAACGCAAAGACCATCTGAACATTGATCAAAAAGCAACATGCTGCAGGCGAATTATGAATAAGCGCTCGTGAACTTTGACCTTTTGCGTTCCGTGAATGAATATCTTTACTACTTGTGATGAACACTAGATGTCAAATTTTTGGCAACAGCTGTGTGAGAGTTGTGTCTATTGTTGAAGTAAATAAAACGTGTATTTTAGTATAATTGTTAAGAAGATGACCCATTTTTTGAAAATATTTACGTAAATATGTTTTTTGTTACATTTGACGAAATTATAGTAAAAATAATATAAAACATGCCATTTTTAGTAAATAGAAAAAATATGGCTTAAAAATAGTTCATTTATCGATTATTTTAGCTACCTACTTGCTCAGAGAAACTACCTAATACTTTTCATAGTTCTAATATTTACACCTCTTATATTCAAAATATGTGAGTATGATTTAAATTCAATTTTTATGGGACAATACCGCAAATAAGGTATTAAAAATTGAGATCCTAAATAATTTTCCTTATTTTTGATTTATAAATAATATACCTTAATTTACTGCACCTAATAGTTTTGTTCACTTTTGTACTAAATAATACAAGGTGACAAATTAAGAGTGACCCGTTTTTAATACCTTACAATTAGTGGGTCTAATTTTAACCGTCAAATCTTTTGTTAATCTTAAAATTTTCGTGAAAATAGAGTGGTGACCGATTGATCGAAGAATTGTCTTTGTAGCAACCAATGCAGTTATCTTTTGAGAATGCAGCTCTTTTTTGAATACAACTTGAAGGTTTTTTGGCAGACCTGTAACGCAATTTCTGTTTATTCCTCTCGCCATGCAATTGGAAATGCACTTCGCCGCTCATAATTATGCTGTTTACAAAATTATTCTCTCCAAAATCCAACGACCGAATTCCAAACGTGTGTTTTGGTCATTTGGAAAAAGATTTTGAGCGTTTTGCCATTTGTATGGATGAAAGTGTAAATCTTTCTTCAAAATTGTTCTTATCGATTCTTTTTGAATTTTTACTTGTTGAGATAAGCGTTGCATGGATTGATTAGAATTTTCTTCTATCCTGTTGCTTTTTCTCTCCGCAGGTTTAATATCTTCAAGTGAACCTGTGCGGAGATATTTGTCGACCCACATCCAATTGTCTTGCGACTTGGAGCCACGGGAACACATTTAATTGTTGTCGGAACCACCTCTGAGTCTGAATAATTGAATTTCCGAGTCGAAATATAAAACCAGGTCTTAACGTTGACGCGGTAAATGAAGTTTTGTACTTTAAAAATTGTTTTCGGAATAATGGAGTTTGTATATTAAGAGAAACCATTTTTCAAGGTAAACATAGGAGATTTGTCCTCTTATTCCATGTTTACCGTGAAATCTGTTTTCTTGAATTCTGTTTCAACGTGCGAATTGTAAAATCGCATAGAAACATTTTTGTTGAGATAAGTCTACTCTACCCATCTTTATTCAGCAATGGACACACACCATCATTATAACGTATAAGTTATCTTTTTACATGTTATACTTTAAAACCTGGTTTCTTTTTTAAGCGGTTATGTAAACAACAAAGGAATTTATGCTTAAGATCGTCAAACTAAGATTTATTTATCGACTCGGGTTGGTTCTAATAAAATACTCTACATAGACAATTCTTCGATTAGTCGGCCACCGTTTCATTTTCACGAAAACTTAAAGGTTAACAAAATATTTTACTGTTAAAATTAAAATTCGATATTATTAATTAAAAACGGGTCACTGTTAATTTATATTGAAGGCAAATGTCATCTACTTTGAAAATTATAATGTAAAGAATTGTTTTACCGAGACACAGAAACGTCGGTTCGCCTGCATATTGCGTTGGATGCGCGTCTCCAGGCAATAAGTACGGACAATCCTGCTCGACTTGATTACACACACTCAGACAAGGTTTGATTCGCCGTCTGCGCCGCCCTTTCCACGCGTCCTCCTCGCCGCCCAAAACAACATCACCTAACGAGGCGTCCAAAACACTCCCAGAGACCGCCAACGCTTGGTCATTCTGATATTCGATATACTGTCTATGCATCTCCGTCTGATGTAATTGCTTCTCTATACTCAACACTGATCTGTCTCGAAGATATTCGTACAAATTGTCAGAATGATCTAGTTCATAAGTGTAAGAACTATGGCCTATTTCTTTCTGGTGTTTTTCAATACTATAACTTCGTTCGACACGTAAATTTTTTTCTAAGACTTGGTGTTTCTGTGATTCATGCTGCTGCTTTGGTTTTTTTATAACTTCATATCTGTAGAATGGAATCAGGGAACTGCATACCCACTGGCGATAGGTATCCTGAAAAAATACGGTATACATTATTTTATGCAATGATCATTATGTGATAAAATAATTCTATGCACCACTTTTAATGCTAAACTAATTTAGTATTTAAAAATATAGTTGTTGTTTTTTCCACAATATTGAAAACATTACTATTAAACAAAAAATCAATAAATTGTAATTAATTATTTATGTATATTTAAAGTAGGATCTCAAAAATACTTTCTTAATAAACTATAGATCCAAGAAAATTCAGTTAGAAAACTTGAAATAAAAAATCAATTACCTAGAAATTATTTAAAAAAATTTAACACAATAAAATATAATTATGTTAAGTATAATTATTCTTATAGAAATATGTTCTGAAAAAACAACCAAAACGTATAAATAACTCTAACCCTTAGAAAAGAAAACCCAAACCAAAAGTATAGTAAAACAGATGTTTTAAATTTTAACCTGTCCCTAAATTGCGAGTGCTGCGGTTCAACTTTGGATGCAGAAAGTAGGGCGCACAAACATTATTAATGCTTGTTTTCACTTGTGATGGACATTATTCGTTTGTGAAAACGAACCCAAGTCATCACAAATGTAAAATTGTGGTTTAAATTATGTATATAAACTTTTAACAAAATTTTAACGATTTTAAAATAATGTTCATAGGTATAAAATAAATACGTAAATATATATTGAAAAATATATAACTGACATTTTAATCATTTATTTTTAATTTAGTTTTAAAACAAACTTAATAGGCTTCCAAAGTAAGTAAATACACAAGTTGCCTCAGTAGCTTTTGACCAATCAGCTTGGGCAGCCCAGATGACGTATTTTCCCCTTCTCGTTCCGAGTAACAAGGCTATATTCAGGAACTTGAACTGGAATTCATTTATGGTTCGTTTTCGGTTCTATTTCAAATATAAATTTTGGTTCGGGTTCGGATTTGGGTTCAGCATGGTGCAAACTATTTGGGTTAAAAAAAAACGTTATTTTTTAGGGTTCAGGTTCGGGTTCGGGTTCAAATTTCTAATTAGAAGAAAATTATTTTGTTCGGAAAAAAATTATAATTAACAAATAAAACATTAATAGCCATTAAAATATTATTAAAAAAAGGGCAAAAAATAAAATTACATTTTTATGATTGAAATCTCTACTTTTCAGATTTTTTTTGTTAATTGAAATGTATTTCAGTTATAAAATTAAAAAGTAAGTAAAAAATATGTAAATTTTATTACTTGAATGTATAAAATGTTCTAATATTGGAAATCTGTTTGAATTTTATGGTATGATGTGACTTACCAAACATCATACCATAAAATTCAAACAGATTTCCAATATTAGAACATTTTATAATCTCTTTTTAAAATCATTGGAGAAAAATATTAAACAGAATTTATTGAACCTTTTAAAAATATATGGTTACCGATTATTCATGAAAAGGTTCGGATTCAGATTCAGGTTCGTTGACTCTGAAATATACAGGTTTTGTTCGGTTTCAGGTTAATGAAAAATACGGGTTTTTTCGGGTTTCGGGTTCGGATTCGGGTTCAGGTTCAGATTCAGGTCCCTGGCTATATTTGTTATAATTGGGCACATCATTCCTCCTCTCCACATTTGGGCACCCCAGATGACGTATTTCCCTCTCTCGCACCGAGCTACTGAGGCTACCTTGTACTTTACATACCTTGGTAGGCTCCTATCATTTGATTATTATAATATTTAAATCAATTCTCCAAACAAACAAATATTTTAAAAATCATTTGCTAGATAAACAAGTACACTTCGTTTATAGTAGGTACCTACTCATATATATTTGTGCGATTAAATTTTTATGTAATCTATTGAAAATTGTATAAGGAGTATAAGTAAATTTTGTGGCAAAAAATATTTGATATTCCAAATTTTAGTACTTAAATATGTTAAACTTGATATAAAATTAATTAATGAAATGGATGTATATTTGTGTTTTTGTTTAAAATGATGTAACTATATAAGCTCCGCCCTAGAAGAAGACAACCGACGATGTCTATCTTAGTATTTTTGAATTTGTTGTAAGCGATTCTAATTTTTAACCTTTAGGGTGACAGACGACTTCTATAGCCCATAGTGCGTGTCAAAATGAAAAACTTGATTATTATTTTATTTATTTTCATTTACTCACTAACAAATCATGAAAATGGTACTAAATGATGTAATACAAGATATAATGTATAATCTTGTTTAAATATTATATTAGCCATTTTACAACATCATATAATTTTTAAATCTATCGCATGCTGTGTAAAACAGGAACTGCGGTTTTTACATTTCATCGTAGAAAATTGCCAATTTGTGAAATATCTCGACGAATAAAATGGAATGAATCAAATATGCGACGATTTATAAAAAAAAATATTGCAAAACTGGAATAAACAGAAAACAGTGGAAAAACATATCAAAATAATTTTAAAAAGTTTAAATATATTATTACTTCCATGTTCCGAAGGAAATGGAAGTATTGTAATACCGTCGAAAAATCGTGTGGGAGATAATGACAGATTCTGATTGTACTAACTTCAAAACGTAAAGAAAAGTTAATTTCCGCTACGATAACTACTGTAAAAATGCACCGATCTAAATTATTCTTAGGGAAAATGTTTATCTTAGTGAGTACTTCAGACCTATTGATTTTGGTCCTAATCGGATTAGGGTTTTTGGAAATATTCGAAATTTTATTACTTTTTTCGCCTAAAAAGTGAACATTGCGAGTAGTATCTCACTAATTTTGATAATATTTGGTACATTTGCAGTTCGATTGAATATAAGGGACATTTATTATTTGTACGTGCCCAAACAGCCATTAAAGGGGTGAAAAACACACTTACAATTTGAATTTTAAATACTAATTAATACGTCATTAATTCATGTTGACATGGTAGTAGCGTCGAATTATATTTTTTCGTGAAATCTCTTAGTAGTGAAATTTTTTTGACTAAATCGCTTGATTTTGGGTTCAAGAATATGTGTGTAAGTTTTCCGGATTCTCAGTGCTCCGGAACAGGGTCAAAAATGCCTTTGTTTATAACAAATTAAGGTTTTTTGACGATAGTTCGGCTAATATTTTGAATAAAATCTTTTTAAAAATATAAGATGATGCGCTATGAAAATACAAATAAAATGACACTGGGTAGATGTTAAAAGGTCATTCCGTTCACCCGTAAAAAAATAAAAACCGCGGAAAACACGATATTTTTAAAGTTAAGATAAAAAAATAAATAAAACTCTTAATTTTTTAAAAATATTTTCAAAAGATAGCTTTTAACGGTACAAACTGATATGCAACATCTCATCTCATAGTTTTTGTTTAAGTGGCCACAATAAATAAATTACGAGAATTTTTGAAGGTCAAATTCATTGGGTGCAAATACTGTAGGGCCAAAAATATTTTTTTTAAATGAAGGTTTGAGAGAGTACTATCAAAATTTAAAAAAGTTATTTTTTTCAATTACTCCTTGACCCTTTTTTGCTATTTGTTTATAAATTGTAATAAACAAATAGCAGTTTAACCCTTTAATATTGCTTGAAATTTTTTTTTATTTTCTTTCACTTAATAGCATTTGACAAGATCAACAGTACCAAAAAAAAAAACATAAATAAATATTGATTCCTCAATGAGTTATTCATTTTTTTAGTTTTTTGCCAATTGTTAATAAACAAATTAACATTTTGACTTGAATCTTAAGTAAGTAGCTTCCTAAAGCATCTGTCTATCTCATATGTCAAGAAAAATTTGTTTACATTGATTTTACCAAATGTAATAACGATTTAACTGTACGCCTTTAATTTTCTCGATTCATTTGTGGTGACGTGACTCCTATGGTTAATATGTTTAACAATTAGTAAAAAATGAATAACTTGGCCAATTTTTGACGTAGAGAGATGTATTTTTTTTTAAACCCGGTTATTTTTTTCCGTAGAATTCAAATATGAAATGATATCTGTATATAAATGCTTCTAATTTGTTATAAATAATAAAAATACAATTATTTATTTATTAATTTAAATTTAATTGCATCTGTTTCCAAGGCAACATGAATTGTAGACTTATTTATTAGTATTTAAAATTCAAATTTTGAGGGTGGTTTTCAGAGAGTCAAAGAGTAATTGAAAAAATAACTGTTTTAAATTTTGATAGTACTCTCTCAAACCATCATTTTAAAAAAAATATTTTTGGCCCTACAGTATTTGCACCCAATGAATTTGACCTTCAAAAATTTTCGTAATTTATTTATTGAGGCCGTTTAAACAAAAACTATGAGATGAGATGTTGCATATCGGTTTATACCGTTAAAAGCTATCTTTTGAAGATATTTTTAAAAAATTTAGAGTTTTATTTATTTTTTTATCTTAACTTTAAAAATATCGTGTTTTCTACGGTTTTTATTTTTTTACGGGTGAACGGAATGACCTTTTAACCTCTACCTAGTGTCATTTTAGGCATTTTTGACCCTGTTCCGGGGTACTAAGAATCCGGAAAACTTACACACATATTCTTGAACCCAAAATCAAGCGATTTAGTCAAAAAAATTTCACTACTAAGAGATTTCACGAAATAGCCGTTTTTCAGATAAATCGACGCTACTATGGAAACAAATGCAACTAAATTCAAATTGTCAAATTTGTTGTTCTACGAATGTGTTTTATTTTTTGACATTAGGACATTAGAAAACTAATATTTATATACAAATGGTAATAACAGCTGTACCGTCGTAAGTATATATGTTTTTTTGATGTATTACGATATATGTACATACATAGTAGTAGGTTATATAAATAAAATATTTAAAAAAATGTATATTTAAAAAGATAGAAAGAACATGGAAGTCATGTAGGTATGGTTCTCCATACCGATATTATTATTAAAATCAAAACATCCAAAGCGCATTAATAGTACAAAATAGAAATTAGTACATGATTGGTAAGTAATATGTAATATAATAGCCATGAACATTAATATTTGTTCTAACGCATGTATCGGTGTATTCGCTTATATCAAGGCTTATAATATCGCTAGCGAGTGCAGCGTTGCGAATGCGCGTTAATGAGTTCTAACCGCAACTATGGATTAAATATTAATGCGACTAATTGACCGACGTACCGGTTATATAATTACTCGTAAAACGCTTTTCTAGTTACATAAACAGTGAATATTGCATCCAACAAACTATGCTCTTAAACGTGATTAATTAAATTTTGATAAAACTTTTTTACTATAATTATTATTTTTATTTTTGCTGTAATTTGATTAGTTTTGAATAATTAAGTTGGTCATATTATTTAAATTAATGTTTATAAGTTTATGTACTGCTAATAAATATTTAATAATACAATACGGCGTAGCGAGAGGTCTGAAAATAGTGCCTTCTTGGTGTATTTTTTTTTTCGTTCTCACCTCAAATTTAGCGCCCCCTAAACCGCACTTTAAAATAAAGAATGAATATAATAAAAAAATTGTCCTGACTAAATTATCAAAGATGGAAGGCAAAAAACAATTTAGATCTCCTTGCTATTTTTGATGATCATTTTTTTTTGTCATCGTGAGTTTTCCACTTCTAAAACTTACTAAATCATAAATCCTCATCTGACTTGTGCCTGTTCTGTTGATCTGCAGTCTATGCGAAATATAATTTAAATAATGTAAAAATTGCGTTATTATATACCTACTTGTTGATATTCACTACCCTGCAAAAGTTTAAGACCACCTGAAAAAATGTCGATTTTTAGACTTTTTGCTAATATTTTTGACCTGTTTATTCAATTCGTCTCAGTAATTTTTCGCTGTGAATAGCCCAATTTATTCAAAATTGTGTAAAAAAAAAATTTTTTTTGGGATCACACAATATTGAAGTTAGGTCATTTGAAATGTGAAAACATTGCAACTGTCGGTATAGAAAATCGAAACACAAGATAATAACATGACAATAGGTATTGTAAATATAGAATATACCTACTCACTAATTTAAGGGAAAAAGAAATTGTCACTATGGCAAAGCTGAGACAATTTGAATTGACACTTCGAAATACATGTGAGTGCCGGGTAACTAATCGACCATCCAGTGATATTTTATTACCGGTAAATACAAACACGTTGAATATATATATTCAACGTGTTGAATATATATATCCCTAAAATTAGTGAGTATATTCTATATTTACAATACCTATTGTAATGTTATTACCTTGAGTTTCGATTTTCTGCACCGACAGTTGCAGTGTTTTCACATTTCAAATGACCTAACCTCAATATTGTGTGATCCCCAAAAAAATCTTTTTTTTAACAGAAAACACGAAAATAGGGAAAGCACATCAAATTTCGAAAAAAAAACGAGCTCAAATAATCATTTTGAATAAATTGGGCTATTCACAGCGAAAAATTACTGAAACGAATTGAATAAACCGGTCAAAAATATTAGCAAAAAGTCCAAAAATCGACATTTTTTCAGGTGGTCTTAAACTTTTGCAGGGTAGTGTAAGTTTCTTTAATTTAAAAACGAAAAGCACTATTCGTCAACAGATAGGTAGTTTCGCGGAGTGGGTATGTGCCTTTATTTCAACAATAAATATCGACCCGACAATTTATAAATAATTTTTTACCGACACGACATTTTCGCACGACAATGTTGGCATTTGTATAAACGACCTTAGAGTCTATTGCCCTCGATAAAATAGTGTGCTTGTGTTTGCCCTTAAAGGGTTGAGGGTCAAACGAGTCGCTTATCTCCACCAGTAATCGATGACAATGTAGGTTTTTATTGAAACATTCAAGCAATTTTTTATATCATACATTTTATTTTCACTCTTCTCTTCGTGCTCCTAATTGTTTTGTTTTTAACAACAAGGAAGTACTAATTGAATGCAGTATATAAAAGCTATTTATACTTTTGTTTTATATTCGAAATTGAATGATTTTGGTCATGAGTATATTTTGAACGTAGAAACAAATTATATAAAGCTAATTACATACACACTTTACTGTTTTATTTTATTTAATTTTATTTCTTTATTTTATTATTATATTATCCTTATTTTATTTATGTTTCTTTCTTTATAACTTGCACTTTAAATGCAGTTTAAAAGAAATGATAACAATATGAACATCCATATTATATTATGTGAATAAAAAAATACCGTATTTATTAAACAAATTTAGTCACGTGACTAGCTCTAATTAAAGCTATATGATAATAGATTTAGTCGCACCAATTGTAAGGACACACACACAATTTATATTTCCAATTAAAATCTATAAAAATTAAAATGATTATCGGCAGAGATTGTCATATCATAAATTATATTTACTAATTCGACGAAACACGTATAAAAAATTAATTGATATTTTTCAATAAAAATAAACTGCAGAGAATTACCATTTATCTATAAAATTATAATTTTATAAATAGAAGTGTACCGGAATTCCGGCCAGAAATTACGTCTAACGTCACTACAATGGGCGCCGGCAGAATTTCTCTCAGGGGGGTGTATCTAGATATATAAAATAATTAAAAAAAATAATTAATTCTGTAATAATAAATTTCGCATTGCATGACTAAAAAAAAAAGGTCTTCAGTTTTTATTTTTCCTTATCTAACTTTATTTATATTTATAAAATTATAGAGTGAACTTGACGCGACAAAAAAAAGGTCCTCACTTTTATATTCTGACCTGAATTTAAAAATAAAAATTGTATTTATTTATTTTTTAGTTTATTCTTTTTTGCCAGGGTTGTGCAAGTGCGCTCCTTGCACCCCCCTCCTGGCGCCCATGGTCACTACTATTATATTTTAAATATAAATACAAAGATTATTATCTTAAATTAATATAACATTGTTCTATATGGTATTTCTTTAAGAAAATACATTAAATTATAAAAATTGTGTTTTCTACATATTCTGCATTTTTTACAACTTCGTAAAACTATTTGTATAACTATAATTTCATTAAATTATTTGTGTAGCATACGTTCTTTTCGATCGAATGTAATTACATTTATAATGTCAATAATAATATAATACAATAATAATACTAATACAATAGTTGTGATGTTAAAATATTCACTTTAAATCTACATCGTGAGTTCCGGCCGGAATTCCGGTACACCTCTATTTATAGATGATAATACCTCAATTTTTTTTTATTTACTTTACGCTGAACAATTTTAAATTACTACTATTTGTTTTATATCCACGGTTAAAATTTTTACTATCTGATATAAATACAAATATCCAAAAAAGTTTGATATTAAATCAACACCATTCACATAAACTGTAATTTTATACACAGTTTTGTATTTGCGAGATTTAATTGAAAACGCAGTATGTGTTCATATGTTTCTCATGGAGTTTATTAATAATTTCTTGTATTACATATCCGAGCTTGCACGAGATTTTCATATATTTCAAATAACAAGGACAGTATCGCGTATATTTTAGTATTAATTAACACTAATCCGTTATCATTACATTTATGTTTGGATATAGGTACAGGGTGTCCATTAGTATCCAAGTTTAGCGTGAAATGCATCTGGATTTCCTAAAAGGTAAGTGATACAAACTCAATTAAATGATATGAATTATTTGTAAGGAAGGGGTGAGTATTATTACATCAAAAAATATTAATAAATCTATGTGTTTTAGGCGGCTATTACACTATCAAATAAATATGTCAAAGATCTTTGACAAAGATTTGATCATATTTTTTTGATAAAATACGAGATTTTGTTTTATTACACTACATAAAATATTTTCTCAATATTATCTAGGGGTATTTTCTTCTTTTTTGGTGCCTTTTGAATATCAGTGCGTGGATGTTCGTCAATTGACGCGATCGAGGTTTGAATTTACAACCGTGTATTGTGGTTTTTTTAATCAATAAGAAGATTATCATATAATACTGGATATTGTTGATATTCATATATTAATAATTATATAACTGTAACTGTCAGTGATAACTTGATTTATCTGTCAAAAAACTTTGATCAAATATAAGAGACTGTCATTAACTATGATCATATAAATATTATGAAGGTAAATATTATAAAAGTTGACTTATTACACTGTCATATTTCTTTGATCAAAGATATTTTATCAGATTTCTTTGATAGTGAAATAGCCGCCTTAGGCAATATACCCAAAAATCTTAAAATTCAAAAATTCTTTAAATGGCTATAACTTTTTTGTGAAAGTACAGAGGTATGAATGGCTTCTGGGTGTAAGCAGCGTCGGTTTGGTCGTGTTATCGGCCAATGTTTCGTCACACATTGCAGTGGACATTTTCAAGGCTCTTCTCACTTCTAAAAGCGAGAAGAGCCCTGTCCATTGCAAAATGACGAAACGTTGACCGATAACACGACCAAACCGACGCAGCTTACACCCAGAAGCCAAGATCCATATCAAGATCATCGCGGAAGCTTCAAGACTTGTAAAGTAGAGAGGTACTTTAGTTTCCGAGTTACAAGCCCTAATTTTAGTTTTTCTTATGGATTAAGTTAGCTATAGCATATTTGAACGTATTTTTTACTCTACAACGATATATCACTTATCGTATTTATTTTTGAAAATAAGTCGATGTTCTAAATACTAGTGCTATTTATAAAGTATTTTATTACAAACATTTAAGTAGATCATGAAAAACAAAAATTGTTAAACAAAAATCACAATAACAACAATCAAAATAACAAATTAATATTTGAAAACAATAAACTATTACAAAAAAAATGTTCTTACATTTTTTTGATAGTAAGTATGAAAAGTTACATTACAAAAAGTGTTTTAAGAAACTGCAAACAAAAAGTACATCTACTTTGACAAAAAAGTTATAGCCATTTAAAGAATTTCCGAATTTTCAGATTTTTGGGTACACCGCCTAAACTACATACAATTATTAAAAGTTTTGATGTAGTAATACTCACTCCTTCCTTACAAATAATCATCTCATTTAACCGAATCTGTATCTTTCACCGTTTAGGAAATCCCCATGCATTTCACGCTTATCATAGACATCCTGTATGTATGTATTATGTACAGTCACCTGCATTAATGGTCTTGCAGTTTGTATTCATTTTTGTTTATCACAAACTTAGTAGGCTCCTCCTATTTGATTATTATAATATTTAAATAATTTCTCCATTTATCAAACAAAGACAGATTATTTTGAAATTCATTTGCTAGATAAAGAACTACTCTTGTGCAATTAAATTATTATGTAATCTATTGAAAATTGTATACGTAAATTTTGTGGCAATAAATATTTGATATTCCGAATTTTAGTATTTAAATATATTAAACTTGATAGAAAAAGATAACCGATGATGTTTGTCTTTGGAATCTGTTGTAAGCGATTCTAGCCTTTAGGGTGCCAGACGAGTTCTGCAGGCGACTGTACATTTATACGCTTATATATGTTGATTGTAAAAAAATGTTAATAGTAAATAATGGCAATTTCGAATATTCATAGTTTCCTGAATAACTTAATAATAAAATAATTTATTTATTATAATTAACTATATATTTATTATAATTAAATTTGTCAAAAAAATAAATATTTAATTTTAAATAAGTCAATATTTAATTTTGAAAGTAAAGTATCCACTCTTTTTATTTTAGGCACTATGATTAATAATTATAATATACTAACCACAGTTATTTTGCGTCGTTAAAGGAAACGGAATTAAAAAAGAAACTTTATTGGACTCTAAAGTATCTTAAAAACGTCTTCCAGATAAATAGTTAGAGGCATATCAAATGAAATTTACTGCAGTGTCTAGCTCTAAATGAGAAAAAACTTTATCATTTATACAGGTGCTCTAGTACTTTTTTACTTTCTTCCTGTATCTAACGGTAAAATTTTCTATTTAAATGAGAATTACTATAATAAAATATACGTTTACTATTCATGACTGCTTTTTCCGTGTGTAAATTGAAATCAATCTACATAATCGGCTGCTCATGATATTTCACTATCTATCAATGTTACTATTTAATTAAACCTTCAATAAATTACCGTTCCATTAAAATCGATTCAATACTTATTCGATTATAGTCAATATAAACAAACAGAACGATAAATATACATAATATGTATGTTGTGTATATACTTATCACAATTATTAGGAAGCATAGTATAAAAACAACTGCCAAGTAAATGCACAGTGCTTCCTCGTGCCAAATTCACCAAAGATAGTTAATTATTGATCAATTTAAATAAAAACCGATAAAGTGCTCAGATAAATTGCTTAGCATTGGTTAACCATTTTTTAATAATTTCAATCTAAATCTAAATTTACGCAAACGTCAAAATGACATTTAAAACGTTAAAATAACATTTAATTAATATATCAAAGTATTATAAATATCAATTTAAAAAACCAAAACACGACTTTTAAATGAAAATTTAGATAAATCTTTGTAAGGGAATATTTTACAACAACGTTATATATCTATATTATAGGAAATTCAATGCTCTACAAAAATATCTGCCAAGTAAATGCACAGTGCTTCCTCGTGCTAAATTCACCATAGGTAGTTAATTATTGAACAATTTAAATAAAAACCGATAGTGTTTAGATAAATTGCCTGGAATTGGTTAACCATAACTAAAAAATATTAGTTTGAAATTTTTCTTAAAACGTACCTTATTTTTTCGTATAAATTTAATTTTTTGACAAATGACATTTAAAACGTCAAAATGACATTTAATATGTCCAAGCAAATATCAATTTAGAAAAACAAAACACGAATTTTTAAAATAAATTGAGATAAATCTTTGTCAGGGAATATTTCACAACAAACGTTGTAGACGTTATAGGAAATTTAATGCTCTACAAAAAATATTCTATAAAATTTTCACGTAACATACATAATATAATATAAAATAAATATTTTGGGATGTCACCCCTCCCTCTTACACACAATTTTGACGATTTTGAAATGGGACCGTCCTCAAGCCAGGCCGAATCATCCAACCAAGTTTCATTAATATCGGTTCAGTGGTTCATGAGTTATGCGTGTGACAAGGATTCAGGTGACAGACACACACACATAGACAGACGGACGGACAGACAGACGACACGCAACGAAAAGTGTTTGTCTTGACGTGAAACGGAAAGATCAATTAAAATTTTGAAATCGGAGAACAATTATTTTATCTCATTCTAAAACGATCACAAAGCTTCTAGTATCTTCGATATTGCGAGGAAGCAAAATCAATAGAATATTAAGCACAATAGTTATATCTAATGACCTTAAATGACCCAGTGTCCTAAACTTTATGTAAAGTAGTTTATAATTTCTTAGCATTGGTCAAATTATCATATCAGAGGTCTATTTTGCCTAAATATAAACGTGTACTGCTTCAAAAACAGTTGGTTCAACGCAAGGGAGTATTGTTATTACAGGATAACGAGATACTTTATATTGGGCGACAAACCCGTGAAAAGATTGAATCTTTGAGGTAGGAGATGCTATCTCATCCCATGTATTCCCTAGACATTTCACTAAGCGATTACCACCTTTTTTGTTTCTCTGCAATCACATGTGATAGACTTTACCGGAACTGAAACATTCCAAAACGAAAGTGACTTGACTTACAAATATAATAATACTTATACCTCTTCATAATATATTTAATCTGTAGGATAAATATCATTAATAATTTCTAACCGTTACATTTTTTCTTCAATAGTTAAATTAACTCTTTTTTCTAAATACAATTTAAGCGTACGTAGTCATTTATTTTGCGAGAGTAAGGTAGTGGCACCAGTCTTGGGAAGGGCCCCAGTGTTGGCAAATTTTTAATTAAATGTACTGAATTAGAAATATGTGTTGATATTTGATTACTAATTACTATCATTTCTGAATATTAATCTATATACATTTAACTGTCTTACATCATGATTTGATGACAATCAGCCTATAAGTGTCAAAATGGTGGACATTTAATTAAGTATTATATTATCATAGCAACTGCTTTACATTGTTTTAAATTTGACGATTCTTTCTTTTATATCTTTTATGTCGTAGTACTTATCATTTTATAATCATTAGCAAGTGTCCATCACTGCGTGCTCATTACTGGTTTTACCTTTGCCATTACTGGAGAAAAAATATGAACAAAATAAAAGTCTTTAATTTAAAAAACAAACTATATTTGCGGACTTTGGTAATTCAATTGATTAAATAAAGTGTTACTTGTTTTATTAGTAACATGTGTTTATGAAAATTACAAAAAACAAGCCCATTAATCCAAAAAAACCGAAACCTTTCTCTTATAGCAGCCATAACTGGTGCCTTTACCTAATTAATGTGTAGGATAAAAATCGTTAGTAATTTCTTACCGTTGCATTTTTTTTAATAGTTGAATTAATTTATTCGTTCTTTTAAATAAAATTTTAGCGTACGTAATCATTCATGCGCTAATTTTAGATGGTTTTTTCTTTATGAGAGTATATGAGCAATTTTTAAAATAATTTCCCTTATGTCGCAAAATTCATTCTCGCAACCAGATTTTTCTTGCGTATCAGTCTTCTATACAATCGTAAATAAAATACATATTTATTTATTTATTTTTATTAAAATGTCTTTGGACCCGACTGGTTCCTTTAGACAGCCATTATGTGGTTATCATTTTTTTATTTTTTTTCCCTAAACACATGGATACAGAGAAATGAGGATTAGTTTTGGGTCGATCAAAGCATTTAGGTATTAGACGAACATGAAGACTATATTGGGGTGACACATTAGGATTGTTAACATAATATATGGATATTAATAATAATATATTAATTACATCGTTAGGTTATTCTGTTTTAGAAACATGCTTACTTCTTTTAAGTTTTTTTCTTTGGCTAATATTGTATTTATTTTGAGTGGAAGAGGGGTGTTATTTTTTTCGATGTTTCGGATCATTTCTTCTCTGTAGTTGGGGTATTTTTGACACTCTAGTATCGTGTGATTTACATCCCCCTGAGATTGGTTGTCACAATCACACAATGGAGAATCTTTACAATTTCGTACAAATAAGCTGGGGTGCTGCAATGGTTCAATCGAATTCTGCAATGAGTGGATACCCATTTTCTTTCTAATTTGATTTTTTGAAACTATGGCTTGGACTGGAGTGTTTTTTGTTTCAGTGAATATGGATGACGCTTTTCTTGGCTGGTGTATAGGAAACATGTTTGCCATTTTGTTCGCGCCCTATCTGTTGCAAGTTTACTGTAGTCTTGAAGGGGAATTTCTAATTTTGTTAGTGCTCTCTCTGTTGTTGCAGATCTGGCGAGTCTATCGGCTTCTTCGTTTTCCTGCGTTGTTAGATGGATTATCTCTAGGATTATGTAATTGGTCGTAATTTTATGATTGTTCTTTAATTTTTCTAGGACGCTTCTTGAGTCTGATATGATTATGATGTTATTGTTTTTTAGTTTCATGGAATGTTTGATTGCTTCACGTATGGCTACCGCTTCTGCTGTATAGATGGATGTTTCTGAAGGTAGCTTGTATATTCTCGATATATTCAATTGTGGGATGTAGAATGCGCATCCACATAATTTAGAATCTTCATTCTATGATCCGTCTGTATATATGAACATTCCATCGATAAAATACATATCATGATCATAAAAAACAGCCTCGTGATTAAAAAAAATCTATGTTTAAAAAATTAAAAAATATCTTTAATTTTGGTTAATTTTTAAGTAATAAAAATCGACTCATTTTCAAGTGTTTATTGCTCAGTTTTCTAACATATAAGTGCAACGTATGACTCCTTAAATAAAAGCGCCTAAGATCTGTGAAATGCTTAATTTTAAAATATTTACAAAACGTGTCAAGTAAATAATAATTTTTAATTTATCTTAATTAATTATTTTCATTTTTATCTCCCGAAGTTAAGGATTATTTATAAAGAATCGAATATGCTTAGAATAAGCAAAATGTTAAAAAAAAATCATAACATTTTTTAATTTTATAAAAAAAAACCGCCGAACTAACTAAAAAATATCACTAAAAATTCTATATGGCTTATTGTAAGAACTTTTTATTTTTTACAAATTTTTCTCAAAGTTAATTCTTTAGGATATAAATAATAATGTAACAGTCGCCTGCAGAACTCGTCTGGCACCCTAAAGGCTAGAATCACTTACAACAGATTCCAAATTTAAAGACAAACATCATCGGTTATCTTTTTCTATCAAGTTTAATATATGTATTTAAATACTAAAATTCGGAATATCAAATATTTATTGCCACAAAATTTAAGTTATACAATTTTCAATAGATTACATAATAATTTAATTGCACAAATATATATGAGTACTATGAACGAAGAGTAGTTCTTTATTTAGCAAATGAATTTCTAAATATCTGTCTTTGTTTGATACATGGAGAAATGATTTAAATATTATAATAATCAAATGGGAGGAGCCTACTAAGTTTGTGATAAACGAAAATGAATACAAACTGCAAGACCATTAATGCAGGTGACTGTACATAAAAATGATTTTATGTCCCTTGGAGCTGACATTGTGAGTTTTTATACTAAATACAGCAATTGCCATCCAACAGATTTGAAACAGGTTTCAATCGATTCAACGGGAAAAATCCTTAAAAAATCAATTATTTGGTCAAAATTTAAATGAAAAATTGTGCAAACAAGACATTCGATATGAAGGTAAAAAAAAATGTTATCCCCCAAATAAGGATAAAATATTCTGTCCTATCCTAGAATACACCTTTAGTAGTATATGATATAACTAGTAATTTAGAATTTATTAAAAAGAAGTAATTCATACTCATATACAGTATAATTAATAATAATTAATTACAGTATGAAATATGACCGCGTAATAAATGAAACAACACATTTAGTAAAAAATTAACTTCAATTAACTAGATCGTTTTATAAAATGGCATGCGTGCAGTGTAGCTGATTAAATAGTATTTCACAACTTTGCGTTGTAATCAATTATACGTTAATTGTAACAAAACAATAACCGTTCACATATAATGTGCCCTATCGTGTGTTTGCGCAACAAAATCACAGTTAAATTTATCAAACACCGTATCGGATGTCAAAAATCAAAATATATTTATTATTTTTATATTTCTATTCGCTGATTTTACAACCAGTGTAAAAAAAAATTTACAGTAGATCGAGAATGTAATTTTAAGCAAAAAACCTTATGTGAACCTATGACCGGACATTTTTCGTGAGGGAGCTACAGTCTTTTACCCAAAATGAGTGTTTATTTAATATCTAGAGAACCCATTATGCTACAGTTGTGAAATTTGATACAGGGATTGGTATTGATATGTATTATCGATTTCTAATACAAAACAATCATAATTTAGACCAGGGGCGTATGGGGCCAGTAGGCCCACCGATTATTATCAAGTATTTTTTTATTTCTTTATTTTTTCCTGAATTGGGTACTTGAAGAAGATTATATGAGAAAATACACAATAATTTACTTTGTTCATTTATCATAAGATCAGCTGTTTTAAAAAAATATTGAAAAAATGAAGTACTGCTGAATTTTACTTAATACGGATGCTCAAATTTTACAAAATAAGTTTATATTATTGTTCTATAATTAAAAATAAGATTAAAATTTAATACAAATATACCTTCTAATATTTGTCATCATAGACTTATAACCAGTTGTATTACTGTTACACGTACTTTACTAAAATGACTAAAAAAACGAAACTATAAATGACTATTTGTGTAGTTTTGGAGGTGTATTTATAGTAACTTTTTATCTTATTTTTGATTATAGAACAAGAATATAAACTTATTTTGTGTCATTTGAAGCATCCGTATTAAGTAAAATTCTGCAGTACATTATTTTTTCGATATTTCCCGAAAACGGTTGATCTTATGATAAATGAACAAAGTATATAAGAACAAAAAAATACTTGACAAAAATTGATGGACCTACTGGCCCCATATACCATTGATCTAAATTATGATTGTTTGATATTGGAAATCGATAATACTTATTAATATCAATCCCTGTATCAAATTTCACAACTGTAGCACAATGGGTTCTCTAGATATTAAATAAACACTAACTTTGGGTAAAATACTGTAGCTCCATTAGAAGGAATTTCTAGACATAGGTTCACATAAGGTTTTTTGTTTAAAATTACATCCTCGATCTACTGTTAAAATTTTTTATCATCATTTTTAATCATCCTGTATAATGTGAAAAATGTTTACAAAAAATATGTTAGTTCGAGGATTCCGAATTTGACATCATTTTTTTAAATATATATTAACATACATACTTATTGAATTCAAGGGTCTCAAACTTAAAATTTTCAATCAAAAATGCGCCGAACTAAAGTTTAATGTAGAGATATAGTTCCATGGGCATTTTTTCTTAGAATTGAGAATACTTTCACGTAGGGGGGTAAAATTCCTTCCACTCTAATGTCTATATGTTTAAATTAACAACTTTTGTTAAGAAAATTTAAAATTTAAAGGTATAATTTTATTTATTTTTTTTAAATAAAATTTATAATTTTCTTAACAATAATCATACATCATTTTTGTTATTTCTACTTTCAAATAAAAATTTTAAAATAATATTTCATAAACATTTAACGAAACTAGAGCACTTTTAGTAAAACCCTAAAATTTGGGAACAAGTCGCCATATTTTCTAAACAATTGAATGTATGAAAAATTTTGTTTACAAAAGTTTCTTATTTTTTTATGATCTTTAAAATTATCTACTTTTGAATATATCGTTCCATTAGATTTTTCTGAGACTATGTTTTACGCCCAAACTATTGAAATTTAAAATTATAATTTTTTTTTTTTTTTAAATAATTTATAATTTTCTTAACAAAAGTTGTTAATTTAAAAATATTTTTTAAGATAAAGTACTAATTGATATACCATTCCATTTAAAAATTTTGAATTATCCCCAATTGAAGTTTTGAATTTTTGACATGTCGCGTATGACACTTTAAATTATCCAAATCTCAAATAATCATACATCAGAAAGTTCGTTATTTCTACATTCAAAACAAATTTTAAAAATAAAATTTCATTAATATTTAACGAAACTAGAGCAATTTTAGTAAAACCCTAAAATTTAGGATCAAGTCGCCATATTTTCTAAACAATTGAATGTATGAAAAATTTTTTTTTACAAAAGTTTCTTACTTTTTTATGATCTTCAAAATTATCTACTTTTGGATACACCGTTCCATTTGATTTTGCTGATAAACGGGTATGTACCCCTCAAACTACCCCCCAAGGAGGAGTTTTAAGGGGTTGAAAATATTGTTCTGAAATTCTTTAAGGTCGATATATATAGTAAATTTTTTATCATAAAACTCTATCTTCAATAGTTTAGGCATAAAACATAGTGGACGGGTGGTCTGGAACACCTGGTACATTATATAAATGTAAATAAATACATATTGTTGAGTCACCATGAAAAGTAAACCCCTTAAAATTACTTGTTGTTTCTCATCAATAAGAGTGTGTTTTTATGTGTGAACATTTTCCAACCCTGATTGTACATCCCGCAGCGGCTATTTGGTTATCGTTTATTTTACGATTATGTCCAGATATCAGACACTCGGCACACGGTCTTAAAAACGCGCGCTCTGGGAACTACACACTTTCGTAATTGATTCAGGAACAAAATGGAAGTAAATGCTTTTGTCTGTGAACCCGTGAATACCCCGTGAACTGTGAAAAGTAAACCTACACATCCGTGTACAGCGTATGAACAATGTGCTGATCAAAATATACTCTTACTTAACCTTTTAAGGACGAGGATTTTTACGTTGAAATCGACCTTTTTATTTAAACAAAATTTGTACATAAAATCAATTAATTTCTCACGTGGCGTGCCCGATCAAGTTGCCGGTCGATATGTGAACCAGTCCCGTCCGTAACGGACAGTCTACTGTTAAAAATTCAGTTTGACGATTTAAGGGGGTTTTCCCACGTAATTTGATGCGTTGAATATGAAAAAAATTGTAAAAAAATCTTGGAGGCAAATTTGACCTTGAAAATCACATTTCAAGGTTAGATTTATTGTTGTTGCTATTTTAGCTTCAAAATTGGTAAGCCCACGTTTTGTGATGCGTTGAGTATGGAAAAAATATCCATATGGGTCACAAAGGGAACACTCGGTTTCGAAAAAACGAGGCGCATAGGCGTCTTGTTATGCGGGCTTTTCAAATATTTACAATGCGGAAGGTTCTTTACGATTGTGTAAAGTATTCGTGTAAGTAATGTATGTATTGATGTGTTGCAGGGCAACAAATAATATTAATAATAATAATAATAATAATAGTAATAATAACAATAGTAAAACCTCCGCAAAAAAGAAACAACCAAGTGCTAACCTGCTGGTAGGAATTAACGATAATTTCAATTTTCAGCCTTACATTCACCTTAAAGGCAATTTTTGTGAGACGTAATACAGTTGTGTTCAGTGCATCATAAAAAATAGGTATGCTGTCAGGCCAAAATAGCCAAAAAAAAATAAATTGACCTTGAAATGCGATGTTCAAGTGCCTCTTGAATCTGTTTTACTATTTTTTTCGTATTCAGTGCATCAAATTACGTAGGAAAACATAAAATATTTTGTGTCCTATGGGTAGTCGATATTTCGACCACTCCCATCCTTAAAAGGTTAATAAGATAGGTTCGAATTTCTTGGATTTATAGAATTACTTCTGATGTAAATAATCATAACTGTAACTTTCTAGAATACAACGCATGCTCTCTTTCTTTTGGTCGTTTTTGAATAAGATGTGCGATCCATGCTCAATATTTATAGGCGAGCGGATTATCTAGTCTAGCTCGCTTAGAAATGACAGTAACCGACCAATCGACCTTCTAGTGGCTAAAAATGATTTTATTAAATTCTTTATATTTTTCTGAGAAAAAACATCTATATACATAATATTTTTTTATGCGGTCCTTCAATAGGTACACACATTTTTTTGTTTAATAAATCTAAATCTGCATTAAAAAATCTGAAAAATGATGTAAGCTTCATTGGATTATAATGAACATTTTTTGTCTCATAAACTTTTTTTTAAAATCAATAGTTTTGAAGATAAAAAATATTTTAACTTTAAAAAAAGTGAAAAATTCGTATATTTGTGATTTTTTTTCTCGGAAACTAATTGTTCAATCAGAATAAATCAAAAACAAAAAGAATCAGCCAACTTTAAACTAAAACTAGATTTTTTTTCATTTTGATTATTACTGTAATTAAATGAAAAAACTTTATTAGAGCCGAACTCACTCTTTGCACCTTAAATTGATATCATGGCTGGCTACAACATTCATTTAATAATTGAAATATTTAAATACTGGGATGAAAGCTTCAATAAAAACACTTTAGAATATTTTTATTGCACATTTATTTGTCACAATTATTTTCTTTATTATTACATTCATCTACAAAAAATATTTTTGGTCTTGTTGCGGAAAGTTTCCTTGTACAGCTAAAACATGCTCTTGTTTGGATTTAGATTTAAAATGTTGTTCAGTTTGTAGATGTTCTGATAATGTCCGGTATCATAAAGGACCTAACAAATTTGTTAGCTAACAAACACTTTCAACTGAGATATCAAACTTATATGACAGTTCTTTTGGAGTTTGTTGATGGCTTTGACAAGTTTCGCGCACGCGTTGAAGGTAAATACAAACGGTATTAAAACAGTGGTGATGTTATGAAAATTATTTTGTACGGTCAAAGATGCCAACTGTGTTACAATTAATTGAAGTGTCACTGCTCTAAATTCCATAACTAATCCATAGATACTAGTACAGTATTAATACCCCATTTGAATGTAATTGCTAGCTAACAAATTTTGTTAGGTCCTTTATAATACCGGGCATAAGTGTAACAATAAAGAAAATAATTGTGACAAATAAATATGCAATAAAAATATTCTAAAGTGTTTTTATTGAAGCTTTCATCCCAGTATTTAAATATTTCAATTATTATATATACTCAAAAACATCTATGTATGTATATGTTAGCGACCGTACCTCTGAAAAATCTATAAATATCATTTAGTGTTAGTAGTGCACATAATACAAATAAGTGAAAGTTTATAACAAATTGGAACATAAACTTTTAAATTTTCGTTCATTACAAACACAGTTTAAATAGTAATTTTGCTTAGAACTTGGAATCTTTGAGATATTCAAGTGTTAGTTATTAAACTTTTGCTTGAATCATTTTTGCCTATAGAATTGTTGATTATTGACTGACTGATTCAATCATAAATATCAATGGAGTTTTATTTTAAAATAAATTAATAACATTTATAATTAACATAAACTAATCCTTTACAATTGTGGTAAATTATAATACAAATTACATTTGTTAAAAAGTTTTAAAAATAATTCCAACTTTTCTCTACGTATACGTTATACAGTATACATACATACGTTATGTGTTATAAAATTTTGTATCCATATATTATAATATAGAATTATAAATAAAATAACACATATTTTGTTACTGAAAGTTTATTATTTACCATTCTTGGAAAATATGTTATATATGTTCCCGTATAATAATATGTTCCCGTATGTATATTTCAAGTTATTTCCTAAACCAAAAGACCAAATTAGATGCTATAAAAGGCAAATTATATCTATATTAAGTACACACATGCACCCAACGTCCTGGCCGAAGAAAAAAGGAAGTGATGTGTAATTGAGTGAGTACCGCGGAAGTCGATAGTTATTAAAGTGTATTTTCGGTATTTTCATAAGAAGATAAAATAGGCACTAAGTTAAATAATGTAACGTTACGTGACGTAAGGACATTAAAGGTATTTATTTATAAGTTTAATTGTTTTTTTTTGTGGTATCGAATTTGGGAAAAAGGCATCGATTGGATTTCGTGAAATTAAATTCCTTTTCTTGTTTGGATAAATATATTATTTTTGTAAATAATTTAACTAACCTTTTCTTTGATAAATCCACAGATTTTATAATTAATAATAGTACAACAATCGCTTTCTTTCCTTCTAATACACATTTTACCAGTGGCGTAGGTATATATTCTTAAACAAATTAATTTACTTTTGCTTTTCCACCTTCTTTTTAAACCGCTTATAGAATCGTGAGTCCCAGGATTTACATCCTCAGTGGGAAATATATTCCTGGTATCCCTCCATTCCTAAAACCAGATGGCGCTCAAAACCAACATCCTTAACGAAATTAACATCCTTTCATTTATTAGGGTTCTGAAGAAACCCTATCAATATCGCTTTGTCGTCCGTCCGTCCGTCCGTCCGTCCTATACACTCAAAGCTAAATAGCTCGTAAACTATATAAGCTAGAAACTTGAAATTTTTACTAAACATGTAAAATGACACCCTCTAGTAAAATATGTACAAATTTATTGAATAAATAATTTTTCAGGGGGGGCAATAAGGAGCTAAAACTACGTAAAAAAAATATTTTTTTTATACCAAGGCATGTGACACGTTAAAATGTATAACCAAACAAGCGGAATTTGACCCTTTTTTAATTTTTTTGCTAAATCAATAATGGTGCCTGTAGGGGGCTTAAAAGCAAATCCATTAAAACAAAAAAATTGCACGTCAAAATGTACGTCTCAATTAGTAGAATATGCTCCTATTTTTTATTTTTTTTCTAACTCATAAATGGCGCCTGTAGGGGGCTAAAAGCAGTATTTTATTCTGTCCCCACCCCCCCTCTATCTCTGTAACTACTGGCTCAAAAAATCTGAAAAAAATTTGGTAATGAGGTTTTGGTGGGACTACCAACGACAAATACTAAAGTCAACAATATAATTTTAAATTTTGGAATTATAGGGAGGGGCGTCATAAATTTTTTTTTTATATCTAGGCATGTGGTATGTCAAAATATAGATCTCAATTAGTAGAACTTGACACTTTTTTATATTTTAACTTTAACTTAAAAATGCACCTGTAAGTGGTTCCAAACATTTCACGTAGTACGTACTTCTGAACCCTTATGGCATACACTCGTATATGTCTTGCCCGAATTATTTTTATCATTAACCCACCCCGTCTCCACTGAGCCAGGGCACACTGAGCCTTTGTGACTTATAGATAAAAATTGTACATGTGACGTTACAAACTTACAGCTACTCGCGCTTTAAAACAAATCCGGATGTTAAAAACAATAAATAAAATAGTTTTCTTTGAAGAGCTATTTCCTTTTTATTTACAGATTCTAGAAAATCAATTGACATAGCTTCTTTATGAAGATATATCGCATTTAAATTGTCAATGTTACATATCTGAACATGACAGGACTGTGTCCGTTCTTCCTATAGCGGAAGTAGACTTTACCTGTCATTTATATAAATTCTGGAACATACAGCCACGTGCGCATTGAAAAATATCCGGATATTAGAGGCAAAATAATGATATGTTCTCATCTAAAGGAACTAAACAGAATCGAAACAGAGGTCTGCAACTGCGATAGAAAATCCATTGGTGATATCGATTACATCTTCCTTAAATGTAAAAAATACAAAAAACAGGTAGAGAAATTTAAACTCGAACTTAAAAAAATTAAATATAGAACCTCATACGATGGAGAGTATTCTACGAGATCCTAAGTCATACAACGCAATACATGAATACATCAAACTAACAAAAATTAGAATTTAAAAAAGTACCCAGTGTGTGTTCCTCACCTAAAATCCCTGAATCCTGGCCATAATGTTTGTTTAACCTGCCCTGAGCGGCCCAGAGGCAACTTCATAATCCTGTCTTGTATCCCCGTACTTAGACATTAATAAAACAAAAACCAATAGAGTGAAGAGAAAAGCAAAAAAAAAATTATATGTTCTATGATGAGCTATTTTATTTTAATGTACACATTCTAGAGAATTAATTAACATAGTAATTATGAAGAAAGCATTTAAACTGTCAAATTAAAATATCTCTGAACATGACCGTTCATCCTCATCTCTGATGTAGCTAAAAATTGATTTTGATAAAAGCTATTATTTTCATTATAAGTAATTCATTATTATTAGATATTTGAAGCATGAATAACATTATGAGTTTTAAACGTTTTACAAATTTTAGTTTAAAAATCTTTATTAATTATAATATAGTACATAATGCTGTATTCTATATTTTTTAAATCATCCTATGCATATTACAATTTTTAGTCAGAATTAAGCTTCAATTTCAAATCGATTTTCAAGCGTAAAGAAAGAATGAAAATATTTTTAAATTTTATGAAGAGACATGAGACTTATAATGTATAAAGCAGTTACCAACTAGGTAATTTGTAAATAAAATAATTATTAATTTTTATGTCTGAACAGATACTATATTCTAATATCAATCTTAAAAATGTTCAATAATTTTAAATTGTAATAGTACTGACTAGCAACAACAGTGTGACTGAATGATAACGCATAAATTAGACAAAAAAATGGTAACTTCTGAACTGCAAGACGAAGGATCCGGAACTTCAAACCAAGACTTTCCAAAGGATACCATTTTATCATGTAAAATTAAGATTTTATATAGAATTTAGTCTAGATCAAAACCAAATACTAACACTATCTGCGAGGTGTCAAATCGGAATGAATTTAATCTAGATTTTAGAGCGGTAGTCATTTTTATGATGCACACAAATAACAACTGTTTTTAGATCGCTGTTTTCTACTTAACATCTATGCAAGTTTCATTTAAATTTAATACCCCAAAGTTTGCTATGGTTTGATCTAAACTAAATTCATTATAATACCGGGAATTATCTTCTTAAATTAGGTAAAGGCACCAGTTATGGCCACTATAAGAGCAAGTTTTCGTTTTTTTGGATTAATGGACTTTTTTTTGTAATTCTCATGAACTCATGTTACTAATAAAACAAGTAACTCTTTATTTAATCAATTTAATTACCAAAGTTCGCAAATATAGTTTGTATTTTTAAATTATAGCATTTTATTTTGTTCATGTTTTTTCTCCAGTAATGGCAAAGGTAAAACCAGTAATGAGCACGCAGTGATGGACACTTTCTAATGATTATAATATGATAAGTACTACGACACAAAATATATAAAAGAAAGAATCGTCAAATTTGAAACAATGTAAAGCAGTTGCTATGATAATATAATAAAATTATGCCCGGTATCATAAAGGACCTAACAAATTTGTTAGCTAACAAACACTTTCAACTGAGATATCAAACTTATATGACAGTTCTTTTGGAGTTTGTTGATGACTTTGACAAGTTTCGCGCACGCGTTGAAGGTAAATACAAACGGTATTAAAACAGTGGTGAAGTTATGAAAATTATTTTGTACGGTCAAAGATGCCAACTGTGTTACAATTAGTTGATGTGTCACTGCTCTAAATTCCATAACTAATCCATAGATACTAGTACAATATTAATACCCCATTTGAATGTAATTGCTAGCTAACAAATTTTGTTAGGTCCTTTATAATACCGGGCATTATACTAATAATTAGTTTAAATTTTACACTTATTGGCCAATTGTTATCAAATCACGCTGTAAGACAGTTAAATGTATATAGATTAATATTCAGAAATGATAGTAATAAAATATCAACACATATTTTTAATTGAGTACATTTAATTAAAACTTTACCATTACTGAAGTCCTTGCCGAGACTGGTGCCACTACCTTATATACAGATAACTAAAAAAATAACACTCCTGTTAAATAAACATACTGAGAGCCACTGTATAATTTTCAACTTTTGTAAAAACACATGTGATTATACGTGGTTTCTCTTATAATTTCAGCTCATGTGAAATTACCTTTATACATGAATTATCCAATATGTTAACATCTTCAGCCCATTAGGCAATAGTTTATTTTTTAAATCTTTTTGCTTACATTTCTGCTAGTTTACACTTCATTGTCAGCTAAAAAAAATCTACGTTTATTTTTCAAATACCGTGTGTATATTTTACAAAACTCGTTTGTTCTTTGTATATTTTACATTATAATTTATTTTCAAAGGACAAGTGTTGAACTAAAAGCTTATAAATCTTGTAAACGTTAAAATATCATATACTAGATCTAGATAAAATCAAAGAGAAATATCGGTATGGAGAACCATACATGACTTCCATGTTCTTTCTATCTTTTTAAATAATTTTTAAATCTAAATTAAAAAAAATATATTCAAATTTTGAGGGTGTTTTTCACCCCTTCAATGGCTGTTTAGGCACGTACAAATAATAAATGTCCCTTAGATTCAATTGAACTACAAGTATACCAAATCTTATCAAAATTAGTGAGATAATACTCGCAACGTTCACTTTTTAGACGATAAAAGTTACAAAATTTCGAATATTTCCAAAACCCCTTATCCGATTAGCACCAAAATCAATAGTTCTGGAGTACTCACTGAGGCAAACATTTTCCGCAAAAATAATTCAGATCGGTGCATTTTACAGTAGTTATCGTGAACGAAATGAAATTCTACATCCCAACAGACACACGCACAGCCGCCATACGGAAATTAACTTTTCTTTAAGTTTTGAATTTAGTACAATCAGAATCTGTCATTATCTCGGACACGATTTTTTATGGTATTACAAATTACAATACTTCCATTTCTTTCAGAACATGGAAGTAAAAATGTCTGACAATACGTAACATTTTCAATTTTAATATATTAATTAACATTGCAGCAATCCCCCAGGCCCAACGGATATTTATTATTAAATAATTTAGTGCTGGAGGATACTACATACATACCTATTCTTTGTAGTAGCTATTTATTTTTATGGCAAGTTTCATTGTGGTATATTTTTTGTGTTGCTTTTATTATTTATGGACACATTGTTGAAAAAGACTGTCAGACAGAACGCTTATACTTACGTTATATAGCATTATAACGTGAAAAAATTGTTTATAAAAATTTTCTTAAAATTGATAAAAACTATAAATTTATATGTAGTAATTACTAATTTTAATAATGCATACTTCGAGAACCCTTTGATGTCTTACAAATAGTTTTTTTAATTTAATTAATAAATTACTAAACCATTTCGTACCTTCATTAGATACCATGATTATTTTTATCATTGGACTACGGAATTATTGTTTAGGATTTTTGAAAAATATAGTTGAATTAAGTACAAACACAATTAATTATTATCGTAATAATAACTAATCAAAACCTAAATTACCTAAAAAAACGAATCAGAACAAAAATTTCAAATATTATATACCTTTTGTTCTGTTTAAAAAAAGTCAATAATTGAAAACAAAATAAATAACTGCCGGCCGAGCGCAGAATCTTCCTTCTTCCCCGCGACACTTCTTCATATTTCGCGCGAATTATCACGAATAATAAGTTACTATATGTATATTTCAAGTAATTTCCTAACTAAAAAGTCCAATTGGATGCTGTAAAGGGCAAATTATATCTACATTAAGTACTTATGACGATGAAATCATTTATTTCGATAAGGATTAATTTTTACAAGTCTACGTAAAAAGAACCCGAATATTTTAAATTTTCTTTGTAACATAAAAGCATTACATAATTATTTTGTTCAATATTAAACGGTATAGGCAGCGTACTGCAAAAGAGCGCGCTGGCGGCAAACTTTTTTCCGACTTGATTTACTATTATCGTCACTGCTTAGTTGTTATGTTACCTAACGTAACAAAATACAACCTATAACCTGGCCAGAGAACGTACCTATGAATTAAAAAAGAAATCACGTAAATCGGATAAGTAGTTCTCGAGTGAGTGCACTAACGGACAGACAGACAGACAGAGAGACGTTGAGCTTTATATACTCAATTGAAATAGTTTTTTTAATATTCTAGATTTAAAATGTTACTAATTGTAAGTATTTATGTATATATTATCTAGAATTAAAACTGGCTTGTTATAAATATATAAAATTCGTATTTTAGTAACAAAATTTTTAATATCAAAATTATGCTTTGTTTATTATTGTATTTACCTATTATACTCATTGAATTAGCTTTTTATGACTTATCTATAATTATAGAGTAATAAACTTTTTATTTTATTTTTTATTTTTTGATTAACAGTTTTTGAACTAATTTTTTAAAGAATTTGATTTATTGTTATTAAACATAATACATTTGATAGTTTCATTTTAATGCATTACAAACTTGTACATGTAATTAGTTATTAAAGGGTAAACAAAGTCCCAAAGAAAGTAGTGTGTCAAAACTGAAAATGGCTATAGGTCATAAAAGATGCATCAAGGTGAATAATTATACAAATTTGCAATTCAAAACACCTGTATTGTGTAAGTAAATATGTCTCGTAAGCGGTGGATCCTATTATAAATTACAAAACTTTAAAAAGATCTTTAAATATTCGTTACATAGACTAATATAATGCATTTTGATTTCAAATCAATGAGATAACTAATTTTGTAGTTAAATTTTCTTTATATAAAGTACATCAATGTTTGAATGGCAATAATTGAGCTATTTGTTAAGATTGCAATTTTATTTTTATTTACGAACATAAAATTGTTAGGACATTAAGGGGGGAAAATCTTTTTTTCAATTTTTTTTTATCTAATACACCAATTTATAAGAAATATTGTTTGAAAATTTGAAGTCATTTGGAGCAAAATTCTTCAAGTTATAGACGATTGAAAAAAAAAATTCTCGATTTTATTCATATATCTTACTTTAAATGCGTTTTTCTCGAAACTTTTTTTCAGTAATCAAAATTTCTCAAAAACCATTCGACCGATCTTGCCTACATTTTGTACACTTCTTGTACATGCTAAATACTCCGTTTTGAACAAAGAATTTTTTTTTCAATTACAACTCATTTTATAATTAAACAAATAGACAAATTTTAGGCACTTTTGGCAAAAATTCAAAAATAAATATTTTTTTAATTCATTCTTTAAAAACCAAGATAAACTTATGTACTAAAGAAATCTTTTTGTTTTTTTAATTTCAGATGAAGCAGTCATGAATTATCCCGACTACCACATGGAAACTTTTTTTTGAGGTTCCTCGGTTTTCACCGCTACCATTGGCTTAGTTTTTAATATTTTTCAATGAAAATTTCACAAAATATTCTTAAAACATTACTCAATAATGTGCAAAAGTTGTAAACAAATTAATAAATCAGGTACGCAAAAATATGCTTTTTTTGTACATCTCAGACCTTTTCCCCCTTTAATAACGTTTCAACGCAGACTTTTATTTTTAATAAAAGATAAAAGTGATAAAATAACTAATTTCATATAATAATAATAATAATAATAATATATATTTCACATTGATAAACATAGTATATATAGAGAAATAGTCACACAAAGATACATTTTAATTATCATAATAAAACTATTCAAGTTACAGAAAAACAGACAATTTAAAACTCATTCAAATCATAAATACATTTATCTATGAAAATATTCTTGCAAGCGTTTTTGAATACTTTTATGTTTTCAATACTCCTGATTTGTTGTAGTAAGTAGCTTATTATTAGAGATTGGAAAAATAGTGTTATTAATGTTATTTTTAATGAAATAGTTACTATATAGTTGATTTTTTTTTGTAAAATAGTTGGCAAATAGTTTTTTTTTAATCAAAATAGTTGTGAAATAGTAACATAATAATTTTTTTTTTTTTCGATTTAATCAATAATTAGTGACATTAACGTATTAGTAAAAAAGTGTCAAATCTGAAATTTTCGAGGAAAACATGTTATGCGATTTGAGAAGCTAAAAAAAAAAGGAAAAACAAATAAATATGTAAAAACACAACATTATTATCTATAAAAATATATAAAACTAGAACATTTTTAACGTTGGATCAAAAAAAAGGCAAATAGTTTAAAAATAGTTGAAAAGGTAAAATAGTTGCAAATAGTTGATTTCAAATTGGGTTCAATCAAACCAGTTTTCTGAAATCAATGGAGATATGTAATAAAAATTACAATAGTTACATTTTTCGCAATAGTTGAAAAACTATTTTTCCAATCTCTACTTATTATAAAAAATAATACCGTTATATAAAGGTGAATGATCATATGCAGCCAGCTTGTGTTTAGATGTTCGTAGTTGTAATGCACTTCTAGTATTATACAGTGCGTTCACGATGAAAGGAACAAATTCGTTTAAAATTCAGGTAATTATTTTGTGGAAAAACGCTCGGACCCGTCGATTAGTATATTTAATTGCAAATTTTTTGACATAAGAAAATTGTATACAGGGTGTCTCAGGAAAAACATATGCAGTCATCATTCATTTTTTTTAATGGAACAACCTATATATTATACCATTTTTGAATTGTGCAATAAATTCTGAACACTTTTTATACAGCATATCATATCTCTAAAATCATCGGTTTTCGGAATAATGATTTTAGATATATGATATGCTGTACAAAAAGTGTTCAGAATTTATCGCACAATTCAAAAATGGTATAATATATAGGGTGTTACATTTGAAAAATCAATGATGACAACATATGTTTTTCCTGGGACACCCTGTATACAATTTTCTTATGTCAAAAAATCCGCAACTAAAAATACTAATCGACGGGTCCGAGCGTTTTTCCACAAAATAATTACTCGAATTTTAAACGAATTTGTTCCTTTCATCGTGAATGTGATTGTAATTGTTAAATTCAATAAGTATTGTTTATATTTGCTTTTATATTGATTATACAGTCTAAAATGTTTGTACAGTCACCTGCATTAATGGTCTTGCAGTTTGTATTCATTTTCGTTTATCACAAACTTAGTAGGCTCCTCCCATTTGATTATTATAATATTTAAATCATTTCTCCATGTATCAAACAAAGACAGATATTATGAAATTCATTTGCTAGATAAAGAACTACTCTTCGTTTATAATAGGTACTCATATATATTTGTGCAATTAAATTATTACGTAATCTATTGAAAATTGTATACATAAATTTTGTGGCAATAAATATTTAATATTCCGAATTTTAGTATTTAAATATATTAAACTGGATAGAAAAAGATAACCGATGATGTTTGTCTTTAAATTTGGAATCTGTTGTAAGTGATTCTAGCTTTTAGGGTGCCAGACGAGTTCTGCAGGCGACTGTACATTGTATGAAGAGTTAATATTTTATAGAGTTTGAAATAATATCTGCAAGATGTCATTTGACTTACACCTGCCATTACCCGTATTACTTTTTTCTGCAATATAAACACTTGGTTGGCTGCTTGTGATGAGTCCCACAGCATTAAACCATATTTCATTTTACTGTGCACATAGGCATAATATTTTTCTTTTAGTGAGTCTATGTTTATGTAGTCTCTCAGATTTCTGAACAAGTATAATATTCTTTTTAAGGATTTAGTTATATCAATAACATGTTTTTTCCAGCATAGGTTTTCAGTTATTACAACACCGAGAAATTTTATCTTTGTGACTCGCTGTAAGGTTTCACCAGAACATGCAATATTAAAGTTTTCAGAGTTGTTTCTAGAACCATTTTTAAGATTGAAATTAATTAGTTGCGTTTTTTGAGTGTTTTATATAATATGTATATATAAGTACGTGTTACCAGTTATCAAATTGAAAAACTAATTAGGTACTTACTTAAACGAAATTGTAATAATTGCTACCAAAATTATAAAAAAACATCTGCCAACTAAATGCTCAGTGCTTCCTCGCGCCAAATTCACCAAAAAAATAAATTGCCTAGCATTGGTTAACCATTTATTTTTTATACAATTTTACTACAAAATATTAGTTCGAAATTTTTCTTGAGACGCACCTGATTAGCAAATTGAGATAAATCTTTGTAAGGGAATATTTTACAACACACGTTGTAGACCTACATATATTATAAGAAATTGAATGCTCTATAAAATAATATATCCTATAAAATTTTTACGTAGAGATATCTTGAAAAAATAAATATTTTGGGATGTCACCCCCCCCCCCTTACACACGATTTTGATTATTTTAAAATGGGACCGTCCTCAAGCCAGACTCAACCATCCGACCAAGTTTCAATAATATAGTAGTAATTTAGTAGTTCATGAGTTATGCGTGTGACAAGGATTCAGGGGACAGGCACACGGACGGACGGATGGACACACGGACACACGAGCGGACAGACAGACAGACACGGAACGAAAAGTGTTTGTCTTGACGTGAAACGGAAAGATCAATTTAAAATTTTGAAATCTGATAACATTTTTTTTGTCTCATTCTAAAACGATCACAAAGCTTCTCGTATCTTCGATATTGCGAGGAGGCAAAAATTATTCACCAACAATAAGCCACTGATTTCTTTCTCACTTAATTCATGTTAGCTGGAAATGCTTTTACAACAGAATTTTACTTTGTTTTATTTATTTAGTTAATTAAAATACCTGCTACATTAGATTATAAATTATAATGCATATTTAAAACCCTTCCAACGTTTATGTGAATGTCCCGAAGTACTAAGTCATCAAATCTTTTTTATCTATCCAGTATTAATAAAAACTTGCGGTATTTTCAATAACCACATAATCCTCTTCAGAATTAGTTTAGTTGGTTTGTGATTATCAAACCACAACCGTAGTTCCTTTTTACGTCATAAATATACTACAGAAACTGTGAGGACAACAAGTGGAGAATTAGATATACATTTTGTAAAAAATAAAACAACAACCGCAATAAGAGGGAACTATTCAAATTGCATAAAAACAGCTCATTATTAATTCAATAAGAGCGGTGTAGCCATGAATTTAACATCAGAAACGGTAGAACACAAATAAACTTTGGTCGACAAAAAATACATGAGTGTTACGTACAAAATATAAAAGTGAATATATTTATGTGTGTTCAGTGTACATACGTAGGTAACCAACACATGCACAAAATGTACACGTACTCGTATATACGAGTATGTTTGTTGGTATACATACAGGGTGTCTAAATACCAGGGTACAGTATGGGTATCTCGGAAACTATAAGAGATAGAGATTCGGTTAAATGAGAGAAAAGATACCTTTAAGAGGGGACAGTTCAATGGTGTATTTACATTTGACAAAAATTTCATAGTCTACTAGATATTAGCCAAAAATCATTTTAGTCCGATTTTTTTAAATTTCAAGTCGTTTAAGAAATATTCACGATGGAAAAATTCGGACTAAAATGGTTTTTGGTTAATATCTAGTAGGCTATGAAATTTTTGTAAAATGTAAATACACCATTGAACTGTCCCCTCTTAAAGGTAACTTTTCTCTCATTTAACCGAATCTCTATCTCTTATAGTTTCCGAGATCCTCATACTGTACCCTGGTATTTAGACACCCTGTATTAGGGAGATTTTTAAATTTTTATTTTTTCGGTCCCATTGGCCTATGTTTTAGCTTTGGATCAAAAGTTAATTATCCCAAAAATTCAGACTCATAGATGAAACCTGTGGACGGCACAAACCGAGTCTTTTTCCCATTTGATTAACATGAGAAAAATTACTTTTTTACACATGATAGGTTTCCGTAATCATTTCGATTTATAAACAAGAGTTATTTCAATTTTTTTTATAAACTATTCTAGCTACAGTGTTCGTTATAATTTTCATTGAAAGTACTAACGAGAAGCTACATTCTGGATTTTTTTTAAAGATTTTTTGCATCGATAGTTTAGAAAGTAGAAGGGGGGAACGCTCTGATAACCACATTAAAAAGCAAATATATCGTGACTAAAGGGTTAAAATCAAAAGGCCATATAACATTTTTTATTGCATTTTAGGAGACCTATCTAATGACACCCCACTCAATGGGTGAAAAAAAAAATGTGAGTTCACTTTTCAGTTTATGGAAAGAGGGTTCAAAAAAAATTTTTTTTTAAATCTTATCATTTCTGTTTTTTTGTTATCAGTCTTTGTCCGTATACCAAATTTCATCTTAAAAACGAAAAGTATACACATATTATATACAAACAATAATTAACTTCAACTTAACATTTTTTAATATATGTATGACTGATTTTTATAAAATGTAATTATTTTCAACCAATTTATTTCTTTAAAAAGTTTAACTTTCTTTATTTTTCTTTTCCTTTTTTCTTATTCTGGGATCTTAATTACTGTATATCAAATCAGAACATATGTATAATATAGAACATAATAGTTTTAAATATTCTATTAAAATTCATGCATGAATTGTTACATAGATATATTTAGTTTAGAATAGTTTAGAATACTATCATTTGCATATCTTGAAACTTTTATAACTCTAACGACCCACATTATTTTGTTTTATTAGTCCCAATTGAATTACTTACTGTAAACTTTCATAAAAAATATTAAATTTACAAAATATTTTTACTTATTTATATATGTACATATATTAATTTTATTTATTTTTTAGTGGAAGTACATATGTATGTACGAGTATATTAGGGTGTCAAAAAAAAATTTTGTTCTCGTTACGAAATAGGTTAGTTTTTGACCTAAAATAAATCCTGGCAGAAGGATTACCTTATAATACAATTTTAAAAGGTGCCGCAAGGGGGGTCCTGTTTCCCATTTAAATAACATGGGTAAATGATTATTTAGTACTAAAATTGGTATTACCTATTCATGATAACTGATGAAATTTTTTTAAAGACATCATTTTGTAGTAGATAAAATTCTCTACAAGAGTGTCTACAAAGTCATGTCTCTCAATTCAACGTATCAAAAGTTACAGGCATTCAAAGTGATTATTTGTTAAATTGTACGTCTAAAAGGTCCCCACGGTTAAACTATTGTTTGTTTAAAAATAAGTTAAATACCAATTTTGTAGGAAATTTAATTCTCTATAAAAATAGTTTAGAGAGCTATAGGTGTAAATGCAATGAGTTAAAACTTATAAGCGTTTTAAAAATTAATTTTTTTCCAAAAATCAACATTTTAACGTCAATTTTCTATAAATAGCAATATATTACCCTACTACTGAGCTGTCGTAAAAGAAATGATCAAACCTAAAAGTAGCATTATTAGAACATAATTTTATTCTCTACAAAATGACGTCCTTAAAAAATTTTCATCAATTATCATGAATCAGTAATACCAATTTTTGTACTAAGGAATAATTATTCAATGTTATTTAAATGGGAAACGGGACCCCTCATTGCGGCACCTCTAAAAATTTAACTACAAGGTAATCCTTCGGTAAGGATTTATTTTAGGTCATAAACTAACCTATTTCGTAATAAGAGCGTAGAAAAAAAATCTTGCTATTTTTTGACACACCCTAATGTATATGTTTGTATTCAAAAACATTTATAATTTTCTACGTCATTGTTACTGACATCATGAGTTGGTTTTACTCATAATACAGTTCGACATTTATAATGTATTAAGGTGACACAAATGTCGGGTCATTTCAAACATTTTACTGAAACATGGCTGGTCTTTTGCATACATACTATACAGACAGCTTACGTTTTCACCTTTTATTTCATCGTCTCCATCGCAATCTAATTGTGTTGAAAAACGCAAAAGGTATAAGTTACAGGGAAGTTGTAAAATCCAATATTTTTAATATACTGCCTAGGCCTATGCCAGTATTTTGAACTTTTTTATACAGAATGATTCAGCACTGTCGTGCCAAACATGAACAATATATTAAGAAAAATATATTAAGCAAAAAACATTACATAAACATGTGTCCGGAAATTTTTGTATATGTATATTTCTGTTCTTTGATTAAAGGTTAGAAAAAAGTTCATGTACATATATCACCTAATACGTGTCCTCTTAGACTTAGTTCTATTACTGTTGCAAGTACTTTACTAACACCTAAAAAGCGATACTTAAAATGGCTATTTGTTGGTAAGGATGAATTTTTTGAGGTATATTTATATTATTTTTTTGTCTTATTTTTTATCATAGAACAAGAATATAAATTTATTTTTTGTAATTTGAAGCATCCGTATTAAGTAAAATTCTGCATGCTTTCTTTTGCATCGATATTTTTGTTAACCGGTTTATGCTATGATAAATGGCAAAGTATATTTTTGTGTATTTTGTGCGATACAATCTTATTTAAATGTCTAATTCAGGAAAAAATACTAGATAAAAATCGATGGGCCCACTGGCCCCATTGAGCCCTGATCTAAATTATAATTGCGTAATGTTGGAAATCGATAACATTTATTCATTCTAAGCCATGTATCAAATTTCATAACTTTTGCACAATAATCCAGATATTAAATAAAAACTATTTTTGAATAAAATCTTTGGAGGGCTGTAACCCCCTCACGAAAAATTTCCGGACATATATTCATATAATGTTTTTTGTTTATAATATTTTTCTTAAATTACTGTTCAAGTTTGGCACGACATCGCGACAGTAATAAATCAACCTGTATAAATGTAAACCAAAATTTCCAGAATTTTTGGTTCTTATTTTTATGAAACGACTATACTATAAACGTTTTTTAATTAAAGAAAATGATAGAAAAAAATTCAAGGACAGATTTGAAAAACCGAATGCCTTTTCTTCATAACTCAGTCAGTAATGGTCGCACAGCGACACATATAATAGCAAATTGAAGAGAAAACTATGTTCTACAAAAGTCATTCGCAAGATTTGATCAAAAAATTTATCACGGCCCGTGGAGGCTTTCAAAATCGATATTAATTTTTTATTTTTTGACGATAGAAAAAAATGTTATGGGTCAATGAACTTTTTTGTTATCAAAGTTTTCAGAACATAAAAATTAGAATAACATAATCCAATGAGAAATACAAAACATTTTTTATGGGGTTGTGTATTATAAAAGTAATAAAAATAAATACTAAGGTAAAGACACCAGTTATGGGAGCTATATAAGAGCACATTTTGTTTTGTTTTTTTAATTAATGGGCTTGTTTTATCATGTTTATCAAGCACTCATGTTACTAATAAAACAACTATCTCTTTATTTAAACAATTTAATTACCAAAGTCCGCAAAATAGTTTTTTTTTTTAATTATAGCCTTTTATTTTGTTTATGTTTTCTCTCCAGTAATGGCAAAGGTAAAACCAGTAATGAGCACGCAGTGATGGATACTTGCTAATAATTACAAAATGTACTACGACACAAAAGATATAAAAGATATAATCGCCAAATTTGAAACAATGTAAAGCAGCGTCGTTGTCATTTTAATATCTCCTATGTGCAAATTTCAATTGTTTGAATAAATTATCAAAAACTATTTTAAAATTATTCACAAGTTTTAGATGTTTTAATATTCTTATATTTAGGAAACAAAAACCCTTATGTGTATAAATAGACCTGTTTTGATTTTTTTAATTTCTTCTATATGCTGCATATGACACATAGGACAAATTAGGGATCAGCTATATGAGCCTATCACATAGGATAAATTAAATTTACTCATTAAAAAGGAACAGAGGATTGATATACATATAGGATATTATTGAACAGATAGAGAAAAAAAAGACCAACCGTAATATTCAAAAATCTCATTTTTGATAATATTGTCACATAGGAGATATTAAAATGACAACGACGACTGTTGCTATGATAATATAATAATGAATAAATAAATGATACTAATAATTAGTTTAAGTGTCCACCATTTTGACAACTATTGGCCGATTGTCATCAAATCGTAAGACAGTTAAATGTATATTAATATTCAAAAATGGTAGTAATCAAATATAAACACAAATTTTTAATTCAGTACATTTAATTAAAAATTTGCCATTACTGGGGTCCTTGCCAAGACTGGTGCAATCTTATTTGACTATACTATAAGATTGATTTGATTATACTATAAATTAAGAAATAAAACTATGATTATAAGTAGCTAATAAATTGCTATATACTCCTCCCCCCTTCCTCAGTCTAATAAATTATAAAAAATATTCAAAAATATTTTAATTATAATGACTAATATTATTATTATTATTAATGAAATAATCACCAAATACGGTATAAAACTTCAAATAATACCATTTAAAAAGGTCATAAATATAAACATGACAAAACAATAGGTATAAATGATTTAATAATATACGAATTACAATTGTAAATACAACGTATTTAAATAATAAACAGTTTTAAGATTAATCTACATATTTTCACATAATTTTTCGAGTGTGGCTTTTGGTAAAGAAGATAACATTATTTACGAATACATTTCCGGAAGGTGCAATTTATTACATTATACGTTCGCAATCGGCTTAACACTGTTACTTTTTAAACAAGGTTTAAAGATTCCAGGAAGAATAGTAATAAATTTTATCGTTGGCTTTTTTCACTCTCCTAGTATAATTCGTGATTTTGGATTACGTTTAATTCTATATTTCGCGTTTATTTTATTTTGGAGATTATAAAAAAAATCTCTTGAAATTAAAATTTAACGTGCAAACGTCAAAATGCAAATAAGTTTTTATTTTTTGGTAATTTTAATTACTGAATTATTCTAAAATAAGTCGATAAACTATTTTTAACTTTAAGGTAATTTTGTTTTAAGCTCTTTTTGGGGGAGAGGATGAGGGTTGTACATCTCTCGGCAAAGTAATTTTCTGACACGGACATTAAATAATTTATATAGACCAGCTGTGATTACTTAAAAAATCACATATAGAAATTAGCTTTTTGCTAAACATTATATTTAAAAAAAACACACATGAATTGTTCCACCAAATACTGGTCCTTCAAAGAAGAAATCAATTAGATATATATTATATAATATTCCACCATAACATATAAAAGTGATTCAACCCCTCCTTTAGAAGAAAGCCTATAAAAACAAACAAAAAAAAAACATGTAAACCTAACTATAATAATTACATATATGTTGTATACAATAAGATCGTCTTCAACAAATCACGTACAATTAATCGCAAATAACATGATAAAAGAGCATAAAGAAAACAGAAAATGCACACAATATCAACAATATTCATACCTATGTGTCGAGAAATCGATTCCGTTCGGTTCGGGTCTTGCCGACAATCCCCGACCTCGTTGTGTGTGGGTTACGAGACAGGGTTGGCTCTGACGTCCTCGTCTGGCCGTCTTTTGTTATCAAATACAAATAAGAAGCTTATTGGCATTATTTATCACCTTATTAACTTTTTAAGTCTTCTATATATGACTTTTTCGTTACATTTTTATTATTATTAATTTTAGATATAGTGCTATTTATAATTTATTTTTATAAATTTTAACAAAAGGTGCGGTTCTGATTTATTTATTTATAGATATTAATTATTCAATTAAAATTACGGAATTTGTGTATAATAGGCATAATGCCAGTAATAAAGTATCACTGAAATTATGATTTTAAATAATGAAATAAGTTAAAAAGATTCTAAAAAATGTATGTATTTTTATATTAAAAGCGAGATTAATATGATTTTTGTTGAAATATAAACGCAAAATACAGCAATCCACCATCTTTGATAAAACACCAGTCGGAGTGGATGACGTCACGGCTACGTAAACGTCATTTTTGTTTCATTAATATCTGCACTGTTTATAAATTATTTTGTGGTTTTAAATTATCAATTTGCTCAGTTTTGTGTTACAAAAACTAAAACCGAGAAACATTAGCGATGGAACAAGGATTTATTATAGTTTACAAGGAGTGTTTACATATGCGTGACGTCAAAAATGCGTTATGACACCTGCGAGCGTTTTGGCGTCAAATTAAAAATTAGTTTTGTAATTAAACCTTTATTTTCTGCAGAAATAAGCATTTTTTTGGAAATAAGAGACACGTAAGATCGTCATAAAATAGTTTTTTTTAAATTAGGCATTATGCCTATTGCTCTCAAAAAAATGCGTTGTCAAAACTGTTTTATATTCTAAATCACATATAATCAAGTTTTAGAATTACTGATAGTGGGTTTGAATATTATTTAGTTTATTTTGAAAGGTTAGTATAAATTTTAAATACATAAACTCTATAGAAAAGACTTTTTTATTTTTTTTCTCTTAATATTATAGGTAATGTTTTAACAAAAAATATTTTAAAACCGATTAAATCCAAATATTATTAAAATGTCATTTATAACCTGTCAAAAATTAAAGAAACGGTATTGGAATCCCATTCTCATATATATTTATTACGGTTTTACTATAAATTATATTTAATTTGTAATTAAATATTATTAATATTTATTAGTTTTATATTCAGTGACCACTCTGCCATCTATCGGATAAAACTCGAATCCTTCTGAAGGTTCCAAACAGCCATTTGAATTTAAATTAAGATTTTTATTATTAATATTATTTACCGTTCAATGTAAATGTACAATTAAAAACGTCATTGGGAGTAAAGTGTGCACAGGAAACATAAATTGTTAAATAATTAATGGAAGTAAAGTTTAAATTTTTCACCCATATTTCTTTGACAGCTGCATTTTTTGATGAAAAAATAATTTTTTATTGAATGAATTACTCTTACAATTTGGTACAGCACAACGTTACAGTTATTCTTTTATTCTTGATTGCATTTTAATAATTTCAATTGCTTATTTACATATTTTTACATTATATTTAAAAATTTCAAATAACTGTTTTGGAACTTCAGAAGGGTTCAAGTTTTATCCAGAGTTTACACTGACCATAGCGAATATGTATTTATCAATTTGCACTATTATATTTTATTTAAAAAAATAATAATATTTCCATTAAAATCTTAAATTTGAAAAGTATCTGCGTAATTACGTACTTAAATTCCATATAAAAAAGTCACCATTTGTTTAATTACTGTATATAAAGTTATATAAGAGTGATCTCTATATAATAAAACAATATTGTATATTTTTGTATGCAATGGTGGAGGCGCATGGAATTTTTGTGTAAATTTTCATTTCCTACTTTTGTTATAATTAATAAATGAAAATTGTAAGGGACGAAAATGCCAAAAATAACGTTTTAAGCCAATTAACACATTGAGATATTTTTAATGTATATTTACAAAAGGTAAGAAGGTATATGTTATTTAAAAAAAAGTATAATTATTTTATTACAATGCAACTTTTATTTTTTTCTACTTCTCAACTATTATAAACATTTTAAGATAAGATGAAGGAAGATGGGAACAAGGCCATATAGGTTTTTATCTTAAATATAGTTAATTTTATTTTTTATTTTAGTCTAACAAAAAAATCTTGACCTCACTATGTTTTTCTCTATGCACTTTTAGGAACACTGTGTTACTTTTTTGTATTTCTGGTCTAAACACGGCATTATGTATTTTTGATCACTGAAAACAAATTTGACAGTAGAAAAAACTAAGTGACTTTTTATTTCTTTTTGTTATAGTAAAAAAATCGCAAAAAATCCTATTTTGAGAGCCTCCAAATCTAAGACTGATTTGATTTTTTACCTTTGCACGAACGTTTTTGACCGGGATGTGGAGAATAGACTTTCGGCTTTCCAGATCTGGATTTTTTTACATTTTTTTTAGTAAAAAATGTGATTTTTGGTTTAATCTAATTAAGACGTCAAGATCTTTTTGTGGGGCTGAGTTATTATTGTTCTTATTAAAGTGTCAACATTTTTTTTCTTTATATGATGGAATTCATTTATTAAAAAAATATTTTTCCTTTTCTAATCTTATATTTCAATTTTTTATATTATCTACAAATACAGATTATTTTTCGCTTTAATAGTTCAAGAATTTAAAATATTAAATATCATATACATATTATTAAATTAAATAAATATTTTGATATATGTAAGCTATATGCAAATATGTGGTTAAAGGCAAAACGGATGAAATAAGTTGAAATATTAACTTCATATATCAAATGTATGCAATGGTAATCAAGTAAATGAATGCCGAGAGCCGAGCATCAGATGTGGTCAGTGGTAATTCTCTCTGTGCCCTATGAAAATGGCAATACCGATACTGTAGCGCAAGATTGTTTTTTGTACATCTAAAAAATGTCTGAATAATATTTTAGAATAAACAATTTTTTACTTCCCAACAGGAAGTTATTGCAATTGGTCTATGGTGTAAATATACTATAGTATATTAACACAATTTTCAGAAAGATTTATGACTGTGTGTGTGTGTATGTACGTATCATTTTTTACGTGCACGAAATCTCGCAAATAAAAAATGATATTGACTTCGTTGGGGTGCCAATCGAAGCATATTGACGTAAATATAATCTGAAAGAAAGGATTTTTCGAAATGCAACCCCTATGGGCTATGTATTTCAGTATTTTTTTCTTTATATGTACCTAAACAGTCATTGAAGGGGTGAAAGGTGAAAACCACCCTCAAAATTTGAATTTAAAATACTAATAAATAAGCCTACAATTTATGTTGCCTTAGAAACAATTGCAATTAAATTTAAATTGTCTGATATGTTATTATAAAATCAAATGCAATTTAATTCAAATTGTCAAATTAGTTATTTTAAAACTGTGTGTTATATTACTGACATTAGGATATTAGAAAACTAAAATTCATAATTTAAAGGTGAATTTTATTTCTCACCAATTCCATTAAAATTTTTCATATACATATTAAAAAGATATTCACATAAACTATATGGAAACAATAAATAATCAGTGTTCAAGTATTTATAATCTTACAATGCTGAAAAGTTGATTGTGTGGACCTAAAGGGTCGAACCCTCGACTTGTTTTATATCAAATTGATGATTTTTACAGTTACAATTTAGCGATTATTGTGATTATTATTTTTAATATATTAAAATGTATATGCAGTAGATACATTGTACATATGTATAATACTATCTTTACAAAATAACATACCTACATACCAGTGTCGTAGATAGAAGGGGGGGGGGGTTAAGATGATCAATCACCCCCCATGAGTTTACTTCATGAGAAAATTCAAAGGCATTTTTTTATATTTCCCAAGTATGAAGAAAATAGTAGAAGTATGTAAATAGGAAAAATTAGGTAATAGTTTAAAATTACATTAATAATTTTTTTTATTTCCCATATTTTATAGACACCACTTGCCCCGGAGCCTCGTCGTATCGCCCCCCATCGCAAAAAGCTATCTACGCCACTGCTATATACATTGTTAATAAGTTTATATTTGATAAAATATATTATTAAAGGGTAAAATATATTTAAAAAATAAAACATACAAAAGTTTTGAACATACAACTTTTAATCGAGTTTAAAATTGATTTTACCAATAATTCCAATAAAACATCGCACGTAGAGACAGTCTGTAATCGATTTAAAATTTTAAACTAGTTAAGTGCCGGTGCGGAAACCAGTTCCCGTCGCGTGCAACTTGATTTCCTGTAAATTCATAGCCTACTCAGGAATACATCATATTGGAATATACACATATAATGTGATCGCATACTGGAAACCTAATTACCACAGAATAATTTTCATTATAAATATTATCATTGAGTAGATAAGTTTTGGTATTTAGTTTAAGTACTTACATATATGTATGTCAAATAAATAACATTTGCTTACTAATAAGAATAAAAATATGTTTATGGTATAGCTTTAAAAATGAAAATAATCATTGTAATCACAGATAATGTTCAGATATCAAAATAATAATGTAAGTAAATATAATCAAATGTATCAGTGGTTATTAAACGTAAGTTACGTAATGATTTTAAAGGGTCACAATCTATATTTTCAATTTATGGATTGTATTGTACAGTCGCCTGCATTAATGGTCTTGCAGTTTGTATTCATTTTCGTTTATCACAAACTTAGTAGGCTCCTCCCATTTGATTATTATAATATTTAAATCATTTCTCCATGTATCAAACAAAGACAGATATTTTGAAATTCATTTGATAGATAAAGAACTACTCTTTGTTTATAGTACTCATATATATTTGTGCAATTAAATTATTATGTAATCTATTAAAAATTGTATACGTAAATTTTGTGGCAATAAATATTTGATATTCCGAATTTTAGTATTTAAATATATTAAACTTGATAGAAAAAGATAACCGATGATGTTTGTCTTTGAATTTGAAATCTGTTGTAAGAGATTCTAGCCTTTAGGGTGCCAGACGAGTTCTGCAGGCGACTGTACATATAAATATATAAAAGGGGTCATAAAAGGTTTAAAAAAATTATATAATATAAAAAATCAGTACTTTTTTTTCTAGCTTATGGTTTGAAATTTTTTTTAATTTACATACATTTATTGACTTCATTAAATTTTATCGCTTCGATTAAAAAATTACAGCAAACTAAAATCCGACTTTTACTAAACGAGGATGACAAATGGCATAAAGTATAAAGTAATCATGCATTTACGAAATACACAATAACTGCCTGTCAAATAATTTTATTGTTAAAAAATATTTTTTTATTAAAATTAATACATATTACACATTATATCAGCGATTCTCAGCCTGTGTGGCGCGAGCACATCAAAAAAAATATTATTAAAAAATTCATTTAATTTACTGCAAGAAAAGCAACAAAATACATACTGACATCACAAAAAATAAAATACACGTTTACATTTACACTGATATTACATTTATAAATAGGATTGTATCAGTACTGCACAATGCATTTAATAATTTACTTATCAATATTAAATTAAAAACAAGATTAATAATTATAACGCCCGGTATTATCAAGTTTAACTAAATGCTCCTTCAACTAACTGTTATTAACAGAACCAAGCATAATACATTCAGTTAAATGGATTTTTAATTTTCTTAGCAATATTTTTACAACGCATATTATGTACATTTTTCATTGAGAGCTTAAATATTAATTTAAATCAGGTTTGTAACATAAAAAATTTAGGTTAAAGGAGCATTAAGCGCTATAGGAGCTTTAAATTGGTTGATAATATCGGGCATAAGTGACTCTCTTGCAGAGCAAAGTTTTTCGAAAGAAAATACAATTAAATTAAATTGAAACTTATATTATTACTAGCTGGGCACACGCGGCTTCGCTCGCGTGGACTACGGAATTATTGTTTAGGATTTAAAAAATATATAGTTGAATTAATTACAAACACGATTAGTTATTAATGTAATAAAAACCAAATAACACTTAAATTACCTACCTAACAAAAACGAATCAGAACAAAAAGTAAAAATAATTTTTGTTCTATTTAAATTTAAAAGTTAATTATTGAAAACAAAATAAACAATTGACAATCAATAGAATACCGGCCTGTTCTGCTCAGCGTGTTGGCACGTTTCCTCGTCGCTCCCCGCGCACGGTCACAATCGCGCGAATAATATGTACCAATATGTATATTTCGATATTTTCTAAACTATACGACCAAATTGGATGCTGTAAATGGCAAATTATATCTACATTAAGTACTTATGACGATGAAATCATTTATTTCGATAAGGATTAATGTTTTGCAGGTCATAAGTCCATGTAAACAGAACCCAAATATTTTATGTTTTCTTTGTAACATAAAAGCAGTCATTGTGGCTTAAATATAAAAGTTAGACATATCGTGTCGCGGACTTTATTGTAGAACTTTTAATTCTATACAATTCTTTAAAACATTATTTTGTTCTATATTGAACGGTTTAGGCAGCGTATTACAAAACAGCGCGCCGACGGCAAAATTTTTTCTGACTTGATTTACTATTATCATCACTGCTTAGTTGTTATGTTACCTAACGTAAAAAAATATAGCCTATAACCTGGCCAGAGAATGTACCTATGAATTAAAAAAGAAACCACGTAAATCGGATAAGTGGTTCTCGAGTGATAAGGTAACTAACGGACAGACAGACAGAGAGACGTTGAGCTTTATATACAGGGTGATTCAGTACTGTCGTGCCAAACTTGAACGGTACATCGAGAAATATATTTTAATCAAAAAACATTATATAAACATGTGTCCGGAAATTTGTCATGAGGGGGCTACAGCCCTCCAAAGATTTTACTCAAAATGAGTTTTTATTTAATATCTTGAGAACCCATTGTGCTATACTTATGAAATTTGATACAAGGTTTAGAATTAATAAGTGTTATCGATATCCAGTATCAACCAATAGTAATTTTGACCAGGGTTGTATGGGCCCAGGAGGCCCGTCGATTTTTATCCAGTATTTTTTGTTCTTCAATTTTTTCCTGAGTTAAAAATTTGAATAAGACTGTATGAGACAAAATACACAAAAATATACTTTGCTCATTTATCATAGAATAAACCGTAAAAAAAGTTCATGTACATATATCACCTAATAAGCGTCCTCTTTGACCTATTGCCAGTTCTATTAATGTTGCAAGTAATTTACTAACATAACTAGAAAGCGATACTTAAAATGGCTATTTGTTGGTAAGGATGAATTTTTGGAGGTATATTTTTATTATTTTTGTATCTTATGTTTTATCATAGAACAAGAATATAAAAATATTTTGTGTAATTTGAAGCATCCGTATTAAGTAAAATTCTGCATGCTTTCTTTTACATCGACATTTCTCGTAAACGGTTTATCCTATGATAAATGAGCAAAGTATACTTTTGTGTATTTTGTGCCATACAATCTTATTCAAATGTTTAATTTAGAAAAAAATTAAAGACCAAAAAAATACTAGATAAAAATCGATAGGCCCACTGGCCCCATACAGCCCTGATCTAAATTATAATTGCTCAGTACTGGAAATCGATAACACTTATTAATACTAAACTCTGTATCAAATTTCATAACTTTAGCACAATGGGGTCTCCAGATATTAAATAAAAACTAATTTTGAATAAAATCTTTGCAGGGCTGTAGCCCCCTTACAAAAAATTTCCGGACACATGTTCATATAATGTTTTTTGCTTAAAATATTTTTCTTAATTTACTGTTTAAGTTTGGCACGACAGCACTGAATCACCCTGTATATTAAGGATTACAATTACAACACGATTTTAGCAAAAATTAGTGTATGAGGAGGGAGGGGCGCAATGAGAATTATGATTGAAAATTGGGTCGCAAATACTAAATGGTTGAGAAACGCTGCATTAGATTATAGAAAGGTTACTCTTGCAACGACTGCACTCTAATTAGTTATATGTATATTCCTGACCGCCTAAGATACAACACCGTGTGACGTAGACCACTGACCTGATATGTACACACCTTTATAGGTCATTTGTTGTGTAACATGTTGAAGGTTATCGCAGTTATGTAATTATCCATTATTTATGATTATCTGTTTGGAATCACCGTACCGGTTCAAAACGAATGAAACGTGCAACTGGTATGTTTCTTGGTGGATTTGACACTATGCCAATGTTGCTGTGTTTATTTTAACTAACAAGGAGACCTCATTCTGCAACAAAAAACTTTGAGCATTGCCATATGTTGTGGTATTTGAGGAGGCCCTAGTACATTCCTGTTATGCATTCAGAACCGGTGAATGGGCATGCGATGAGTTTCGAATTGAAGCGTTCCTGATTTGAGCTCAAAATTGGAAAAAATTGATTATTTCATAAAGTTTTTGAAGTTTAAATGCTAATAAAAATGTTATTTTATGCCTTAGAACTTCTTTTCTTAACCTCTTTCATTCATTTATATATTTTACATCAATAAAAAAGTCTAGTTTTGAGTAATAAACCGTTTAAAGTGGAAAAAAATTAACAAAAATGAGAAAAAAGTCGAATTTTTTTTTAGAGAATCACTTTTTGGGTTGCAAAAATCAAATGTTTATTTATTAAATGTATGCTTGAAAAATCATATTTCTTTTTACAAAGTAATAGATGAAATCTTTGTAATAGAATGTTTAAAAAAAATCATATTACAATAAGTATGGCTGATATTGAATAATTGTTGAGTTTCTTCTTGTAAATAAATTGTATAAATGATTGAGAAAGGGTGAAAAAAGAAGTTTCAAGACATAAAATAATATTAAAACTCCAAAAAATTAAATAATTCAACTCTTTTCTCATTTTCGTTAATTTTTTCCACTTTAAACAGTTTTTTACTCAAAACTATACTTTTTTATTGATGTAAAATATGTAAATGACTGAAGGAGGTTAATTTGCATTAAAACTCCGAAAACTTAATGAAATAATTGAAATAATCAATTTTTTCCAATTTTAAGCTCAAATCAAAACGCTTCAATTCGAAACTCATCGCATGCCCATTCGTCGGTTCTGAATGCATAACAGGAATGTACTAGGGCCCCCTCAAATGCCATAACATATGACAAAGCTCAAAGTTTGTGACGCAGAATGAGGTCTTCTTGTGAGTTTAATAAAGTTTTTCCACTTATGAGACTTTCTTAATTAAATAAACTCATGTCAATAAGTATAACTTAAGAAATGTTTTTTGAGGGTCAGTATTTTCTTAAGTGAAAGTCTTTATTTGTTAATTTTTATCTTTTTCATAAAACTGTTAAGCTACCAATTCCAAGACGAAAAATATCAACATATGAAATTTCAGATAAAATAAGTGCTTAATTTTTGATTGGATAAAAAATCCTAATATTAAAAACAGTATAAATTAGCTACCAAAATGAGTTTCCAAATAACTGTTACACATGTCATTTTACAGTAATATAAGGTTAATTCAGACGTATAAAGAGTTTGCTATTTTTAAACTAATTTTACATGGAAATTTCATGATTTTATATCGCCGTGGGTCAGACTAATTATATGGCCAGAATTTGCACACATATGCCTTAAAATAGCAAGCATATATATAGTGTTTTTGCGTAAATAAGTAACAGAATCAATTGTTGACCGAGTGTCTCTATATTGAAACGATTACAAATTCAGCAACAAAAAAAAATCATTTTCCCCATTTTTTTTTTGATATTCAAACCCCAAAACGTTGTAATTTATCTGTCGACAAACATTCAAGAATTTCAATAAATGTGACAAAATAAAACAAATAAAATATTACCGACATACCTACTTATAAAAAAAATATAAAAAATAAATTCAATAAACAAATCATCTGGTAAAAGTCGATAATATTCAATTAATAAAGTCTCTTCTAGAATTTATATTTCATAACAGTATACGGTTGTACGAAAATTACAAAATAAAACTATATTGATGCATTTCCCTTTTCGATGAAATGCCTGCAAAGCTGTTTTCTATAATAAAGATAAAAAATATCACGGTGATTTTAATCAACTTCGAAACTCGCTACATTCCCTTGATTCGCTTAATTTGTTGTGTATTTTTTTCCTCTTTTCTTTTGAAACACGGAAAACTTCTCACTTCGCCACTCAATATCTGTTTATAACGACTCATATAGATGTAATTAGTCATTATATATAATATATAGTATATATTCTATATATGATAAGATTCAACATATATACTAAAAATACTCTACCACAGATTAAGATTCCCAAAATTTTAGACCCTAATACTCTCTCCTGCCTAAAAAATGAAGTTTTAAAATTGCGTCATTGCCATTTTTTGAGATTTAAACCGATTTTCATGTATAAATTTAGTAAGTCAATTTTAAAATTGCCATCAAATTTGTTGTTTTTAAACAAAATACTTCCGGTATAGCACATTTTTTCGTTTTTTTTTTAGTTGTTTTCAAATATCAGAAAAATTTACGCCAGCTTTAATTTATCTTATTTAAAAAAATACTTCATATTCACAAATCTACAACTTTTTTATTTGAAAAATATTTACAAATTTGAATAGTATATACAAAAATAAACAAAAAATGAGCTGTACCGAAAGTAATTTGCTTTTTAGTATTTAAAAAAATCGAACTCATACACATGCAAATCGGTTTAAATCTCAAAAAATGAGAATGACAGAATTTAAAAAAAAAAACAACATATTTTGGGAAGAAGGTGATATAATATGCGGCTAAAATTTGGGGATCTTAGTACTTTCAGTGAAAAATCAGGGGGGGGGGGGGTCGGTGACATGACTGCGCAGGTTTTGGTCGAAATCCAACGAATCTCATCATATATGTGTTACATTTCAATATAAAATATGAATAATTGTTATGAATAAATACCTATCAAGAAACCAACACTTCATTTGCATATTTTAAGAAACGAAAAAAAATATTTTCATATTTTACTTCAAATGTTAATTTCCCTCACCTGGAAAATGTTTGTATAAATGTCAATATACCTCAGTTTGGTCACGTGGCTTATTTGTTCACGTGGACAATCACGTGGCCCACGCAAAACTCTAGGTACTCACTGCAGTGCCTCTATTATCAACTCTTTGTTATTCTCAAGCTCAGAGGTTCTCAATGCGTGGGTCGCGCGAAAAATTTAAAAATATTACACATCAAGAAACTTACAATGAGGAATTTTCGATATTCAGATAAAAATTAGTAATTAATTTCGTTTTAAAGTGACTAATATAACTATTAGGGTGTTTTTTATTTTTATTTTTTCGGTGCCATTAGCCCAGTGTTTCTCAGCCTTTTAGTATTTGCGACCCAATTTTAAATCATAATTCTCAACCCCTTCCCCCCCCCTCATATAATAATTTTATTAAACCTTTTTTCGAAAAATTTTGCTCTGTAAGACAGGCCCAAGGGAGTCACTAATAATTATTATTTTTGTTTTTAATTTAATATTGATAAGTTAATTATTAAATCATATTAAATACATTGTGCAGTACTGATACAATGCTATTTATAAGTGCACTATTTCAGTGTAAAATTAAACATGTATTTTATTTATTTTTTATTATGTCAGAATGTATTTTATTGCTTTTCTTTCAGTAAATTAAATAAATTGTTTAATAATATTTTTTCTCATTTTTTCTCGATATGCTCGCGCGCCCCATTTAGTTTTATCACGCCCCACAGGCTGAGAATTACAGTATTAGCTTATGTTTTAGCTTTGGATCAAAAGTTAATTGTCCCAAAATTTCAGACTCGTAGATCAAATCTGTGAACGGTGCAAACCGAGACTTTTTTTTTTTTGATTAGCATGGGGAAAATTACTTTTTACTTACGCGTGAATAACTCGGTGAAAAAAATTTTTTTTTTTTATTTCTCAGAAGAATATTTTGTAGAGAATTAGGTGCTCAATTCGTAAATCCAGTAATTTTTAAGATATGTTTGTTTTAAAATTATAATAAAAATTGAATTTTACTTTTTATGATAATGTTTAAACGAATATATCTTCAAAAATACTGAATCTATGAATTAAGTACTTGGGATTTTTTTGTAGAAAATTTAATTCTCTATAATATGCTGCTATAGGAAATGAAAATAAATACATTTTTCAACAAGTTATTCACGCATAAGTAAAAAAATAATTTTTCCCATGTTAATCAAATGGGAAAAAGACTCCGATTGCGCCGTTCACAGGTTTGATCTACAAGTCTAAAATTTTGGGGCAGTTAACTTTTGAGACAAGGCTAAAAGAGCCGAGAGACATTCAAGGCATACCGATGAACAGGATTCTTTCCTTCGCGGAAGCAACGGACCTGTTCAAAGAGTGAAGTCTTGGTAACCTCAAGGGGGCACAATGAGCCCTAGCGGCCTAAGTGCACCCCCCCTTTATCTATCTATCTAAAAGGCCAATGGGACAAAAAAATAAATAAAAAAATAAAACACCCTAATAACTATAGATGGAAACATTAAGGACGTAATTAATAAAAAACAAAAAAGCGCATACTTCACATACTCCTCATTATTTGTCTGAAAAATATATTTTAAATTAGTAAGTACCCATACATCCAACTGCCCTCATGTCATAGTTTTTATTAAAAAAAATGTCTCCATCAAAATTTATTTATTGTATTAACATATCTTAATTAAATGTATCTAACAAAAAACTGAAAAAACATAAAACGACCTTTTTCTGTTTCTCTCACAAGTCGAATGGGTCGCGAAAAGTTTCAATTTTTAAAAGTGGGTCCCAGTTTGATAACCACTGCTCTAGCTTAACTCGAAATTGAAACATTCGTGTCACTGTTTTTATCAAAATAGAAATAATATGTAAGTTTATTGTATATTTTCGTACATTTATTTATATTTTACTGTGAATTGCTTCTTTTTATAGATTATTGATAAAATCGTTCAATATTAGAAACGCAATACAGTCACACACATACTGTACGATGTAGTATCATATAATAGAGCGAAAACTGGCTGGGGAAAAAACTAGCCAATCAGGGTAAATTTTTTTTAAATGTAAGTACCAATAGCGACCATGAAAAAAATTATTTTATGCCTGGGCGGATCTTGTTAATTTTTCACTAAGGAGCTAACGCTAGGTAAAAAAAATATTTTTTTTATACCAAGGCATGTAGCATGTTAAAATGTATAACCAAAGCAGCGGAAATTAACCCTCCTTCTTATTTTCTTTCTAAATCAAAAATGGCGCCTGTTTTAAAGCAAATTCAAAAAAAATATTAAAAAATGGTATACCAAGGCTTGTGGGATGTCGAAATGTAGATCTTAAAACTCAAAAATGGCGCCAGCAGGGGTTTTCAAACAGTATTTTATTTTGCCCCCCCCCCCTCAAACTCTGTTACTACTGGCTTAAAAAATCTGAAAAAAGTTTGGTAACGAGGCTTTGGTGGGACTACCAACGACAGATACTAAAGTCAAGAATATATTTTTAATTTTTGGAATAATAGGGAGGGGCGTCATATAATTTTTTTTTTTAATTTAATATTATTAAAAAAATAAGAAAGAGGGCCAATTTCCGCTGCTTTAGTTATACATTTTAACATGCCACATGCCTTGGTATGAAAAAAAAATTTTTTATCTAGCTTTAGTTCCTTAGCCCCCCCCCCTGAAAAAGTTCCAAGCATAAAATGAGTTTTCTCATTGTCGGTATGAGTACTAACATTTAAAAAACATTTTACCCTGTTTTTTTGCAGCCAGCTTTTGGTCTATAAAATGAATTTATATTTTTAGAGCAAAAAACTTTTAATATTGCTTCCTCGCAATAACGAAGATACGAGAAGCTATGTGATCGTTTCAGATTGAGACAAAAAAAATTTTAAATTGATTTATCCGTTTCACGTCAAGGTAAACACTTTCCGTTTCGTGTCTGTCTGTCTTTGTGTTCGTCCGTCCGTTCGTCCACCCGTATTTCCGTCTATCCCCTGAATCCTTGTCACACGCATAACTCATGAACCATTGAACCGTTACTGTTACGTGAAAATTTTATAGAATATTTTTGGTAGAGCATTAAATTTCCTATAATATGGGTCTACAATGTTTGTTGTAAAATATTCCTTTACACAAAGACTTATCTCAATTTATTTTAAAAATTCGTGTTTTGTTTTTCTTAATTGATATTTGCTTGGATATATTAAATGTCATTTTGACGTTTTAAATGTCATTTTAACATTTGCATTAATTTATATTTAGATTGAAATTGTCAAAAAATTTTAAATATATGAAAAAATATTCAAATGTGTTTTAAGAAAAATTTCGAACTAATATTTTTTAGTAAAATTGTATAAAAATTAAATGGTTAACCAATTCCAATCAATTTATATAAACACTATCGGTTTTTATTTAAATTGAATAATTAACTACCTTTGATGAATTTAGCACGAGGAAGCACTGTGCATTTACTTGGCAGATGTTTTTTTTAATTTGCTAATAAATTGAATACTATTTTTGTATCTACAATTTTAGTACAGTAAAAATAAACTATTTGAACACAATAATTACTTCACCAACGAAACCTGGTACAGAGGTATTTTTATACCTACACTTTTGAAACCGATAGCGTAGTCGACCAAAGGGTGCAGGGGGTGAAAAACTGTTTTCTTACAAACAACTTTAAAATGGCAAATATTATTGAAAAATGTTTGAAATAAAAGTTAAAGCTGATAAAACTTTCAATACTTTTTTATATTTTGTTTTACTACGATTAATTTTAAACGAGTTTTTAACGATCCTTTATCCTTTATGTCTTAAAAGGTATCAAAATATATTCAAGCAAAAGTTAAAGATTATATTATTATATTATCAACAAATTATTTTTTGTTTTGTTTCGATAAGAAAAAAATTGACTGAGTTCTAAAAATAAACGTCACGATGTTTCGAATTTTGAAAAACCATTTTTGTAAATTATGTTGGTAAAAAAACGAGCTTAACAGTACCTATTTTGTTAATTTATATGAAATAATTAAGGTATAAAAATACCTCTGTACCAAATTTCATTGATGAAGGAACTTTTTATAGCATTTTTGACAATTTTTTACTTCTTTACATACATAAGGTAAAGGCACCAGTGGTGGCCACTATAAGAGCAAGTTTTCAGTTTTTTTGGATTAATGAGCTTGTTTTTTGTAATTTTCATGAAATCATGTTACTAATTAATCAAGTAACTCTTTATTTAATCAATTTCATTACCAAAATCGGCAAATATAGTTTTTTTCTTTAAATTATAGCCTTTTATTTTGATCATGTTTTTTCTCCAGTAGTGGCAGAGGTAAAACCAGTTATGGCAACCCAGTGATGGCAAAATGATATTTCTAGTACTTTGTTATAAAAAAATTTTTTTTAAACTAAAGGTAAATATCATGAAATGTCATACAATAAATAAATAAGTAAATAGATTACATTTTTAATTAGAGCAGGGTCGGATTAAGTAAAATTTATAGTTAATATTTAATAATAAATCATAAGTAATTAAATACTAAGTAATGGAACTTTTGATATCGATGTAATTAAACCGATAATGTTATTGAATATTTAAGCCAGGCACGTATTAAGAAGAATTTACAATTAGTATTTTCTCATAAAATTTGTTTAAAAATGAAAATGTTAACTAATGGAAGTTGTTATATCTATGTAATTAAACTTATAATGTATATTGAATATTTAAGCCAGGCACGTATTAAATAGAATTTAAAATTAATTTTTCCAATAAAAACTGTATAAAACGAAACCATTTAGTAATAAGTTATGGAATTAATGTAGTTAATACGAAAATGTATATATGAATATTTTAGTCAGGTACGTATTAAGAAGAATTCATAATTAATATTTTCCAATAAAAACTATATAAAAATGAAACAATTAAGCAATGACAGTTATGACATTGATGTAGTTAAACTGAAAATGTATATATGAATATTTTAGTCAGCTACGTATTAAGAACAATTTATAATTAGAAAATTTTCTGATAAAAATTCTATAAAAATGAAAATATTAAGTAATGGTAGTTATGACTTTGATGTAACTAAACCAATAATGCATATTGTATATTTAAGCCAGGCACGTATTAAAAAGAATTTATAATTAATATTTTCTAATAAAAATTGTATAAAAATGAAACTGTTATAGCATTGATGTAGTTAAACCAAAAATGTATATATTAATATTTTAGCCAGGCACGTATTAATAAAAATTTATAATGAATATTTTTTCATAAAAATTATATAAGCATGAACATGTTTACCATCCGCAGTTGTTATATTGTGATTTTTGAGTCAGGGGCGTATTAAGAAAAATATACAATTAATATTATCTATTATAATTTCTGCAGATGCTTTAGTAAAACACATGTGTGATAGTTACACAATTAATATTTTTTTTTAATTAACAAATTATAAATCACAAATAATAAGCAAGTATTTAACTAACAATTAATTATAAAAATTTATAAATTATAAATTTATAGTAAGCAAGTTAATTAACAGTCGTCTTTATGTTAACCACACTTTCTTCTGATGATGAATTCACATCACATATGTTATGCCAGTATCTTATAATTATTAAAAAGCAAAAAATATAAAAAAAATTATATTTCAATATATATCTTAAAATAATATTATTTCTACTGCTAATAAGTATAAAAAATTATACAACACGAGCGAAGCGGGTACGTCCAACATAACTATCATTAATTTTTCTTTTTTTGTATTTTTTACGATAAAAATGATTTGTAAATTTTCGTTAATACAGGCCTGCCTAAACTGCACAGTTCTATATTTTATTTAAATTATATCAACATAACTGTCTAAGCTTTTCTTTAAATTTTTGTATATTTTAAATATAAAATATTATAAATTTTCGTTAATACGGGCCTGCTCTAAATTTTCAATATTATAATTTATTCAAATACTGTCAATATAACAACTTTTTTTTTACCTTATAACTATAGAATATAATTTTTTAGAAAATATTATTTAAATTACTTCCTTAATACGGATCTGCTTTAATTATTCAATATTTTTTTGTACATTAAACAATTCAAACAAACATAACAATTACCTTAAATTTGACTTTATGTTTTTATATATTTTTGCATAAAATAATATCAATCGTAAACTTTCCTTAATACTTACCTGACTTAATTTGAATATGTTAATTGCAAATTTATCTTTAGAATTATAATTCATTATATATTAATAATTTCAACCCGCCTTCTTAACATATTTCACACCTAGTAATGAAAACTACATTTGAAAACATCGCTGCCACTACTGGGTATTAGTGAAAAATAAATACCCAGTAATGGTTATTGAACACAAAACCCCTCCTAGAACAATAAAATTAAATTTAGTGGTGACCTTATCTTTAAGATATGTTCAAGAATGAAACATATTAATTTCACTTCAAAACAAAAATTTAAGCAGCATAAAAATCACTAATAATCAAACTCGCTCCACTAATCATTTACATAAGAAAATACACACTACGTAAATTTCGACTGATCCGCGATGTTTAAATGTCCACCATTCTGACACCTATTGGCCGATTGTCATCAAATCACGCTGTAAGACAGTTAAATATACATAGATTAATATTCAGAAATGATTATAATCAAATATCATCACATATTTCAAATTCAGGACATTTAATTAAACATTTGCCATTACTGGGGTGCTTGCCAAGACCGGTGCCGTTACCTTACATGAAATGTAATATAATAGTAGTGACGTTAAATATAAATAAAAACAAACTTGTTTGTTTAAACGTCAAAATTTATTAAAGAAGAGGAAAACGCACATGAATATTATTGAGATAACGACATCGTTCTCAAATTTAAATCTTTATTAATAGCCTGACGATGATTCTGTGAATCGAAAGCTTGCGTTTTCCTCTTCTTTAATAAATTTTGACGTTTAAACAAACAAGTTTGTTTTTATTTTTATCATACATGAAATGTACTGTATAATAAAGTATAGTGGTCATGAAAAAACTCGAATTCGAGATTTTAATGGAATTACACGTATTGAGGGTCCCTGAACCACGACCATTATCTCAATGACGTATGTGTGTGTGTCTGTCTGTCTGGCTGTGTGTGTGTGTGTGTGTCTGTGAACGTTCGACAGCCAAAACAGTGAGACTAAAAGACAAAAATTTTAAACTTAAGGTTGTTTTATACTCTAGATGTGCACATTCTATTTTTGAAAACCATCACTGTGCAGTAGAAAAAATTGTTTTTGATTAATGTTGTAGAAAATGCTCTTATTTATAATTTATGTTCTGTTCATTTTCCCCCCCCAATTTTTTTAAGGAAATAATCGATTTTCTTTAATTTTTGAATTTTCTAATTATTTTTTAAAAGGTACCTATTAGAAAAAAATACTTTAGATACAAGTTATAAAGAATATTATTATCAATAATTTTTGTTGTAATCATATTTTAAAAAAAAATTGTGTAACGAAATAATCTTTTTTTTTTTTTTATTTCAAATGATGTATAACAGAAACAAATGTTTGTAATAAAAGTTGTAGAGAACGTTATTTTCTATAATTTATGTTCTGTTCTTTTTTTGCATCTTTTATGAATTGACCAAAAAATAATAATTTTAATTTTTTATTTAAAAATACTTTTAGTAATATGTTAATAGTTATCTATGAAAATAGTAATTATTCTTACAACTGTCAATTAAATAGATGTATAAAAGTACTAATGTAATGTAAGAAAGTGTTAACTTATGTAATTTCTTCTGTATCATGATGTATAAAAAAGTTTTGCCGACCAGGGCAAATTATTCTGTACTGTTTTACTATAAATTATTTATAAAATACCAATTATGTACCTCTGTGATTATTGCCTTCATTCCTTATTTGATTTTTGAATTTATTAAAATTTCATTTCATTCAATACTTTTTTTATAATATTGTACATCTAACAGACAATACAAAAAAATATTCATTACCTACAATAAAATGATCTAAAATTTCAAAATTGGAAACCGAGCGTAATGTCTTCACTAATAAGAAAAGTTTGGATGAGAATCAGAATTGACATAACGATCGAATAGCCTGTCTACTACAACAAATAGTAAATGGCGGGCTGTAAATCCCATTAAAATATCATATGTCTTGTCGCGCGGCCGCTAGATGTCAGTCTGGATGTCGTACAGGTTTATTGAGATACCAATAGATGGCGGTCAATAAAAACTACTACAGAACATGCTGTACGATATGTGTACAGTGGCGTCACTACAAAAAATATCTTCTTCATCTTCTTCTACTTACTTTAAAATGGTTTCAATCATAGACATAGAGAATGGACCAGGCATCTGACTCGAGAGCAGAGTCGTGTCAAAAGAAAGAGATGGAAACAGGTTTGGAATTTACATGTCCTTTTTTTAAACAGGAGTGAAACTATTTCATTCTTAGTCCCGAACATTAAAAATATTCATAAATATTATCATAATATATTAATCTACTGTTGATTAATATATGATATTATTATACTATATGTATGTATATAAAGAGGTTAAAATAATTAACGTTATAAAAAATTGTATTTAAAAAAAGAAACAATTATTGATTTCTAAATAATATAAGTTTCGAATTTTTTTAACCAATTTTAATATCTTGTTCTAATATCAAAAAAAATATTTAAAATTTTGTTAAGTAAATCTTGTATGTGCTGTTTGTAAGTGCAATCCACCTCATCATTTTGTAGCAACCACATGGGAATTGATTTAAAACTATTTTTTATTAATATATATTTAATATTTTTGGTAGCAAAAATGTTATTTTCCCGGAATATCCGTTCATAATTTTGAAAATTTTTATCAAATCAATTGTTTTTTTTTAAATTTCCTCGATGAAATATGAACCATTATTAGTATATTTATTGTTTATATTATTTACTTTTCTAATAAAAAACTTATTGCACAAAAATCACAAGATAGATGTACAAAAATATATCTGACAGGAATACTACCCTGAACTATAGTAAGCTACCAATTAGATTCTTAGAAAAAGAGTTAGATATATTCCAAACTACACTGCATCTCTCTCTCCTTTTTTGAACAGATGTTACACCATTGAGTTAATACAGAATGCACTGTTCATTCTCTATGTCTATGGTTTCAATAAAATTACACTACCTTTCACATACAAAAAACATCTACCAAGTAAATGCACAGTACTTCCTTGTGCTTAATTCACCAAAGGTATTTAATTATTGAATAATTTAAATAAAAACCGATAGTGTTTAGATAAATTGCCTGGAATTTGTTAACCATTTAATTTTTATATAATATTATTACAAAATATTAATTCGAAATTTTTCTTAAGACACAGCTGATTATTTTTTCGTATATTTTTAATTTTTTGACAATTTTAAACTAAATCTAAAGTTAATCATAAGTTATGCGTGTGACAAGGATTCAGGGGACAGACACACACACGAACGGACGGACACACGGACAGACAGACAGTGTGTCGGAACGAAAAGTGTTTGTCTTGACGTGAAACGGAAAGATCAATTTACAATTTTGAAATCGGAGAACATTTATCAATTTAGTAAAAAAAAATATCCTTTATATTTCAAAATTAAAGTATGCGGATTATATTATATTACAAAGGCTTAAGAAGTGATGCTACGCCACTGTTTATATATATTAGGATCCATATTGAATGTCGTTCGGGAATATGGTATCCTTAAAGTAGACGGTCTATATTACATACTCCCATACAAATTGCCGATGGTTTCCGCATTTCTTTAATAAATAACTTCGTGTCATTCTGTCGACATATTTTTAACATTGTCTGCATCATAATTTTATACTTTGTGTTACATATGATTTATGTACCAATAAAAATAGAAATAATCTTTGTATACCACTTTTAATTTTTACATGAAAATGTATACAAGTACACCATATGCATATGTGTGTATTTAAGAGAAATTATGTCTGAAAATATAATTTTTAACAGAAAACTATATTTACAATTGTCTAAAAAGTTAAATAAGATACTGGTACCGGCCTTGGATATGACCCCAGTAATGACTATTTTTTAATTAAATGTACTGAATTAGAAATATTTGTTGATATTTAATTACTACCATTTCTGATTATTATTAATCTATATACATTTAACTGTCTTACAGCGTGATTTGATGACAATCGGCCAATTCGTGTCAAAATGGTGGACATTTAAACTAATTGTTAGTATAATTTATTTATTAATTAAGTATTATATTATCATAGCAACATTGTTTCAAATTTGACGATTCTTTCTTTTATATCTTTTATGTCGTAGTACTTATCATTTTGTAATCATTAGCAAGTGTCCATCACATCCAACGTTTTATCTATTACTGGAGAAAAAATATAAACAATATAAAAAGCTATAATTTAAAAAACAAACTAAATTTGATTAAATAAAGAGTTAGTTGTTTTATTAGTAACATGAGTTCGTGAAAATTACAAAAAAAATCTCGTCAATTACAAAAACCTTGCTCTTATAGCGGCCATAACTGGTGCCAGTACCTTATAGCTTAATAAAATATAACCAACATTAAATATACTTAATTCAATTATTAACCGATTTTTTTTGGTTGGAAGCTTGAACAAAAATTAAAATTGTGTTTGTCTGCACTTCTTCATTTTACTTCGATTACTTCAATATTGATTCCGTCGTTCATAAGTGTGATTGCTTTCAATATTCGGAAGTAAGAAGACGTATAAAAGTGTTTACTGCTTGTCAGTTTTGACAAGTTTAAGTATTTTTCGATTATAAATATTAATTTCACATAAATACTTATATCGAAATTTCAATTACAGATATAATATAGTTAAAATATAATGCAGATAAATCAGTCATTCAAAAGCTAAAGCGATAAGGTTAAAAATTGAATCTATTTGTACCTATATGGCTGTAATGAATAAATTTTACTTTCTTGTACCCATATAAGTATAGTATATGAAATATACATAATATTTATGAAGTACAAATATTGTAATGTTGATTTTTTTCGAAATCCGAATTTTGATGGAACTATCCATTTTGGCCTTCCCTGAATTCATTCTGACTATTTTCGTAATGATGACTGTGTGTCTGTCTGTAAGTGCTGTAACTCAATTACGACAAATCGTAGAAGGATGAAATTTTATATTTAAGATTAATTTTCATCTGAGAAGAAAATGTCCTATTCTTGAAAACTATTTTTCAACCAGATAGAGATGTTTACTGGTGTAAATTTTTAAATTTTTATAGAATTTTTGAAACAGTAAGGCTAAAAATTGTAGGTATTATTATTATCTATAATTAATGTTCTATTCATTAAAAAAATTATTGGAAAAAATAATTTCAAATTATATTTCAAATGGTTCATAACAGAGAAGAAATATCTGCCATGAGTGTCATGGGAGTTTCTTATATGTCGGCGCGCGGAAATTATTAAGTTCAAATTGGCGCTAAATACATGGAAATGACGCAGACCAATCAGAAATCAGCACCAATAACCAGTCAGCAAATCAGGAGACACGCTAAGTGGGAGGTCGATTGGAAGGGGCAGAGAAAAGACCGTCAATTTGGAGAGACGACAGTTAATCAGTTCTGCTCTGGCTCAGCGGCCTACGTTATCGTGTCTTTAAACGTGTTACGACACACTTGAAATGTGTTATGTCATACCTGAATTGCAATTACAGTGTTTGGTAGTCGCATAATATTCTGTGTATTTATGATTGTTATAAAAACATTCGATTAGTGTTATTTTCGATAATTTAAAGATCTTGTGAAGTTAATGAAAAGGCAATGTGTGATTTTGTAATTGTAACTTAGTGATTAATGTTGATAAAAGGACAATATTGTTGATTTGTGTTTGTTTTATTGATGAACGACGAAAGGAGAGCAGATTAGTGACAGTGCGAGACGTGGCGATGCCACCATTTTATGTAATAATATTACACGCTCCGACATATACATAATACTGAGAGTGAACAGTGTGGGTGATTCTAATAAATTATTTAAAAAATATATTTCTGGCTAAATCATAAATGTTGGAAAAAAATGTATGGAGAATAAATTATAAATAAAAGCATACTCGACAGTTTTTGTTTAAAACATTTTTTTCTTATTTCAAAAATAATATGATAATTTAAAAACTGACAATAGTAAACATCCATTTTTGGTTTAGTAATTACGTTCAAAAAATTTATTTGATACATGTAGAGAATATTATTAAATATAGTTAATATCTCATTCATTTTATTCTATCTTTTATTAGTTTATCAGATATATGTTTTATTAAAATAAGAATCACGTACACTGTTCACTCTCAGTATTACGTATAAGAAAGTCCCGTGGCCCCCATGGCAGATATTTTCTCTTTTTTATCCTACAGCGGAAGATACTAGATTAAGTCTTTTATTTATGACGTTATATAGCTCCATATTTTCAAGCTCACTTAAATTTGGTTCAGGTAAATTCGATCGAGTATATTTACTCAGGTTATGCAGAACATTAGAGGATATAATAAAGCCGAGATGAATAATTGTACATTACCTTCACCTTCTGCGAGTTCTTTGCAGGCTCCAAAAAGGTAGTAAATCTTAACGTTCCTTCAGTAAATTATAGTAAATACTGGAATTGCGATAATATAGACTACAGTTTTAGAAATTGTGAATCACCGATTGTAATTTTTTTAATTGTGGTAAACCGAATGTAATTACTATTTTCCTTCAAGACAGGAAAACGACAGTATTGGTTGATTGTAGAACGAGAATCATACCCAAGTAGTTCATGACGACCAATTAATTGTTCTATTACTACAAAAACATCCAGTGTAAGATAATTTATCTCGTTCTGTCCCGTTAATTGATTCCGTCAGATATTAAAGATCGTTGGTACAATAGAATGCTTATTAACATATCCGGGAATCCTTTACATACTCACTGCAGCGGGTCGAAGATAATATTCTTTATAGTAAGCGACGTTTTAATAATTTATATAGGTTGGCATAAACATATGCCGGTTTAAGTTCTCCCAAATAAATGTTGACGATAAGCTTTGGAAGATGCTCACGATGCTCTTCAGGATATGTGGGTGTATTTTAAACATTTTCACGTATTTCACAATTTTATTATTATTGGTCTTAATTTAAAGTAGACATAACAATGTACCTATAGTGTCATTTAGGTATATGCAACATAAATTTACATTTTTGATAATATAGCCAATAAGCTCTATTAAACTAAAATATTCTACCCAAAACCTGACTAGGATTACTTGAGGGTGGGGGAGTTGCCTTGGGGTGATCAAGGCTGGAAACATTCACGAGTCCCGGGGATGACGGGGAATTCACTATGTTTAATTTTAGGCTCTGAAATAAATGTTGATCAGTAGTTTACAGATTATCAAAAGGTGACATCTTTCAGTTACCCTTTAATATTATGTTTTTATAAAATCATATAACAAAAAAATTATATTTGAATTATTTAGGCTTAAAAGAGAGGTGACGTTGTAAGGAGGTAGGATTTCTTGGTTAATAAGTTGGTTAATTAAATTCTTTGTTTCAGTTGAGTAACGATGGCAAGTGAAGAACATATGATTAATATCCGCTGTTGAAACATGTTACAAGCTGGATTGATGGGACAACGTCTGATTGTAACTCGTTATTGGCAGGTTATCTTTACTGAAGTTAATAGTTATTTGCCTGTCGATACAAGGACTAATGTATATTGTAGTTTTTGTTAATTATTTCAGTAAATTTCATATTTTCTTATCTCTCAGAAAAACACAGCAAGGGCTGTCACGAAATTAATTGAGGATAATGTTTATTGGGAGTTCCCAAATTCTTATATAATATATAAGTAAAAAGTAACGAGTTTAAAGATTTTACTAGCGAATCTTCTTTGCAGTGGCGGTGCGTAAGCTATATTCATGTGAGTCCAGTGACAGTTTATGTTTAGATCAGACACATTCGACATAGTCAGTACGGCAGAGAATTGCCCTTTCGGAAGACACGACAAAATCCGAAAGTGTTCGATCTATGATAGCAATTCGCATGGCCTCACCTGAATACAGCTCGCGCACCGCTGCTGCTTCTTTGACATCTCCAACTTTTGTTAATTGCTCAAACCCTTTAATAAGACAGTGTGGTATTACATAGTCTATGATGTTTCAGAGATTTTAAGGAAACTAGTTATAAAAGTTCGGTCAAAATATCTTCAGTGCAAGTGATTTTTGAAATAAACAACACACAATATTTTCCTCTTTATAATTTTAGCTATAGATATTTAAATATACTAGCGGATCCAGCCCGGCTTCGCACAGGAGTTAATATTTCACTCCCTGTCATGTATGGAGGGTTATAATTAGTTTGATTAGATCCGGCGGGAAAATACCATGGTGGTGGGGATTTTAGGGGGAAAAACACCCCCTAACCTAACCTATCCTAACCAAATGCCAAATGTGTATAAATATAGAAACAAAGATGTGAAATCCCTAACGCCACTTATCGTAAGTATTTGTACATAAAAATATTTTATACACACATTTTAAATATGAGCCAAATCAGACCAAAATACACATTTTCGAAAATATCTCGATTCCAGCGCCACCTACCGGGTCCAAAAAAGATCAATCTAACGGAGAAACAAACGAACATATGATTTGAATATGGCTCGATACGTTCAACAAAACCTCGATTTTTATACATACAGTGTATTCCAAGTTGATTAAGCCATAGGAAATTTAACATGGGGACAATTAGAAATGTTGCAGCAGCCTTTGATCGAATTTAACGATGTATTGGTGCATTTTGAAATGCCGCCAAAAAATTTAGTAAAATTGTCATTAGTATTTTGTTTTCAATTTTATATCTGCCAAAAAATATTATTATAATTTTATCTATGATGCTTACTTTAATTTCATTAATGTATTTTATTTTTTATTAAAGTTGAAAACAAAATACTGTTGATTAATTTAAAATTTATCACCTCTGACACATCATTAAATTCGATCAAAGGCTACTACAACACTTCTAATTGTCCCCATGTTAAATTTCCTATGGCTTAATCAACTAGGAATACACTGTATAAGTATTAAGATTATGATTAGCTATAAAAGTATATCATAAACTACAAAACTTAAAAAAAGGTATTTCAACTTTACAAAAAACCTTCTTAAGGGACCAATATATGTGCAATATGTTAATCATAAAGCTATTGTTATTATTTTATTTATTTTTTATTGAACTAAAACTTTTAATATGTGTTTTTTATTGTGTAAAAAAGGTAAAATCAATATAAACGCGGTTTCATATTTTTATATTTTATTAGCTTGGAATGTTGACATTTACCAATGAAAGTTTAACCTGTGTTTTTGATAGTGTTTGATGCATGTAACATACAAAGGTACGTGGTGTATAGATACTGTAATTAAATACGTTTGTTGTTCCGAACCGGTGTGGGTAAAATAGAAACAAAGAAAACAATGGTAAAAAGGTCATATTCAAACAGCAGGAAATATATTTTTGTAATTATTTGTACAGCTTTATAACTAGGTACTAACTAGTTTGTTCCCTTTATCATACATACATACAGTTTATTTTATGATATTTTTTTCAAATCCGTACGTAAAAAATGTTAATTAAAGTTCATTAAGTCCTTATTTATTTTATATAATTTAAGTTATTACTTGGCAAGATACATATATTTTTGTTCAAAAAACTATAATCGAAAAAATCATTATTTTATAAACATAATAAATTAAATTTCTTAGAATTGGTTAACTATTTAATTTTTATACAATTTTACTACAAAATATCAGTTCGAAATTTATTTTTTCTTATTATTTTTTCGTATATTTTTAATTTTTTGACAATTTCAATCTAAACCTGAAATTATGCAAACGTCAAAATGATATTTAATATGTCCAAGCAAATACCAATTTAGAAAAAGAAAACACGAATTTTTAAAATAAATTGAGATAAATCTTTGGAAGGGAATATTTTACAACAAACGTTGTAGACCCATATTATAGGAAAAATAATGCTCTACAAAAAATATTCTATAAAATTTTCACGGAACATGTGTCGTTCTTGAGATATCTTGAAAAAATTAATATTTTGGGATGTCACCTTTACACACGATTTTGATAATTTTGAAATGGGACCGTCCTAAAGCCAGACACAACCGTCCGACCAAGTTTCAACAATATCGGTTTAGTGGTTCATGAGTTATACGTGTGACAAGGATTCAGAGAACAGACAGACAGACTGACGGACGGACAGACACACCCGGAACGAAAAGTTTTTGTCTTGACGTGAAACGGAAAGATCAATTTAAAATTTTGTCTCAATCTGAAACGATCACAAAGCTTCTCGTATCTTCAATATTGCGAGGAAGCAAAAGAAAGTACTGCAGAATTTAACTTTTACGGATGCCTCAAATTACACAAAATAAGTTTATATGTTTGTTCTATGATTAAAAATAAGATGAAAAGTTAATATAAATATACCTCCAAAACTGCATACATATTTAACAACAACAAACAGCCATTTATAGTTTCGATTTTTAATAATGTTAGTAAAATACATGTAACAGTAATACAACTGGCTATAACTCTATAATGATAAGTATTAGGAGATATATTAATTTTTTTCTTGTTTAAAATTATAGAACAAGAATATAAACTAACAATAAGTAAAATACTGCAATACTTTCTTTTTTTCAACATTTCTCGAAACAGGTTGATCCTGTGACAAATAAACAAAGTATATTTTCGTGTATTTTGTGTCATATAAACTTCTACAGGTACCCAACTCAGGAAAAAATTATAGAATAAAAAAATACTTGATAAAAATTGGCGGGGCGACTGCCCTCATACACCCCTGATCTAAATTATTATTATTTGATACTGGAAATCTATAACACTTATAAATACCAAACCCTGTGTCAAATTTCATAACTGTAGTACAATGGGTTCTCTTGATATTAAATAAACACTAATTTTGGGTAAAAGACTGTAGCTCTCTTACGAAGAATTTCCGGACATAGGTTCACATAAGGTTTTTTGCTTAAAATTACATCCTCGATCTACTGATATTTTTTTTGTACACTAGTTGTAAATCATCCTGTATATAGAAGATGTACATTAATTATTATTTTCGCAAATCAAATATAATATCGAATAGTTAAAAATATATTTTAATTCAAGATAACCTCAATGAAATATAACATTTCTAATTTGTATCAAGTATACATACTACAATATTTTAACAATACGATAAATCAAACGTCAATTAAATAATATTTTAATAAAGATACAACAGAAGGTGCTGTTGTGACCGCTGTGATAAGAGAGCAAAGATACAAAGGTTTATAGCTCGAGTATCCATGCTGCATCCACTCGCGAACTCTGACCCAGTTTGTCAACCAGTGCTTGTAAACATCTAGCATCCAGAACACTACATATTATATACTCTTTCACATTTATTATCTTAATTAATTAAAATGTATATTCTTTGGTTCTTTTGAACAAGAATACCTATTTATTTAAAGTTATATAAATAAAATTCCACTCATTTCGTACATTGCATACTTTTGTTTTATTACTTAATTAAATTATCGAAATAAAAATAATAGGCTATCAATTATTCTAAAAAATAATAGGTAGAAAGGAACAATTACGTTAAAGGGTTTTTATTGTTTTTGAGGGGGGGAGGAAAAACTAATCACTTTTCAATGTTTTAAGTACAACTCGAAAACTAAGCAAAATTTTACAATTTTACAAGGATAAATTCTTAAAGAAAATTGAATTTTCCATCAAAATAAATTTTTTTTTTAATTTTTATGCAAAAAATATATATAAAAAACAAATCAAAAATTATAAAACAAATTTTTACTAAATTGCTCATAACTTATTTCTGAGTAAAGATAGGTATAGGTAGGGGTTGAATTTCGAAAAAGTTTCTAGGTCCAAAGAAAACAGATTTTTCGGACAATGAGAACAAAAGCTATATCTCCAATTTTCATCGAAAAAACTTTTTCTCCCAGCTATTTTGACGAACGTGACCTCTACTTTTTTTCTCCAAAGCATCTCCTATCTTTACTCAGAAAAATGTTAGAGCAATTTAGTAAAAATTTGAAAAATTTGTGATTTTTTAAATTATTTTTTATTTGTTTTTTAAATATTTTTTGTATAAAAATTAAAAGAAAATTTTTTAATCTTCTATTTTGATGGAAAATTCAATTTTCTTTAAAAAATTATTCTTGTAAAATTGTCAAATTTTGCCTAGTTTTCGAGTTATACTATACTTATAAACATTGAAGAGTGACTAGTTTTACCCCCCCCCCCCCCCTCAAAAACGCAAGGATGAATTTAGTAGCACTTTGTGATTTTATCATCTGAAGGTGTCAAACAAACATATAAAACAATAAAAACCCTTTAACGCAATAGGCATGATGCTAGTAAAAAAGTATCACTGAAATTATGATTTTAAATAATGAAATAAGTTAAAAAAATTCTAAAAGCGAGATTAATATGATTTTTGTTAAAATAAAAACGCAAAATACACCAATCCGCCATCTTTGATAAAACGCCAGTCAGAGTGGGTGACGTCACGGCTACGTAAACGTCATTTTTGTTTCATTAATATCTGCACTGTTTATAAATTATTTTGTGGTTTTAAATTATCAATTTGCTCAGTTTTGTGTTATCAAAAGTAAAACCGAGAAACATTAGCGATAGAACAAGGATTTATTATAGTTGACAAGGAGTGTTTACATAGGCGTGACGTCAAAAAAGCGCCATGACACCTGCGAGCGTTTTGGCGTCAAATTCAGAATTAGTTTTAAAAGGGTCAATTTTTGTGATCAAACCTTTATTTTCTGCAGAAATAAGATTTTTTTTGGAAATAAGAGACACGTAAGATCATCATAAAATAGTTTTTAAAAATTAGGCATCATGCCTATTGTTCCTTTCAAAAACCTATATATAATCAATAGCCTAAAATTGCACAGAAATAGTAACAAGTGCGACCCCAATAAACTTTATATTTCAGGTTTTGTTCTACATTTTGATTACACATTGTCTGAAGATTGATAGTTCTGATATACATATGTATGTTTATATTTTGTCAATCAATATATACGTCATCAACGTACCCAGAGTTAAATCAAGACTCTCGACCATTTAATTTTAAGTTTAACCCTTCAGTCCCGATATTGTTGCTTTCAAAGTTGTTATCAGAGTGCCTCTCCCCCCTTCTAATTTATAAACTATAAATGTAAAACAATTGAAAAAATACCAGAATGCAAGTACTTTCACTGAAAAGTGTACTCACAGTTTTTTTCACTTACCCTACTTACAATTAGATTTAGATAGGTCTCCTAAAATGCAACAAAAGATGTTATATGATCTTTTATTTTTAACCATTCAGTCACGATATATTTGCTTTTCAATGTGGTTATCAGAGCGTCCCCCCATCTAATTTCTAAACAATCGATGCAAAAAATCTTTAAAAATTCCAGAATATAGGTTTTAATTAGTAATTTCAATAAAAATTACAACGAAGATTGTAGCAAAAATAGTTCATGAAACATTTTAAAATACCTTTTTTATACAATACACACTTGCAACTGTTTAATTTTATTTTCGCAGATACCTAAGTATTTTAATTATGAATATTTTCCAAATAAATTAATTAAATATTTTGTATCATAATTGTAAACATGCTTTTCTAATCCGATTATAAAAACTTTAATTTTGTTATTTGAATGAATATCAAACATGAAAAAGCATCTCAATAAGAACACAAACGGAAAAAGAAATAATATAATTTATATACTGAATAATATTTGCGCTTATGTCAACATTAAAGCACTTCTTTTCACCTCGTGTAAACATTTCGTTCGTTCTTTGATCAACGCTTTGATTTATTTGAATGTTTATATTTTACTCGTCTTCTAAACATTCGACGTTCCTTCAAACATCTACTTCCTAATATCTAAGAATGTTTATTAATATCTCAAACATTTTTTTTTATGTCGTAGTTCAGAATTTTGACCAAACGATAAGCAACGTAGTTTTAGTAGGAAAACTATTTGTAATCTTTTTTGATAACTTTTCCATGATTAACTTGCAGTGATTTTAATAGAACATGCTTTACTATTGCCCGATTTCAGTTTGTTTGTGTTGACAGTTTGGTACACATATGTTAATTAGCAAATGCTGGGTTCTAATTGGTTTATTTAGAGATTTAAATGACTGTAAGAAATAGCAGACTTTGATAATATGCATTTATATTATAGTTCACATTTTAAAAAGCTCTGAAATTTACTATTGCATTGTATGACAAAACATTGACTAATTGTCTTCCACGAAAAACAAAACTTAAACCCGAAACACACGATGCGATCCACCTCTCTCTGTTAAAGAGAAAAATAGAGAAAGAAAGAAGACAAGAAAATTGTTATAAATATACATATAAAATATATATTTTATTGTATGAACTATGTACATAAGTGTTTTTGTTAAATAACTACATACATGGGCGTAGCCAGGCATGGGTAGGAGGGGGGCGTTCCCCCCCCCCCCCCCCCCCCGCCTAGCTTGTAGACAATCATAACAAATGAATCAGTCCATTGGTTAAACATTGGTATTCCTAGACACAATCTATATTTTAGATTCATTGTTTTTTTTTATTGTAATCTCTTGTTATAGCGGGTAAACTGTTAATGTTATTTATTATTGCAATTCAATAATTTATTAACCAAAATCGCACCGAAAAATTGATTTATCGAGTTAATGAAAATCTCGCAATTTCACGAGCTAAAATTCAAAGTTGTAACTATGCGGCGGTGTAGCTCCGAAACGATAGAATATATTAGAAGAAAAGAAAAAATTACCCAAATTTTGTTTACTTTAATGGTTATTTATCAGAACCGTACTTATACATTTCGAGACCCGGCTGTTCGAGACTCCCACCCCTCCTCCTTTTACTTCGGGGTCCTAGGCAAAACACGCCGACTAAATCGGTTTTAAAAAAAATTGACCCCCCTGAACAAAATCCTGGCTACGCCCATGACAACATATGTAACCATATTGTAAAATCTCAAAGGCTTTCTATATTATTCTGTCAATATGAAAATATAAACATCCACCATAGATTAAAATTGATATATTTAATCACTTAATCTCACGCAATCATTAACAAATGTACCAGTTACTAATATTTAACAATTAATCATTATAACAATGAATAATTAACTGAAAATATTTTGGCTGATATAAATTTATCTACAATCATTTATTATTTGTATATTCATACGTTCTAATAAATATACTCCTAATTTATAAATAAAAACAGATTTATTTGTGGAAATGTGGATTGCACAATTGTACAGTATTGTACACATGTGATTCGATTATAAAATAGTTATTTTATAAATAGCTATTTAAAACCTAACTTGTTTATATTTATAGAAAATCGAAAGTATTCATATGCACAGTAAAATATCATATATTTTCCAGGCATTTTTATTGAATTTTAAATGTAATAAAATTAATCTAATATTTAGTTTCAAACTCAATTGTTTACCGGTTAGAAATAATATGAATTATCACCCTCTTTTTGAAAAAAAGATACTTATGACATTTTTAAAATGAACTTAAGTAGATAAGTAGATAAAAGTAAAGAAAATAACAAACATTTACATACAGGTGACCTTTTTTAAGTGTCCACCCCTATTAACTTTTTATGGTGAGGTTATATCGAAAAACATTTCAGATGAAAGTTTCACGATTTGAAGGGGGACATCGATGTCTGTTGTTAATTTTTCTTTAGGTGGCGGTTTTTAGTTAATTTGAATTCCATTTTCTTAAATAAGAACTCCATATGTTAATGCAGATTCTTGTACTACATGAAATAATTTTGTTTGAAATATTATTTCCTAAAAATGCAACCTGGCATAATAAATTCATTTTTTGAAAAACCACAACATCCTTACCTCACGACACACTAATTTTGCGAGATGATAAATACTGTCGATATTAATATTATCAAATACAAATCCCCTAACCATAAAAATTGTAAGAGTTTAGACTTACAGCAATGCTATCATCATCAGAGTCCTAATGACACTAATTGAGTTTTAAACTCTTACAATTTTTTTTGGGGATTTGTATTAGATAAATCATAACAATAGTTTTTGTCTGTTATTTGTTATAAGATATTAAATTACTCTATGTGCACTGCGAGGAAGTTATTGATCAGATTTTGCAGATTTTTTTAGTCTGAAAAGAGCCGATGAATGTTTAAATTTCACACTGGCGCAGTAAATTCATTTTTTGAAAAACCACAACATCCTTACATCGCGATCAGTAATTTTACGAGATGATAAATACTGTCGATATTAATATTTCTCGATATGCACTGCGAGGAGCTTATTGATCTGATTTTGCAGATTTTTAACCCTAAAAACAGCCGACGAATGTTTAAATTTCTATTTATTTGTCGACTAAAAATAAAATAAATATATCTAGTACAAACAAAGTATCAAAATCACTATTACTGGTTTACTACTGACAGTTCTACAGAATTTTCAATTAAAATTAAAAAAGAATTAATTCTAACTTTATTATTGATATTAAAAATTTTTGACTTTAACTAACAATAAATAATAATCTACCATTTCCAAAGAAAATTGATGTACAAAGTAAGGATGTTAAGGTTTTTCGAAAAATGCTTTTACTATTTTAGAAAAAATATTTCAAGCAAAACTTACTCATTATTTCATTTAAAAAAGAGTCTGCATAAAAAATATGGAGTTCTCATTTAAAAAAAATGGAGTTGACCTTCAAATGACCTTGAAACCGCCAACTAAAGAAAAATTAACCACATTACATCGATGTCCCCCTCCAAACTGTGCAACTTTCGTCTGAAATGTTTTTCAATACAACCTCTCTATAAAAAGTTAAAAGGGGTGGACATTTAAAATGGATCATCCTGTATATACATATGTCTAACATACAGGGTACATATTACGCACGCACATTCATACATGCATATATTTGATTACACCAGACACGTATGTATATATTAGAATGGAATAGATTATCAGTACGGCAAGAATTAACAGGGACTAAGTTGTTAGGAATTACGTGATAACGTTTGTGACGTTTAATTATAACTAAAGTAGATATTAGATACTTACTGATAACCTGTGATAATTCCGTGAAACTATAATTTGTAGACGACAAATTAGACAGAGGAAATAGGAGTGGAGGGGGGGGGGGGGATATTAAGCTAAAGATCATATTTATTCGATGTTAACAGTATGCCTTCAAGTACCTACGCTAGAATTACGATCATTTATCAACATGTATTTATTGTTTCGAATAATTGACAGGGGAAAAGAGAAAATCTATTTCTATCATACTATTTTTATCTTAACTTGATACAATTCATACGAATTATTCAGGTTTTAAACTTCGAGGATTCAAATATCAATTAAATTGGTAAATTAAATTAAGTAATTACTTTTTAGTTTTCTAAAATAATGTTTAAAGTAACTTTAAGTAACTGTACACTATAATACTAATTTCCAAAGATCGATTCCCACTATACATATTGTCATTAATACTCATTAGCAAACGATGGCTTATCAGTAGAGATTGGAAAAATAGTTTTTCAACTATTGCGTAAAAATGCATTTATTGTAATTATTATTATATATCTCCACCGTTTACAGAAAACTGGTTTGATTGAACACAATTTGAAATCAACTATTTGCAACTATTTTTAAACTATTTGCGACATTTTTTACTACTTCCTTTCCACTAATTATTATTAAATCCTAAAAAAAACTATTTACCAACTATTTTCCGAAAAAAAATTCAATTAGTAACTATTTCATTGAAAATAACAACTATTTTTCCACTCTATTTATCAGCAAACTGGAAAAATATTTTGAATTATTTTTACCATATACACTAGGGTGGAGTGAAATTTTTGTGAATTTTTTTTTTCGAATCTTCGAAACGCTATATGCGCAAAATTTGCATTTGTATATCCTTAAAACACCTACCGAAGTTATTTGAAATTGGATATCATCCTGAGATTCCTAAATGATTTTCTTTATTAGAAAAAAAAACAAATTTTTGGGCATTATATCTCGGTAACGGTGTAAGATATTTGAATGCGAAATAGTTTAAATTAAAGAGACATTTAGTACCTTTAAAATGATATATAACAGTCAAACATTTAATATAGTTAATTGTTTGAAAAATGCCCTCAAAATAAGATTAATACAAAAAAAATACATAAAAATAAACAACATTTAAAAAATAATGATTAACTATAAAAAAAAATTACAGTTACATATTATTTTAAAAACACTGGATGGCTCTTTAATTTAAATTATTGCGCAATCAAATATCTTAGCCCGTTACCGAGATATAATGCCCAAAAATTTATGTTTTTTTCTAATAAAGAAAATCATTTAGGAACCTCAGGATGATATCCCATTTCATAATTCTTTCAGTAAGTGTTTTAAGGATATACAAATGCAAATTTTGCGCATATAGCGTATCGAAGATTCGAAAAAAAAATTCTTCACTCCATCCTAATATATACGTCATTCTAGTGTGAATATATTTCTGTGTGACATCTTGGAATCAATATTTTTACGGTCTTTTCTGTGTATTTGACGGGACTCGAGCTTAATACGGTGCAAACACATAATAATGTTCGCAAATTAAAAAAAGCTGTCATGTGTACTATAGGACGTTCTATATAGAGAGTAAACAATGTACGTGTTTCTAATTTTTGTGTTTCTGTAATATAAATTATAGAGAATAACGATTTCTACAACTTTTATTATAAACATACTTTGGCTTCCTTGCAATATCAAAATTAAAATGAAATAAAAAAATCGTTCTTTGATTTCAAAATTTTAAACTGATCTTTCCGTTTCAGGTCAAGACAAATACTTTCCGATCCGTGTCTGTCTGTCTATCTGTCTGTATGTATGTGTCTGTTCCCTTAATCCTTATATATATAAGTCTACAACGTGTGTTGTAAAATATTCCCTTACAAAGATTTATTTTAATTTGCTTTAAAAAATCGTGTTTTGTTTTTTTAAATTGATATTTACATTGACATATTAAATATTTAAAAAACCTTAAGGTATTGTTTATAATTTATTTAATTTTATTAATAATTTTTTCATTACAATAATTAATATAGTGCTTAAATTTTAGTAATATGTTCAATACTATAATACAATAATAGTATTTATAAAATTCATTAATCGTAAAAAAAATGTAAAAATGTATGTGTTACTGTAGAAACACTTTTGCGCACGCCGTGCGTGAAAAAACTTTTTACGCTCGGCGAGTGCAAAAGTACTAGTTTACACACTGAAATGTCAATGAAAAAGCCTACTTTTTTACACGGTTGTATAAAAATGTCATTTTGACGTTTGCGTAAATTTAAATTTAGATTGAAATTGTGAAAAATTTAAAATATATATGATAAAATAACCAGACTCGTCTTAAGAAAAATTTCGAACTAATTTTTTTTAGTAAAATTGTATAATGAAATGGTTAACCAACGTCGGGCATTTATATCAACCCTTTATCGGTTTTTCTTTAAATTGTTGAATAATTAACTACCATTGGTGAATTTAGCACGAGGAAGCACTGTGCATTTACTTGGCAGATGTTTTCTGTTATGACTTTTGAAATAATTTTTTTAAATCGGTTATTTTCTTCTTTTTTATCAATAGAGAATATTATTTAAATATAATAATATCTATTCTACACAACATTTTTTCTAAAATATATTTTTTTATTAGCAACGTGACAAAAATAATTCGAAATAAAAATCACAGATAGTCCAGCCAAGCAGAAAAAATGGTCAAAATGGGAAATTTTCCGGAACAGCAATTTTATAGTTGATTCTTATAGATTTTGAGCCACTGAATAAAGTAAGCATCAGTTTCCAGTAGTAAAATTGTTTTCAAAAATATGAAGTTTTTTTCAAGACGAAAATTAATCCTAAATATAAAATAACACCTTTCTGTATTTTGTCGTTTTTGATTTATAGTAAACAGACAGACATACACACATCATGGTGAAAAAAGTCAAAATGGATCTTTTAATAGTTAAAAAATAATTATACACAAATACGTGTTCCTTCATTATCATAATCATCACAAGTTAATTATTTCTAATTATAAGATAAAAATCTCAAAAGCACTTGGTTTGAGCAATATTTATTTCCTTCATTTGTTATTTATTTAATAATTTCAACGTTGGATTATTTAATAATCCGTTTATGTATTCATAAGAATGTTCATTTTTATAAACGACCCAGGGGTTTAAATCTTAATGAGAGAAATTAAAAATACCGTTACTATTTTATTCAGTCGTTATTTTTATTGCCATTGTAGCGGTTGTGTTTTGTTACGTATACATAATTTGTGGAAATTATATAGGTATTGTACTATTCTATTTAAAATGAAATAATAAAAATGTACTGCAAAATTATTAAATAATTATTGCGTTCCTATTTTAACCTGAATGTCAGTATGGACACTTCAACAGTGTAGTTAAATCTACCAACTTAAATAATAGTATTATGAGGGACGACTCAAAAGTAAGTTACACTATTTTTTTTAATCCGTGTTAGTGGATAACCGGAATTTTTTTATTGAATAAAATAATCTCTCCCTACAGCGATTTTATGATTTTAAAATGTTCTAGGGATCAAGAAAAGTTTATTTCTGAGTTTGTGGATTAATCCGTTTTCCGCGCGGTACTTTTTTCACGATTTTTTCGCAAAATCACCAATTTTTCCTGTTTGCGATTCAGTTTTTCGCTTTGGTCAAATTTTTGACAGTTCTATTTTCATTCAAATGAGTTTCATAATTTGTTATTCTATAATATAAGATGGATAAGTTGTGATACTGAGAAAGAACATAAATGTGCACCACCAGAGATATCAGAAGCTGCAAATTCTGTAATTTTAAATTTACTATCTGCAAAATCTAAATTGATATATGAAAATTACACATAGTATCATGAAGAAAAAATTCTTAAGGTATTGTTTATATTTAATTTAATTTTATTAATAATTTTGTTTATTACAATAATTAATATAGTACTTAAATTTTAGTAATTTGTTCAATACTATAATACAATAGTATTTATAAAATTCATTAATCGTAAAAAAATGTAAAAATGCATGTGTTACTATGGAAACACTTTTGCGCATGCCGTGCGTGAAAAAACTTTTTACGCACGGCGAGCGCAAAAGAACTACTTTACACAATTAAATGTCAATGAAAAAGCCTACTTTTTTACGCGGTTGTAGAAAAATAACTATTTTGTTAATATATTCTTTGTAAGTAACGTTAAATAAATTCACAATTATTATTATTATTACCTAATCAATATAATTTATAAATTAGTTTTTGTTCATTGTAAAAATAGTGCAACCTTTAAGGATATTGTGTTAGTTTAGGATACTCGTTCAATGAATAAAGACAAAATAAAGACGTTTACAAGCAGAAGTCAAGAATCACCTTGTGAAAAGAATTTAATATAAATTAAGAAAAAATTGTATTGCTCAACTACAGCGATGTAAACAGTTGTGGAAATACCAGTATCGATCCACGTTTGTCATCGTTATTGTAGCTTATGCAAATACAGAATAAAAATAAAAGTCGAATGGTTTCTGTGTTTTATTTTTATAAAATATTTTATTTTCAGTTGTATTTTTTTATTATTCGATTATTTTTATATGTAATTTATAATTAAAAATCAAATAAAAATGAAATTAATTTTTAAAATTATTCAAGACATATACGAGTGTATGTCAATAGGGTTTCAAAGGTATATACTAACAATATGTACGTTGTTTGGAGTTCTTACAGGCGCCCTTTAATTTTTTTTTTAGAAAATAAAATAAAAATGGGTTCAAATTATACTGATTGAGATCTACATTTTAACACCTCACATGCTTCTGTAAAACATATTTTGTCTAGTTTCGATGCCAATTGCAGGTATAATTTTAATTTAAAAAAAATAGAATAAAACTAAAATGGTTGACGTGATGACGTCTAGCTCCACATACTTTGGTTTGTACACAAATATTGTTGGGCTATATTTAGCTCTATAGCAGCTCTTTTGAGAAAAAAATTTCCCAAATTTTGTGTTTACGAGTCATAATTTTACATGCTTAGTTCAAATGTGATGTTTCTAACTTACGGACGGATGACATAATAAGATTAATAGTTTCTTCGGGACATTAAAAATTATGAATATTTAAAAAATATATACAGCAATTGAATACATGTAGTGTTAAACAACTGTAAATATATACCTACCTTTAATAAAATAAGATACTCATATATATTAAGATTAAGGCATGTAAACCGGTTAACCGGTTTTTTATTAAATTTTACCAAAACTGTGAACCCGGGGTTTTCCCAAAAAAAATCAATTATAATTTTTTTTTTGTTTCTGTAAATGATAAATAATTTTATTTTCCAGCCGCCTTAACCGAAACTCAATTTTAGTCATATTTATTGTCTTCACCATTTAGATATGTGGTATTTCAATGCTTAAATGATTAACACTAACGCTTTTGAAATTTAACCACTTTAAAATTGATAATTACCAATTTGATATCGACTATTCCCAATTTGAACTTGATTTTTCTCAATTTGAAATTGATTAGTCTCAATTTTCAATTAATTAATCTTAATTTGAAATTGATTATTCCCAATTTGAAATAGAAACGTTCCAAATTTGAAATTAAAAAGGTTTAATAAATCGTTTTTTTTTTAATATTAATGCATTATTTAATTTAAATAAATTTAAAAAAATTGTTTTATACTTAATTACTCAAACCCGACTAAAAACCGGTTAACCAGTTTTTTAACTTTATGAAAAACCGAAAACCGGTATTTGAAATTTTATCGAATTTTTACGTGCCCTAATATATGTACATATATGTATAAGAGATCATTTTCGATACAAAATCGTTCTTAAATCAATATTCGGGTTCCAAGGTGACTATAACGTTTCTATTATTTAATTAATTTTCTAATAAAAGCGCGTTATATATGGGGATCTATACAAGGGTTGCCATTGCTAACGTGAGAGTAAATTAGTGAAATGAGCAACGTTTAGAGGTCTTAAATAAATTAGTGGGTGTGTTGTTAACCGTCACTTTATTACCGAACCTACGAGGGTTGTCGTCAATATTAAATTGTCCAGAACGAGCCAGCAGACACAATACTCTAAATAAAATATTTAAGCCGATAGATACTAATTAATTTATTGATAATATAATAGATAGATAAAGCACATATGGTTTGTTAATTTCGCAAACTAAGTGTGTGAAAATTGATTACTTGTACAATATTTATTTGTTTATAATATGGATTATAAAAAATAATTAAAATATTAATAAGCATTTGTTTTTTAAAAAATTTTCAATTCAAATTATATAAATTACTAACGCATTGGACCAGGTGTTACCCGGTTTAATATATACAAAATCATAGTGACCTAAAATATTCTAATGCCCATCCAACATGAGCACCCAACATGCCCACCCAACATGCACACCCAAGAATCACACCCAACATGCCCACAACAGAGAGTTCACTGCGAACTGTTTTTTCCGACTTCATGAAATTAACACAAAATATCCACAAATTATACACCTAAACCTTGCCTATCCATCAGTGAAAACCGGAATAAAATCCGTTCAGTAGTTACTGAGAAAATCGCATAAAACTATATTTTCAAACTCCCAGGAAATGCCAAATCCCGTCTTGGAATTTGTATAAAAAAATAATAATAAATAAATATGTTAGCAACTATCAAAAATCATCTAATTTTTTCGACAAAATATTTGAATATGAACGCGCAAAGTAAAGAAACGCGCTTAATTGTTAATTAAAATTAATATGGTTGCCGGTAAGAATCTTGAAATTGAAGTATACCATGTTGTTATCATTCACTTGAAGATTATAAAAAAAATTATTAAGTATGATAACATTAGTTTTAAAGTATACATTTTTATGATTGGAATTACCTAAATTCAAGGTTTTATGAACTTTTAAAAATAACAAATAAAGAAGTAGAGTTACAGATAGAGAGTGTAAGGACCTTTTTTATGCAAAAAATTTTGATTTCAAAAAACTTTTTTTTTTAGTAGGGATTTTTCGCGATTTAAAAAATATTGGAGCAAGGTTCAGTAATTCCCGATTCTATAAGCCTCATACAAACGAACATTCATTTTTAGGATTCCTATATTTATATTTTTTTCTAACTCAAAATGCACTTGTGGCTCCAAACAGTCCACGTAGTACGTACTTCGGAACTCTTATTGCATACACCCGTGTATGTCTTGACCGAATTATTATATCGCACCTCCAATAAAATAGAGTCATAACTTGAAAATTTGCGTTTTTGAGTTAAATAGACACAAATGATTAAAAAAATAATCCCTATTATCTATAAAAACGTTACATCTGTAACTCCACAAATTCGCCACTAAATGGCGATGTGACTGTTTTATACTATAGCTGTTTCGTTTGCACTTATTCGTAAATACTGTTCTAATACGAATTGTGACATTATTTAAAAATGGTTTGTAAGTAATATTTTATGTTTCAGATTCAGCTCAATAGAGACTCATTTCGAAATGTGTCTTTTTAGTTGTACATAATTGTGCTAAATCTTGTACTTATTTTCATAAACTGATGTAAAATACCGTACTATTTTAAGTTGATACTGTATTTGAGATGCTATATATTAGTTTTGATTATTTTTTATAATGCAAGTGTGATTTCGACATGTATCGACTTTGTATTTATTTCATACTTAAATTCGTGAACTATATTTGTTTTCTGATCTCAATTTTATTGTCTGCTAAATGTTAAGTGGATAAAAGTAGGAAAATCTTCTGAAAATAAATTTTGTACTATCTTAACTGTGATATTTTCTTCAGTAAAATACCCAAATCTTAATCATAAACTGTCACAACTCAAAATTTTCAGCATTTTTTTCAGGAATATTGCATAAGTAACTATGGCAATCGATAGCTTATTCTATAAGGATTCCGAATATATATAACACATTGGGGTTATTTAAATAAACAATAAAGATAATAATTTAATAAAATTATGATCACACGTTTTTAGCTCTCCTGAACATTTGACTTTTTCAAGTTATGACTCTATTTTATTGGAGGTGCGATATATAGAGATAGTACACATATTGATTCTCATTTCAGTTTTTTATCCATACATAGGTACTGTACAAGTAATCACGAAGAAATTCGAAATTACATTTTTTAGGGTCTCTGAATTGAATTTTCTCAGCGTCGTTTGTGAGAGCTGGTCTGCCAATTTGTAAATATTCAAGAATCGAAACGCATAAAGTATAGCTTCTATAGATATGCGCCTCCTATTTTTGATGAAAATATAACTGAAAAGAGATGTATTCTAAGGTGGAGCGAAAATCTATTTTTTTCAAATCTTCGAACGCTTGTATGCGAAATATTTACCTATTCATGTCCTAAAAATACCTACCAAAGGAATTAGTAACTAGGTATCATCTTCAGGTGACGCAACGATTATCTTTATAAGAAATAAAGAAAAATTGTATGGCATTTTTCTTTTATTTGCATATAGCTGAAGAAATTAAGTTATTGTCAAAATACGAATTTCATTAAAAACAATAAGGTAAAGGCATCAGTTACGGTCGCTATAAAAGCAAGTTTTCGGTTTTTTTACTAATGGGCTTGTTTTTTTGTAATTCTCATGAACTCATGTTACTAATAAAACAACTAACTCTTTATTTAATCAATTTAATTACCAAAGTCCGCAAATATAGTTTTTTTTTAATTATAGTCTCTTATTTTGTTTATGTATTTTCTCCAGTAATGGCAAAGATAAAAAATAATGAACACGCAGTGATGGACACTTTCTAATGATTACAAAATGATAAGTACTATGACACAAAAGATATAAAAGAAAAAATCGTCAAATTTGAAACAATGTAAAGCAGTTGCTATGATAATATAATAAAAATTAAATATATTATACTAATAATTAGTTCAAATGTCCACCATTTTGACACCTATTGGCCTATTGTTATCAAATCACGCTGTAAGACAAGTTAAATATATATAGATTAATATTCAGAAATGATAGTAATCAAATTATATCAACACATATTTTGTTCAAAATGAACAAACTATCATAGCAATGCTGAGAAGTAAAATAAAAAGTTGTAGCGGCTCTGGAATAAAACAATTGTATTATTATTGTGAAAAATATATTGTAAATGTCACAAATATGTATACTCTCGAATTATTGTAAATAAAGAAATATATAACTACAAATATTGTCTCAAAATAATTTCGACCATTGATTACTCCACCGTATTTAGATTTATACATATTTCTAATTCAGTATATTTAATTTAAAAATTGCCATTACTGGTGCCACTACTTCATCTGATACTTTTAATAATAAACACAGAAACAAAGATATAGGTGCATAAAACAAGATAAATAGAGATTCGAATGAACTCGGTTACCCATACACCTCATATGCACATGTAGATCTCATCAAAAATTCATAACGGGTAAGAATATGATGGACAAAGTGAACAAAATCTGCCTCACCTCGCTTGTCCAAGATGACAACGCCAGACAATAAACTTTACACACTCATTCTTCTCTCTCTCACGCATACACAAACGCATACATAATCACCAATAATATTTTTTTCTTGGGGTAGATATAAATTTCAATCTAAATAAAATGAATAGCACTTAGATAGCATTCATAAATATTATTTTATATTTCTGAATTCGAAAAAAGTAGTAAAGCAAGCTACGTTGCCAAAATGATCAAATTATTTTACTTATACCACTTGCTTAGTAAAAAACAGGGTTTCGAACCGTTATTTTTTACGTTTCGGTTTTCGTTCCGGTTCGAGCAAAAAAATATATTTCGGTTCGGTTCCGGTTTTCGTTCCGCAAAAAATAACGGTTTTTCCGGTTTTTTCGGTTTTCGGTTCAGCTCCGAGTGATTAATTAAAAAAAAAATTATTTGTCTTAAAAAAAATGTTCTACCATAATTTAGAAAATTTTATAGTACTTGATGATAGTCCGAACGACAATTGAAGTGGGAAATAAGATCATGTTAACGCGCGTATTTAAACATGTACTGAACCGTAAAAACCGATATTTTTATTTCGGTTCTGTTACGGTTTTCGTTCCGGCAAAAATAACGGTTTTCCGGTTTTTGGTTCAATTCCGGTTCGAAGCCCTGGTAAAAAAAACTTAGAAAACAAAATAAATGTTCAATATGAGCCAATTGAATTTAATTTCTGTATTATTTATTAAGTAGACTTATGTTAGTAGTTTTTTTTTTTGAAGCAACTACAATACAACTTCTTGAACCAACGCGGACGCCTTTCGCTACATGACTCCTACCTTAAAAAAACTAAGCATTTAATTCTTTTATATATTAATTTTACGCAAAATACTAGTTTTTCTTAAATAACTGGTCGTTTTTGAAAAGTTTCACTGTATTTACAGTAAAATGTTGTTAAATATGTGTTCCGGAGACTTTCAAGAGGTTCAAAAACATGCAGAAGAAATCGCAAACTCGAAAACACACTTGCAAAGAAAGCCCTCATTGGTAATCAGATTTAAATAAAGTTTTTAAACCGTAAAATTTTTCTCGAATTTCTATTAAAAACCTGTAGTAACAAAAGGAATCAAAATTAGCATTTCATGGCATATTATACAGGATGTCTAAATACCACGGTACAATATGGGGATCTCGGAAACTATAAGAGATAGAGATTCGATTAAATGAGAGAAAAGTTACCTTTAAGACGGGACAATTCAAAAGTGCATTAACATTTCACAAAAATTTCATAGCCTACTAGATATTAGTCAAAAACCATTTTAGTCCGAATTTTTCCATCGTGAATATTTCTTAAGCGACTTGAAATTTAAAAAAATGTTTCAAATAAATGCTATAGGGTTGGATCATACAGTGTATTAAATAAATAAAAAATACTTTTTGATCATTTTTTTAGATATTTTGAAAAGTAAGTTCATCAAGTTACATATCATGGAAAGGGAATAAAATCTTCTGTTCAAAAATTACAAAATTTCATATTGCTTCTATTTAAGAAAACATAAGTTAGTCTTATATCTCAAAAACTATGAGATCTCTGAAAATTAAAAAAATATTTCTAAATAGACAATACTAAACCCTACAGCATTTATTTAAAACATTTTTTTAAATTTCAAGTCGCTTAAGAAATATTCACGATGGAAAAATTCGGACTAAAATGGTTTTTGACTAATATCTAGTAGGCTATGAAATTTTTGTGAAATGTAAATGCACTTTTGAATTGTCCCGTCTTAAAGGTAACTTTTCTCTCATTTAATCGAATCTCTATCTCTTATAGTTTCCGAGATCCCCATACTGTACCCTGGTATTTGACACCCTGTATTTATAACAAGTTCATAAATGTTTTTGTAATAATTTTTGAAAATTTCGAAGTGATTGTCCCTTTTATCCTTTACAATAAACGACCCTGCACAAATACACACACACACACACATACACGTACGCGTGTAGAAGCGACGACACAATCGCAAGCTCGGCTGTCATCACAATTTTGTTTTAGAACAGTCATAAAATATCTTATATATTAACAGTTTCATGTTATTCCAGATTTTCGCAGCATTAATGTCCGTGACTGAAATTAATCCAGGGTTGTATTTAATAATTATTATCATTGATTTCCTATAACTAATTCATTGTTGGAATTAATAACTTAGAGTTTACATTGTTCATAAATCTCAACATTTAAACAATTTTATCGAAAGTCAATACTATACAAAAGGATAAGAGTCTATAAGGCGGGTTTTTGGGCCTAAAAATGATTAAAATTTTAAATATGTCCTATTAATGTAAAAATAATGTTTTTACTTCCATGTTCTGAAAGTAATGGAAATATTGTAATACCATCCAAAAATTGTGTCCGAGATAATGACAGATTCTGAATGTACTAACTTCAAAACTTAAAGAAAAGTTAATTTCCGTATAGCGGCTGTGCGTGTGTCTATTTGTGTGTCTGGATGTAGAATTTTCTTTCGTTCACGATAACTACTGTAAAAATGCACCGATCTGAAGTATTTTTGGCGAAATTGTTTGTCTCTGTGAGTACTCTAGACCTATTGATTTTGCTGCTAATCGGATAAGGGGTTTTGGAAATATTCGAAATTTTGTAACTTTTACCGTCTAAAAAGTGTAATTTTGCTAAGACTTGGTACATTTATAGTTCAATTTAAACCTAAGAGACATTGGAAACAAAAGCTACTAAATTCAAATTGTCATTCTACGAATGTGTATTATGTTTTTGACATTAGGATATTAGAAAACTAATATTTGTATACAAAAGTGATTTTTGACAAATCCCATTGAAATTTTTCATATATTAAAAATTACTCAAAAAGATATTAAAGAATATAGAAGTCATGTATGGTTCTCCATACCGATATTTTGTTATTAGGATATAGAGAACCCAACTATATACATATATTTTAAGATCTAAGATAATGGATAAGGTCGCCTCCTCCAGACCTTAATGTTGATTTGTAAAATAATTTGTAATTCTAAAAAAATATTCATTACTATGCATTAATTTGTTTTCCTAAAGTATAGGTAGTAAAAAATGATATCTGCATGCAAAGGTTCCTAATTTTATAAGCTTTTTTTTCTTCAGAAACATGATCAGATCACATTGAACGAATCCTTAAAATTTCAGAATAAAAATCGAAAAAAATATATATACATATGTATATATGTATTTTATGTTTAGGCAGGCAATATACTTGACAATAAAATATTCCGCACTTATTCATATTTGATACTTTTCGTGTTCTATCTTGCATCATATTTCGATAACTTCTTCATGTTTCAAATGACATAATAATGTCGCAAACTTCGTCTCAAGAAATATGAAGTACATATCATTAAATTATTCAAAAATAACAACAGCGAAAACAAAAGATCAAAAGAAAATTCTGCTTGTGTAAATTCTTTTATATCTAATTAAAGTGTGTACAATAAATAGAACCTAATAAATGTTATTGGTAATGGCTGCGTTCCGGTTATAAACATTTAAATAGTGATTAAACGCGCACGCATGTAATAGACAGAAATAGAAATCTGTCGTGTTAATTATTTAGCTATACATTACAGGTTTGAAGTGTGTGAAATTATTTTGTCATAAATTTAAATTAATGCTGTGAAACTTGTATTATATATTCTATTTTATTTATGTCTTTATAGATATTTTAACATTATATTTTAAAGTACATAGATCTCCTAAATACCAGTTCTATAGAAGGTAGTGATACCAGTCTTGGCAAGGACCCTAGTAATGGAAAAAATTTAATTAAATGTACTGAATTAGAAATATGTATTGATATTTTATTACTACCATTTCTGAATATTAATCTACATACACACATTTAACTGTCTTACAGCGTGATTTGATGACAATCGGCCTATAGGTGTCAAAATGGTGGACATTTAAACTAATTAATAGTATAATTTAATTATTATATTATCATAGTAACTGCTTAACATTGTTTCAAATTTGACGATTCTTTCTTTTATATCTTTTGTGTCATAGTACTTATCATTTTGTAATCATTAGCAAGTGTCCATAACTGCGTGCTCATTACTGGTTTTACCTTTGCCATTACTGGAGAAAAACATGAACAAAATAAAAGGCTATTAAAAAAACAAACTATATTTTCGGACTTTGGTAATTAAATTGATTAAATAAAGAGTTACTTGTTTTATTAGTAACACGAGTTCATGAGAATTACAAAAAACAAGCCCTTTAATTAAAAAAAAAAAAAAAACGAAAACTTGCTCTTATAGCGGTCATAATTTTAATTAATAAAACCAACTTTTAATTCCTAAATTCAATTTTTTAATATTAAATAAATAACGTCTAAATTATTGCTATAAAAAAATATTTTATACAAAAGTTATCCAGAACAACATATTTTATAGTTCTATGAAATAAAAAATACACTATTCCATTTAATTTGGACGTCATATTCCTCTTCACATTAAAAAACCAGAGATATTTCTATTTGAACTTTATTAATATCATCAATAGTAACAGAAATAAATGCCTGGTTCTATAATAATTATAGCACATTTTTATCGATCTGAAATCATCATTAAAATAATATTGCCTGAAATGTTTATAAAAAAAAACAGTTCATATTTATAGAAAATAGACATCGTATATATGCAGCTTTGTTCACTTCGCATACCAGATCGTCTTGAACGCAATTTATTGATTATTGATATTGAGGCCCCGTATATATATGTATAATATCCAGACGGGATGAGTGTCATCATTCATATTATTGTGACATCCGTATTATTATTTGAACAGTTGTTGAAATAATATTATACCCTTGTTTTTGATTGCTCGTCTGGTAATGAAGAATCCAGAGTTGGTTTTAGAACTAATTAAGTCTAAAGTAAAGAAAAAACATTTTTTACGCAGGTAGAAAAGTGACTTGGGCCAAGAAAATCTTGTTTTATATATAACGAAAACAATATTTTCTTAATATAAGAATTTATTCTTAATCTAAGTATATTATTGTTTTCGTTCAACAATATTTCTTTAAATAGAAACAACAATTTTCTGGATTAAGAGTATATTCTTAAATTAAGAAAATATTTTTTTCGTTATATAGAAAACAAGGATTTCTTGGCCCAAATCAACCTTTCTACCAGTGTATTGAATATTTATATTATATTTGGATTGGTATGATTATAAATACTTGAATACTGATTATTTATTGTTTCCACAAAGTTTATGTGAGTTTTTTTTAATATGTATATAAACAATTGTGTTTGTTTCCAAGGCAACATGAATTCGTAAATATATTTAGAATTCAAATTTTGAGGGTGGTTTTCACCCCTTCAATGGCTGTTTAGGCACGTATAACAAAAAAATACTGAAATACATGTTTCATTATTTGTATTGTATAATATTTATACTAAGTTTCGAGTAAATCTGACCAAAACAAAACTTATACACCCCTTTTTATCCCCGCAGGGGTTGAATTTCGAAAAATCCTTTCTTTCAGATCATATTCACGTCAAGACGCTTGATTGGCACCCCAATGAAGTCAATAGCATTTTTTTTACACACACATATTATGTTGAAATTTTTTATTTTGATTTTCGGAACGATTACAATAACCTAAAGTTAAAAGCCGCGTTGATATTCCTGGTGTATAGAGATAATATACATAATATTAAAATTTTTAATTTGTAAGTATATACGATCATATTTATAAGATCGTGTAAAACTCTACATTTAATTTCAAATTTTCTAATTAGGGGCCTATTATTGAGCCGGGAGGGATGTATGATGATAATAAACACAAACTCAATTTTTTTACAATTTAATTATTAAGGTACTGGCACCAGTTATGGCCGCTAGAAGAGCAAGGTTTACTGTTTTTGTGATTGACGGGTTTCTTTTTTGTAATTCTCATGAACTCATGTTACTAATAAAACAAGTAACTCTTTATTAAATATATCAATTTAATTACCAAAGTCCACAAATAAAGTTTGTTTTTTAAATCATAGCTTTTTATTTCGTTCATGTTTTTTCTCCAGTAATGGCAAACATAAAACCAGTAATGAGCACACAGTGATGGACACTTGCTAATGATTACATAATGATAAGTACTACAACACAAAAGATATAAAAGAAGGAATCATCTAATTCGAAACAATGTAAAGCAGTTGCTATGATAATATAATAATTAATAATAAAATTATAGTTATAATTAGTTCCACCATTTTGACACCTATTAGCCGATTGTCATCAAATCACGCTATAAGACAGTTTAATGTATATAGATTAATATTCAGAAATTGTATTAATCAAATATCAACAAATACTTCTAATCCAGTACGTTAATTAAAAAATAACCATAACTTAGGTCATATCCATGACTATAATATAGTGTTTGTACCTTATTATTTTGATAACTAATTATATTAAATCCTCTTTCTTTACTTGAAATTTAAAACGCGTTTTGGGTATTTTTTTATAATTTAATTTAAAACGTAATTTGAAATAAAAAATGGTCAAAATTTTCTTACCTAACTAGTACCCCTGTTCCCTTCTCCTTGTTGAAGTTGAAGTTTTCAATACCTGTCATGAAGGTTTTTAAGAAAAATTGTATTACGGGTTTAAAAACTTTACCAACGTTATAAATAATAAAGTACATATTTTGTAGAGATTAATATCTCTGAATTAAGAAATAACCTTTAATATTTAAAAATAAAAAACAAAATGGGGAAATTTTTTGGCCAACCCAAGACTGAGGCCTAATGGATACTTAACCTTTAATAGAACCATCTGTTTTTGTTTTTTTTTTAGATATGGAGGGATATGATATTGGGAATCATGTGTCTCTTTTTTACGCATTGTTTTTCTGTTTGTATGTTTATTTATTTTTCCGGACTTAATTTCAATCATTTTGATTGCCGATTGTAAATATCAGGCTGTTTGATCAATGATTATTTATTTTCGATTTGTGTGATGTTTTTCATGAATAATTTATTCCGTGTTTTTAATTATAATGTATTTTTTAACCCTTGCTTTTTATCAAAACCGGTCCTTTAAACTGTGCACGTAATTTCAATTATTTTATTCATGTGCGCATTTAATAAATTTAGTCAGTGGGGATATTATTTCTAACTCTCTAAAATATGTAGCATAATAAATTAATATACTATCGATTTGAAAATTTTAGTTTATGTAATGGATAAATAAGGTAGTGGCACCAGTCTTGGCAAGGACCCCGGTAATGGCAAATTTTTAATTAATTGTACTGAATTAGAAATATGTGTTGATAATTGATTACTACCATTTCTGAATATTAATCTATAAACATTTAACTGTCTTACGATTTGAGACAATCGGCCAATAGGTGTCAAAATGGTGAACATTTAAACTAATTATTAGTATAATTTATTTATTAATTATTATATTGTCACAGCAACTGCTTTACATTGTTTCAAATTTGACGATTCTTTCTTTTATATATTTTGTATTTTAGTACATATCATTTTGTAATCATTAGTAAGTGTCCATCACTGCGTGCTCGTTACTGGTTTTACCTTTGCTATTACTGGAGAAAAAACATGAACAAAATAAAAGGCTATAATTTAAAAAATAAACTATATTTTCGGACTTTGGTTATTAAATTGATTAAATAAAGAGTTACTTGTTTTATTAGTAACACGAGTTCATGAGAATTACAAAAAACAAGCCCTTTAATCCAAAAAAAAACCGAAAACTTGCTCTTATAGCGGCCATAATTGGTGCGTTTACCTTATGGTATAAACGCCTCTGGCTAAATAGCACTCTCTAGTATCTAGAACAACGGTGAGTAACCTCCGGCTCGTGAAAAGTTCCAATCCGACCCGCGAGATCTTTAGAAGAAGTAATAAATAAATATTTTCAAAAACAAAAATTTGAAAGAATAAGATTAGGTAAGTACCTAATTCGTCGTATTAATATTAAACACATGTAGAAACATCATGTTGAAACATTCATAATTTAGTTTTCATTTATATTCTTTTTTTTTATTTCTTTGTAATTTATACGATTTATACGAAAATTCAATCAATTTAACGGAAGTCAGTTTCCCATAAGGAAGATGCGGGGTCTTTTCACGCTGTCGATTTTAAGAATTCAATTTTAAGTAACATGGAACTAGTAAACTTGCCAACTTGCTCTTTGGATTCCAGTTTGGTTTAAATAAAGGAATGTACAAAAATATCATTTAAAATTTTAAATGATATTGAGTTTTAATATATAATACCAGACTCTATAAGAAACCCTTTTAAAGTCTCTATGAATATATTTCCATCCAACAAGAAATATTTTTGCAATTGCAAGTCAAATCAATAATTATAATTAAAAATATTCAATACTGCGGTACTAGACTCTAGTATCATTAAAAATAACTGACAATGAGTAAAAAGATATTTATCACCAACCGGAAGATTATGTTTATATTCATGCATTCGTATAACGAAGCCTACACACAATGCGTTTACCCCAACCCTCACTCCTGCGCCGAGTAAGTGGTAGCTACTCATGTCTTATGAACACATTGCGCTTATGTTTGCGCGCATGATAAGGTCAAGGAATGTACTTTGAATATGTGTTTAACAAAGATAGAACGGAGACACCATAAATTTTGACATTAAAAATAATATTATACTTGTATGCAATACCATTTTACGTTAATTTTTTCAAATAAATATGGGTTGGTAACAAAGTCATTTCGTTTTTTTCATTAGATGGATTTAATCGTTCTTCTTCATTGTAAACTTCAGACCGCATATGGTATCTGACAGCTGACATTTCATAGATTATTTCGTAAAAAAAGTTTAAAGTTTTGTTGTTTATTTATTGTTTTGTATTGATTTGCAATGGAGATTCCAGACGGTCATTTTCGTCACATTTTACTTTATTACTTTCGAGAAGGTAAAAAAGCGGTGCAAGCCCGGAAAAAGTTGCGTACTGTTTATGGTGAAAACTCATTATCAGAACGCCAGTGCCAGAATTTGTTTGCTTGTTTTCGTTTCCAAGATTTTGACCTCAAAGATGCACCACGCTTTGGACGCCCAACTGAAGTTGATGACGACTAAATTAAAGCAATGATTGAGAATAACCGGCGTAATACGACACGAGAGATCGCAGAGAAGCTTAACATATCACATACATGCGTTGAAAGACATTTAAAACAAAATGGTTACGTTAATAAGCTCAATATTTTGGTTCCTCACGAATTGAAAGAAATTCATCTCTCCAAACGAATTTCCATCTTCGAATTATTGCTGAAACGTAATGAAACCGATCCATTTTTAAAGCAAATCATATCGGGCGATGAAAAAGGGGTTGTTTACGACGAGATGAGCCTGCACAATCAACATCAAAAGCAGATATTCATCAAAAGAAGATAATGCTCAGTGTTTGATGGGATTTCAAAGGTATTGTTTATTCTGAGCTGTTCCCAAAGAACCAAACTATCAATTCAGATGTCTACTATCCCCAGCTAATGAATTTGGACACAGAAATCAAGGAAAAGCGGCCAGAACTGGCAAATCGTAAAGGCGTCATCTTCCATCAAGATAACGCCAGACCACATACATCTTTGGTCACTAGAAAAAAAAATTGGCGTTAGGTTAGGAAGTGATGCCTCATCCACCATATAGTCCTAACCTTGCATCATCAGATTATCATTTATACCGTTCACTTCAAAACCATTTAAATGGAAAAACATTCGATTCAAATGAGGCTGTCAAAAATGAGTTGATTCCGTTTTTGCCTCTAAAAATCAAACTTTCTACGAAAGCGAAATTATGAAGCTGACTGAAAGATTAATAAAATTGCTTTGGTAATCATGGAAAAAAATGAAATGACTTTGTTGCCAACCGATATTTAAAATTGCATACAAATTACATTTGAAGATTATCGTAAAACCAAAAAATAAATAATTCCTGCACATGTGCATTTACAATGTTAATATCATTGATTTCGTACATTGGTAAGCTTTAAGTACATTTTCTTAAAGTTATATTTATTTAAGTACGTTTAATTATAATAAACAATTTCTATAGTACATATTTACAAGTAGATACTATATATGAATTGTTAAAAAGTTTCTGAATTTTGTAAGTCTCCATTAAATACACCGGTAAACCTCCGAGAGAGGCAAACAATACTTTACGAGAGAGACTGTTTTATTTTTTTATATCCTTGTAATATGGAATTCTTTAAAGCAATTTTAAATCTCACGTCCATTCTCAAAATAAAAATCCTCTTCCAATTTAAAATACTTTTCTGTGGTCTACGTACTTTTCTGAAAACTTTTATATACATTTAAATGTATTAAAAGTTTCGAATAAGTCTCACTATAAACATGCATGCATTGTGTATATATAAACATGGGCGCCGCCAGGATTTTATTCAGGAGAATATAGCTACTTAACTATTATTTATAAATAATAATGTATTATTTGTTATTGTTAATCATAAAAATGTTTTTCAATACATCAACAAATTATTTTTTTGTAAAATTATAACAATTATAAAAAATTTGAAATATTTTTATAGATTCGATTTTATATTTTATTACAAATGAAAATGTAATAAAAATTCTTAAACAAAATACCATGGAATCTTATGGTGTCACAGATGTGTTGCAAATGCTGCAAATATTTGTTGGAACAAACTCTGATATAATACATTTTTATAGACAAGATTCAAAATAAACGATACTAAAAATTAATAAGGTTCCACTGTACCATAAAATAGTTTTAATATTTCTGTATGTATATGAGAAATAAAAAAAATTTCCTGCTCTAACGGCTTTAAAAAATTCTATTTCCGCCAATTATTTTGTTATAATAAGTAAAGACGTCTTGAAGAAATGTATATAGAAAACATGCATGAATACATAATAGCACGAGCAAATTCTATAAAATATTGATCAATCCTGTACATTATGTAGGTCACTATTTCGCGAATTTATTAAATGAACTCGAACCTATTATTTTACATTACTTACATAAATTAGAACTAAACTTGTATTAGGGGAGACCGGGGGAATCGCGCCACCTTAAGGAAAAACGATTTTTTTCTATACTTTAAAGTAACATAACACTTTAAATAAGCGAACTATTTAGTTATACAGTTTCTCACGCATTGTACAAATACTTTAACAAAGCTTAATTAAGCGAAGTTTTAACGTTATTTAAAAATAAGTTTAAAAAGACCACAGTGACGCGATTGCCCTGGTACCGGGGTAATTCCGCCACACCCTGATTTGTTTAGCTGCCGCAATTAGGATTGAAGATAACTTGTTCAATGCTACATCGGTTGTTTTTGAAGACGTACTCGATGTTCCGGGAACTTCTGGTAGGCCATCTGGACTATAAATGGCCATTTCTTCAGTTTTATCAGTTTGGGGTAGGTTTCTTCTATCGGTTATTGGGCCTAGGTTTACGTTATTTTGCCCAAGATAGAAGACCTCTTCAACTTCTTGATCGTCAATAACTAGAGGTTCTAAGTTTTAATCTGAGAGGATTTACATTATTGCCCCAGCTATAATGACGCCATTACCCCGGTATGACAATATGGCGAATGATCTTAATTCACAACTATAGTGAAGACGCTTACACATAAAAAATATAACACATAAATGTAACTGAATATTAGTTGAATGCGTACGCATACTAATTACGGCTAGGCTATAAATTAACAAAAAAAGACACTTAACTCGATTTATATATAAGTCACAAATTATAACGAAACAGTAAAAAACAATATTTTCTGCGATAATAACTACACTTCTCTAATTAGAACCTTGATAATACTGAAGCAGTTTCTTCTGTTGGTCACTAAAGCACAGCATTTATCGCGACCTCTCCACCGACTATCGTTTGCTGTTTATATAGGGTGACGGCATTACCCCGAGTGGCGCCATTCCCCCGGTCTCCCCTACTTTGAATTGCAATACTGCATTGTGTAAAATATACTATTTCTAATTTGTGCACACAAGTTACCTCTCACAAGAGAAATGAAAAACTGACTTATATATAAGCACTCTGAGCTTTGTTCTGATAATAATAGCTCTACAGTTATTACTGTTTATGACTCTTAATTATACATATAAAGTTCTTTTGTGTGATGAACAGATAGGTTGGATGGGTTTAAATATACGGCTGAGGAATAATTGTACTCTATAATATTTATGTTTTACAATGCCATTCAACATTGATTTGATCGAACGTTCGGTAAATTTTACAATATGGGAAATCATTTTTAATTGCATAAATTAGATACCGTTAAACAATTACACTTTTCTTCAATTGAGCAGGAGGGCATAACTCAATACAATTAAATCATAGCCTTTTAGAGGGACTTACATTATGGAACAAGTACTTTTTCTGTGACATTATCTTTATTAATGCTATACTAACTTAGGGTTGCCAGAAACTCAAGATGAAAAAAGAGAACTAGTTCATTAAAAAAAGAGGACAAAAAGAGGACAAATTGAAAAAATACAAAAAATTTTGTTGTGGTTTACGGAAATCGATAAAATTGGTCAAATATATAAACATATTATATTTTTATAAAATAAATCGTTCTTTTTCTGATTTTAAATACTTTACATATTCAATTGTTAAACACATTTTGAAGTTATTTTATTTAATATTATACAGTTATGTTATCTACAAAACCCTGTATCCACGATACAAGAACTTGGTACTAAATTTCGGACCAAGTTATTGGATCGTGGCTTAACTTACAGTTACAAAATTATTACATTATTTAAAATAATATTTAAATTAATAAAATTAAATTGTTTTAAAATATTCCACAATAAATGTAAATAAATGTAACGTATTCACTATTCACCAAAATCCAAAAATTATAGTACATAATAGTACCTACATATGACATTCAAATTGGAATTCGTCTACAATTGAATTTGTATCACGACAATTGTGACCTGATGTTAGTTAGTAAATACAGCTTAGGTACCTTGAAATTTTATAAGTACAAAAATTTAAATCAAAATATGCCCAATTAAAAAAAAGAACAAAAGAGGACATTTCAATATAAAAAAAGAAAAAGAAAGATCCAAGCTAAAAAAGAGAACATGTTCTCTTTAAAAGAGACATTCTGGCAACCCTATACTAACTGTTACAAAAACACAAAAAAAAACAAGCATTGAGTTGGGGTGAGACCCTTTAGGTCCGCACAATCAACTTCCCAACATGGTATGATTATAAATACTTGAATACTGATTATTTATTGTTTCCATATAGTTTATGTGAATATTTTTTTAATATGTATATGGAAAATTTTAATGGAATTGGTCAGAAATAAAACTCACCTTTGTATTATGAATATTAGTTTTCTAATATCCTAATGTCAATAATATAACACACATTTTAATTTGAAAATTTTAAATTTTATTGCATTTGTTTCCAAGGCAACATGAAATGTGGACTTATTTATTAGTATTTAAAATTCAAATTATGAAGGTGGTTTTCACCTTTCACTCCTCCAATGGTTGTTTAGGCACGTACAACAAAAAAAATACTGAAATACATGTTCATTATTTTTATTGTAGAATATTTATGCTAAGTTTCAAGTAAATCCGACCAAAACTAACAAACTTTACACCCCTTTTTACCCCCGTAGGGGTTAAATTTCGAAAAATCCTTTCTTCAGATCATATTTACGTCAAGATGTTTCGATTGGCACTTCAACGAAGTCAATATCATTTTTTATTTGCAAGATTTCGTGCAGGTAAAAAATGACACGCACATACGTACATACACACACAGCCACACATTCATCTTTATGAAAATAGTGTAAATCCAAGGTTAGTAAAGTACAAGGTTGCCTCATAACTCTGTGCGGGGAGTGGCATGAGACGGGAGATTGCGTCATCGTGAGGAACTCTTTGACATTATAAATGGCTGTCAAACTATATTTACTCTTTATTTTAGTTAAGCTGATTTATTGTAAGTTGTTTTTAAATATTTTCATTTGATATTGATAGAGTACTGAGTGTTAAATCTAAATTTTTATTATTTTATTATTATAAATTATAGTTTTAAACAAGTGTTTTTTTATGTGTAACCAACAAATATATTTTCTTTAAGCATTGATTTTTGACATCATTTTAAAATTTTTATGAAGAAATGTTATATGTAATAATTTGTGTTTCTGTAATAAACAATAATATTTACTTTTTTTAAATACAAATATCCAAAAATTCGAAATAATTTGAAAAAAAACTTAATATATGAAACAACGTTTAAAGGTTCCTCAGGGTGACGTCATCCCACGTAGCCGCTGATTGGTCAAAAAGTTATGAGGCAACCTTGTCATTTACTAACCTTGGTGTAAAATAATATACTATAGGACCGATTACAACAACTTCCTGTTGGGAAGTTAAAAATTGTAATTTTTAAAATATTATTCAGACTTTTTTTTAGATGTACTAAAATAGTGCGCGTTTAAATAAATTGTTTTCTTATATTTTTTAATTCATTATAGCATTTTACTTACATCTAATTGTAAGATATACTTTCACAGATATCTGCTGCACAATGTTTGAACAATATTTGCAAACAATATAATTAATTTGATAGTAATCAAACGACTGTAGTCACGTAATGTTTATTTAAGACACATAAAACAGTGCGCGTTATGTAACGGAATTTATAGCTTTTATTCCACGACTGATTGCGGTTGACAAATTGGGTTGTCATGGGAGAAACGCCCTCTATCTGATCACACCGGTATTGTATAATGAGTATTCCATTCAGTTATGTCATTTTTGCTGATATTTTTATCAACACGAAATTTATTTTTAATTCGATAATTTTAACATGTTCTGTTGTTTTAAAATTCAAATTTTAATTAATTTTATACGATTATTGGCTTCTGGGCTTATGTCGTTTCTTTTTTATCTGTATGTAAACTGATTGTTCTTGCGGTTATCTCACAATCTTTTACAAATGTGATATTAAAATAAAGATCCGAGATTAATCCAAAGAATTCATTCAGGATAATAATCAGGAAAATCAAAAGACCACAAATTCAAAAGAATATTTTAATATTTCTACTGAGATTGTTTTTTATATTCGTCCGTATATTATTTCTGTAATAAAAAATGAACACAAGACAACTTGTTTCTTACAAAATTGAATAATATTAATTTTTGGAAATTAAAGTACGTTTTATATTTATAATCGAAAACAATTTCAGAAATTATAAAATTATCCCATCAAAAATCGAATTGGAAAAATCGGCTTTACTTTACTTCCTTATATCCTATCTATATCTATGTATATGTAACAAATCCTGCAAAACTATACCTAAAAATTCCTATTTTAGGTACTTTTATATTTAATATTTTATTTTTAATTATAGAACAAGAATATAAGCTAATTTTGTGTAATTTGAAGCAACCGTATAACAATCCGTAAAATACTTGATAAAAATCGACGAGCCCACCTGGTCTAAATTATTATTTTTTGATACTGAAACTCGATAACACTTATTAATAATAAACCGGTTATCAAATTTAATAACTGTACCACTATGGGTTCTCCCTAATGAAGAATTTCCCGACAAATGTTCATATAAAGTTTTTTGCTTAAAATAACATCGTCGATCTACTGTTAAATTTGTTTACACTAGTTGTAAATCATCCTGTATAATGATGAATATGTGCATCAAAAAACAGTAAAAAGTTAAAAATAATAATGTATTCATTATTTATATACCTTCATGTTTTAATATAATTACAGTATTAAATGTTCTAATTTTAAACAAAGTACAAAATAAATATAATTAAAAAAAAAAACAATTTTAGAGGTAGCAAAAATTTATAAAAATAATTTTAAAAACGATCCGTTGTGCGAACTATGTCATCTGTTCAAATCTTCATTATTAATTTAACGAGTACAATGTATTTTTAATTCCCAACTGCCTGAGATTCTGCGCTGGATTTATGAAAATACTACCATCCTCATTCCAGACGTCAAACCTGCCTTGAAGCCATCAAGGTGGGAACTCTCTGGCCTATTTAAGTCGACAAATGTAAACGGACCTATAGCCATTTATAATTCCATACAACCTAATTACAAAATTAAATATTGCATACTCCGTTGCTTAAACATCTTACGAGTATATTTGACACTCAATTATTTTAATATTAGGCTTTTACAGCTGTTTTCTTGAAATATACCAGGTGGGTAGATAAACGTGTGATACAGAACTCTGAAGTTATAAATTTATAGAAACTTTGTTCTTCCTGCTATAAAGAGGTGTAACTATGATGAAACGACTTAAAATTTTAATTCGTAAAACTATACTACTTATACAATATATGTATGATAACAATAATTGTAAGGATATTCCGAAATTTTTGTAATTTAACGTTCAAGTTTTATGTGAATACAATAAAATTTTCTTATAAAAGTAACATTTTTATTTTTTTTAAATATTATTATATTTTATTCTATAAAAATTCGGTATTGTTTATTAATTATTGACTTTAGATATTGGAATGGCTAAATACCAAATTTTATAATATTATATCAATTATAATTGATATAATATTGGTAACTTTTCGGGCTGTTGTCCACGTTGTCGTATTTTTACACTTGACGTTTCGACTCTCATGTCGGAGTCTTCTTCAGAAGTGATTCTGAAACTGACAACGTGGACAACAGCCCGAAAAGTTAGCTACTATGGACAACGGCCACGAAAGGCTACAGAAGAAAAATATATAATATTGTATATCAGAGACAACCAACTAAATGTATCATTCAATCTATTTTTTCTTCAAAATATGGTGCGTTTTACCATCTCTTGAAGTTTGCTCCACATTTATATAAATATATTATATACTAGCTGTTATCCGCGGTTTCGCTCGCATGGTTTTCGAAACCCCCATCCCCATGATATTTTTTTACAACCATTCATATGTAAAAGGGGATGAAATTTTCATTTTTTTTACTTTTTCGGTTTTCATTCATTGTGCAAAATCGTAAACATCTCGACTGCATGCGAGATAGGGGGATGTTATTCCCTCTAATACCCCCTCTCGTAGTATTTTCCCACCGGATCGAATGAAACCAATAACAACCCTTCTTATGTGACCATGTAAAATATTAATTACCAAAAAAAAAAATATCCCATACAAATTTGTCTACCCCCTTACAATCTCTTAGGGGTTATACAATACAATAATGGCATATGTCTATCCACAGGATGACAGGGAGTGAATTATTATATTTTTTTCTTATTTTTGATTTTCATTTATTTTACAAAATTATAAATATCTCGGCTCCTGATACAAGATAGAAGGTTGTTTTTCCCCCTAAAACCTCCGCCTTCATAGTATTTTTCCCGCCTGATCAAATAAAATCAATTATAACTCTTCATATGAAACGGGGGGTAAAATATCAATTACTAAAAAAAATTATAATTTTTTTCACCTCCGTGCAATACGAAGTAGCCTATGTCCGTCCCCGGGATGCAAACTATCTCACTGCGAAATTTCATAAAGATCGGTTCAGCGGTTTAACCGTGAAAATATAACAGCCAGTTATCATTATATTAATTATACATAAAAATGATTTTTATTTATTTTTAAAATTAAATCCGGAATCCATTGGTAAATAGCAATCGACTTGTTGGCCACCCCTATTGCATATCATCTATTGCACGTATCTATACCTACATAGGTATAATAAAACAGGCTACTATTAAAGGGTATATTTTATAAGAATATTTGAAAACATCTTCAAATAATAATATGCAGATATTAGGTACCTATATTTCTAGTGTTATTATTTTAATTAAACTCACAAGTATAATGTTACACGTTCTACTTCCTAATAGAATATATGTATGATCATAAAATATTTTATTATTCAAGTTATAGCAGTAACATATGATTTATATGTTTATATTGAACTTTTGATAATGCATTACCAAAAGCGTGCCGTTAAAAATTTAAGTACAAACTTTTACTTTTTTTTTATTGAAGTTAAAATAATTATTTTTGTATCGTTTTAATTTATTATTTAAATGTGATATTAATATAAAACATACATATATACTTATATTAAATTTTTGATAATGTATTATCAAAGGAATGCATTTAATAACGAAAGTACAAACATTTTGTAATTTATATTTTGTTTATGGGTCATTCTTAGTCAACTCTATCAGAGAAAAACGCTACTTTTACGGATTTTCATAATATTCACATATGTTGTTAAACTTGCTCAAAAAATATAAGCTTCATTCATCATTTCGCAAAATTTTGCGTTTTTTGAAAATTACACGTATTTTAATTTTTGAAGAGATGACGCATATGCATTTAAATAATAATTTTTATCTCCGGATGTACTTATCGTAGCGAAATGATTTTTTTTTAGTTTTGTTCACAAAAGAACGGTCTTTTTGGACATTTTATCCGTTTTTAAGTAAAACAAAAATTTAAATTATTTTTTGTAAAATCAATTTTTTTTTTTGAAATTTGAAGATGTGGTCAGGTGTTTAAAAATCTGAAAAAAATCACAAATATTGCTTATAGTATTCTCTATCATCCCTGCAATTTTTAAGGTGGACATATTTATAACGGCTTCAAAAAATTTTTTTTAAGATTGCTATATAGAGGTCACGCGCACTATACATTGATATGCCGTAATGAATTCGGATGTAAATGTTAAAATTATTGTTGTTTGTGTGTAATCTATAGAATTAGTAAATAGATTTAGAAATAAAGTAATCATACAGTGGGTTTCAAACTGTTTGTTTCACATATCTAATAAGGTATTTAAATTTAGAATTAATGTATGTAAATTCTCAAAAATTCTTAAAATTAGGAATGTTATCGTATTAAAAAAACCTTTAAAATTAATTATATCGTCTCTTGTGTTAGTTATTATCTCTGAAAATTACATGTGGTCACTTTAGAAGCTGTTTCAATTATTGTTAGCCAAAAAATTCGCATAGAACCCTTCATTTCAATTAAAACTAATTTGATCTATTTAATATTCAGGGACAAAACAGAGCAATATTATAAAATTATCCACCAACATCCACTTTTTATATTAATGATTCGTGTATTCTAATTGTTTGAAAAAAAAACCATTTCTTATAACTGAATTTAACGTGATCAATATGTTATGTTGAGAGAGGGTTAATAGAAAAACTTTTAAGTAAATTATATTTTTTTTAAATTTAAAAAAATCCATCCAATCTCCCAAATTTAATTTAATTTTTTTGGCTTATTCGTATTTATTAATTAAAATTAATTATATGAGTCGTTTTTAAAGTGACAATCTTGCGATATGTATATGATAGACAACTTTTTAGATTTTATTTTTGAGAAACTACACCAGAATTATGAATTCTGAAAAGAAACAGAAATAAAAATCAGTATAAATGTATGTATATATGTATATATGTATACCTTTGTGTATATGTGAAACAAACAGTTTGAAACCCACTGTATGATTACTTTATTTCTAAATCTATTTACTAATTCTATAGATTACACACAAACAACAATAATTTTAACATTTACATCCGAATTCATTACGGCACATCAATGTATAGTGCGCGTGACCTCTATATAGCAATCTTAAAAAAATTTTTTTGAAGCCGTTATAAATATGTCCACCTTAAAAATTGCAGGGATGATAGAGAATACTATAAGCAATATTTGTGATTTTTTTCAGATTTTTAAACACCTGACCACATCTTCAAATTTCAAAAAAAAAAATTGATTTTACAAAAAATAATTTAAATTTTTGTTTTACTTAAAAACGGATAAAATGTCCAAAAAGACCGTTCTTTTGTGAACAAAACTAAAAAAAAATCATTTCGCTACGATAAGTACATCCGGAGATAAAAATTATTATTTAAATGCATATGCGTCATCTCTTCAAAAATTAAAATACGTGTAATTTTCAAAAAACGCAAAATTTTGCGAAATGATGAATGAAGCTTATATTTTTTGAGCAAGTTTAACAACATATGTGAATATTATGAAAATCCGTAAAAGTAGCGTTTTTCTCTGATAGAGTTGACTAAGAATGACCCTTATGTTAAAACAATAATTTTTTATCGTTTTAATTTATTATTTAAATGTGATATTAATTAATATAAAACATACTTATATACTTGTATTAAATTTTTGATAATATATTATCAAAGGAATGCATTTAAGAACGAAGGTACAAACATTTTGTAATTTATATTTTGTTTATGTTAAAACAATTATTTTTTTATCGTATTAATTTATTATTTAAATGTTATGATTTTATTTTATAAGTTTATATAACAATATATCTCCAATTTTTTAGTTTTATTGTATATATTTATTATGTTAATATAATAGTAGTGTCATGAATATTTTTGAGATAACGACATCGTTCTCAAATTTAAATCTTTATTATTAGCCTGACGATGATTCTGTGAATCGAAAGCTTGCGATTAGGTTTTCTTAAATAAATTTTGACGTTTAGACAACAAGTTTGTTTTTATTTATTATGTTTATAGTATTATAGTCAAAGTATGTAAAGTACAAGGTAGCCTCAGTAGCTCGGCGCGAGAAAGGAAAATACGTCATCTGGGGTGCCCAAATGTGGAGAGGGGGAATGATGTGACCAATCATAACAAATGTAGCCTTGTAATTCGGCGCGAGAAGGGGAAAATAGGTCATCTGGAGTGCCCAAACTAATTGGTGAAAACCTACTGAGGCAACCAGTGCATTACCTTGGTTTATAGTAAAAAAAAATGAATATATAAATTCAGAATTTGTTATTGCATGGCTACAAGATGATATTAAAACTATGCTTTGATTAATATTATTTATGTGCGTGCGTATTATTACTTAAATAAAAATAATTCGGACAAACCATACACGAGTGTATGTCAAAGGTTTCGAATTTCGTACTACGTAGAATGTTTGGAACCATACATTTTTGAGTTACAAAAAAATATAAAAAAGTATCAAGTTCTACTAATTGAGATCTACATTTTGATACTCCACTTGCCTAGATATCAAAATGAAAAATTCTATGACGCCCCTCCCTATTATTCCAAAATCTAAAATTATATTGTTGACTTTAGTATTGGCCGTTAGTAGTCCCACCAAAACCTTGTTACCAAATTTTTTCAGATTTTTTGAGCCAGTAGTTACCGAGCTAGAGGTAGGGTGGACAAAATAAAATACTGCTTTTAGCCCTCTACAGGTGACATTTTTGAATTAGAAAAAAAATAAAATATGGTCATATTCTACTAATTGAGATTTTTAATTTGATACCACATAATAAAATAATAAAAACTTAAAATTCTATGACACCGCTCCCTATTATTCCAAAATTTGAAATGATATTGCTTACATTAGTATTTGTCCTCGTTATCAATTTTTTTCAGATTTTTTGAATCGGTAATTACACAGTTAGAGTTGGGGGGGGGGAAATAAAATACTGCTTTTAGCCCCCTACATACGCCATTTTTGAGTTAGAAAAAAAATAAAAAATAAGGTCATATTCTACTAATTGAGATGTACATTTTGACGTGGTATATTATTTTATTTATTTTTTTTGATTTGCTTTAAAGCTCCCTGCAGGCACCATTTTTGATTTAGAATGACTATTTTACTACCTACCCTATTAAACGAAACAGTAATCATTTTTATTTGTATATAATTACATATTTACATAATATTAAAACTTATTATGTAATTATAAACAACAAAAAATTATGACTGTTTCATTTCATAGGATAGGTAGCAAAATAGTCACTTTGAGGATTATGTTGATAATTTATAATAGGAAAACTGTAATACCCAGGTCCAAACTTTGTAGAGTGAATTTGTAGATAAAATGATAACACACCAAAATATATAAATTTAGAGGTACTTTTGGAGAAAAATGTCATTTTCATAAAAATTTTCAAAAAAATAAACATTTTTTTTGACATTGATGAGCAATAATTCTGAATACTGAAAAATACGTTCGTTACGTTAGTTAATTATCTATGAAACAGACTCTAGTTACGTTACTTTGGAAGTTATGAGATAATCTTTGTTTGTAAATATTACACTGAAGGAATTTTTAAACACTCTCTAGCTCAGAGGGTGTTGAAGATAGACCCCACCTTCCCGTACAATTACACAATGAGCCAAAGAATCAGCTCTTAAAATATCTGTATCCCAAACCGGACAACGCTGTATATTAATGATATCTTTTTATTTCAAGCTTTTTATATAAAATGAACCCCCTTTATTTAGATCGAGTCACCTGGACAAGTTCAAGTTACCAATAATAATCATTTACCCCCTACTACTAAAAACTCAATTTTTCTTCTATACCATAATGTTGTTTTTGTACATTAACAGTAAAAATGATCTAATAATACGTGAGTTTATAAGAAATTAATAAAGATTTAAGAACCTTACAAAATAATAAATAATTAATTGTAACTTGAACATAAAATATAATTACTTCATTAGATATTTCATTATATTAGATCTAATAATACGTGAGTTTATAAGAAATTAATAAAGCTTTAAGAATCTTACGAAATAATAAATAATGAATTGTAGCTTAAACGTAAAATTACTTCATTATTTCATTATTTTAGATTTTTTTTAAATTGCCAAAACCATTTGTTTAAGCGTTTGTATTTGTAGCTACTTTAAATATTCATTTTCATAATAAATTTCATCTATCGCGCACATTTGTTTGACAACATCCTGTAAACTGTTAAAGATCTGACACATCCGCATTTAACAATAAATTTGGCACCATGCAGTGCTGTAATTAGAAGTTATTGGTGCCCATGGAAAATTGATTACTTTTTTCAATCTATTTTTACTGTCTTATGAAATATACATTAGTATAAGTAAGTATAGTGAAGCCGATTTTTTTCGAACTCCGGATTTTGACGGAATTATCTATTTTGACCTTCCCTGAATCCATTCTGACTATTTTCGCCATGATGTCTGTGTGTCCGTCCATCTGTCTGTCTGTCTGTCTGTCTGTCTGTCTGTCTGTCTGTAAGCGCTGTAACTCAAATACGACAAATCGTAGAAGGGTGATATTTTATATTTAAGATTAATTTTTGGCTGGGAAGAAAACGTCCTATTTTTGAAAACGATCCTTCAACCAGATACGGATGTTTACCTAAGTCGATTTTTTAATTTTTCGAATTACTCTGAAACAGTGCGAAATAGAGAAAAATGGTCAAGTTAAAAAATGTAGGTAATATATATATCTATAATTTATGTTCTATTCATTTTTTTGTAAAAACGAATTTTTGAAGAAAAAAAATTTATTATAATTCAAATGGTTCATAACAGAGAAAAAAATGTATGGGGAATAAATTATAGATAATAACATACTCGACATTTTTTATCTAAAATTTTTTTCTTATTTCAAAAGTAATTAAAAAATCCAAAAATTTACAAGAGTAAACATCCGTTTTCAGTTATTACGTTAAAAAAATTACTTGTTATATAAATATAAAATTATTCATTTTGTTCTTTCTTGTTAGTTTGTTAGAAATGTTTTAATAATCACGTATACAATTCACTGTTAGGTTAGGTTAGGTTAGGTATAAGAAAGTCCCGTGGTTCCCAAGGCAGATATTTTTATGTAAGTCTGACGTTTTTTGTTTTCTTTTTTATAAAAAAAAAACATTAGTTAAAATTATGGCGAGAGTCAGATAAGTCTCGTCTCATCTCAGTTTTTTCTTCTTGGTCTTAAATTAAAAAAAAGCTGGTCTCGTCTTGATCTCATTTCGTACACGTCTCGGTCTTGTCTCGTCCAATTTTAAGCCAAACTCGTCTCAGTCTCATCTCATTCAAATTTAGGGCACTCTCGTCTTGGTTTGAACTCTTTTCAAGACCAAGTAAATTACTATAAAATTCTGAACAAGGCATAAAACATTATGTCAAAATAGGTATAATGGACGTAGAGCTGGGCGCGTGAGTAAATTTTGCTAACGATCACGCACACTCACGAATAAAATATTTTTAGTCACGCCCGCTCACTCACGGTTACAGAAAAAAATTCACGATCACGCACGCTCACGAATTCTATTTTTTTACTCACGCTCAATCGCGCACCATGGGTCACGCTCGTGACACGATATAATATAATTATTATAATTTAAATTTTGAAATGATGAAAATTAACGTTTTTTACGTGTAATATAATATGTGCTTATTTTATATTTGTAAATATAATTTCTTCTACACCGCTAAATAAAGCAACAATGCATTTTTTAATCTGGAGTTTAAGTGCTTCTTAAAATGACATGTATTTTTTCTACCGTATTTTTTAATGTAAACATTTGTTTTTAAACGTTATTATATTAATGCACTAATGGTTTTAATATTAAAAAAATAATAATAATAAGTTTATTAAAAAATTACCTTCGAAATATACTCACGGACTCACGCACGACAAAAATGTATTCAAGCACAGTGGTTTTATTTTGACTCATGATCATGCACGCTCACGATTCAATATTTGAAAATTACTCACGCTCACGCGGGTCACAGTCGTGACCCAACGTGACCTGAAAAATTCACTGCCCGCGCCCAGCTCTAAATGGAACTACACTAGTTTTAAAAAAATATCATTAATTTTATTAGTAATTTTAATTAAAATATGTATAGAATTATAAAATTTAGTTTCTGAATTAATAACTTTTTTTTTTAAACATGCACATTTTAAATGGAATAATCTCTCATACGAAGCTACGATATATAAGTAAATACACGAATATTCAATAAGTATCTAAAATAATAAATAATTAATAAATGCGGAAGCAAAGCCAGAAGGATGAACCACGTAATTAAAGCAGTGGAATAAGAGACTCTTCAATAATAAATCACGTCTAATATCCACAAATGTTTCATAATCAAGGAACATATTTAATACCTCACTGATTGTTAAATCAAAAACTTTAAGTCAACTTTTAAATATTGCAGCGGGAATAAAAACAGTAAATCTTATATTACAGATTTTTCATCACAAAAATAGGATAAAATCTCATAATTACAAGGAGACCTCATTCTGCGTAACACACTTTGAGCATTGTTATATGTTGTGGTATTTGAAGGGTCCCTAATACATTCCTATTATGCATTCAAAACCGGTGAATGGACATACCATGAATTTCGAATTGAAGCGTTTCTGATTTTAGCTCAAAATTAGAAAAAAATTGATTATTTCATAATGTTTTTGGAATTTTAATGCTAATTAAAATATTGTTTATGTCTTAAAATAAAATAAAAAAGTATAGTTTTGAATAAAAAACGGTTTAAAGTGTAAAAAAAGAACGAAAATGAGAAAAAAGTCGATTTCTTTTTAAAAAAAAAACACTTTTTGGGTTGCAAAAATCAAATACTTATTTATTATTATTTATTTTCATTTTCGTTCATTTTTTTCCACTTTAAACGGATTTTTACTCAAAACTAGACTTTTTTATTGATATAAAATATGAAAATGACTGAAAGAGGTTAAGAAAAGAACTTCTAAGACATAAAACAATATTTTAATTAGCATTAAAACACCAAAAACTTTATGAAATAATCAATTTTTTTCAATTTTGAGCTCAAATCAGAAACGCTTCAATTCGAAACTCATCGCATGCCCATTCGCCGGGTTTGAATGCATAAAAGGAATGTACTAGGCCCCCTTCAAAATAGATGATTCCTAAATTTCCAATATGTCACAAATTAACAAATTAAAATTAATTTGTTCCAAATGAACAATAAATAATTACGATAATGGGTAGTAACAGGATTATAGAGATTAACAAAATTTAATCTTTATAAAAACCATTTTAAATATTTTATAATTTATTGTGAATAATAGAATTATAGATTGCAATTACGAAGTTTTATTATAAAGTAATATTTTCAATTTTGTATATATGTTACCGGCAATGTATGTAATTCAGGCATTCTATAGAATTCCTAGGAATTCTATACAATGCCTGACGATTTCAGGCAAAGTATGAAATATTTGTTTAATAGAAATTTATTATATACTTTGCCTAGGCATTATATAGAATCCCTAGGAGTTCTATAGAATGCTAAGATAATATTAGGAAATGTATGAAATAAAAGACAAAATGATATTAATAAAGCAGATAGGTATTATTTAATTAATTTTAAAAAGTCCAAATTCATATTATGTAAGATTTAGGTATTTCATTGTTAAAATAACAAAACCACATAAACAATAGTATAACATTTGATATTTATTATAATAAATAAAATAAAATAATCATATTAGTCCAGACGTGTATTAAGTAAGATTTAAGGCCCTTATTGTAAAAATAACAAATTCACAGAAACAATATACCTACATATTACATACATTTTTCTATTATACCTATAACGCGTAAATATAAAATGTTTATTTTGATAAATAATTCAGTATTGTACCGACAATACTGAATTATAATCTAGAAACCTACCTACAGCTATCAAGAATGAACCAAGATTTTTTTATTGTATATTTGCATCAGTATTTTATAACATAAAGTAAGGCAACATCTGTACCTGGACCAAAATTGATCGATTCACCCTATTTATGTTTATATTTCATACATTGCCGGCTATCAATTAGGTATTCTATAGAATGCCTAGGAAATGTATATAATTAAATTCATTTCATACATTGCCTGGTGATTTTAGGCATTCTATAGAATACCTAGGAATTCTATAGAATGCCGTATTTCATACATTGCCGGTAACATATATACATATTATGAAAAAAAAACGTCACTACTATTATATTATTATACATATTATGTATAATAATGTATTACTACAGTGGAACCTCATTAGTATGTTTTGCTTTAGAATGTTTTTCGTACGTCTTTATTTTTAAATCCCGGCATTCAAAACCCCAATTTAAAATATTTCGTTTGTACATTTTTTTCCCTCAGTCCCATTAAAAACGTTATTATAGTATTGAAATTGTTGAGGGATTATTGGTCAGTTGACAACAATATCTTGATATAACGTATTTTATTGCATGATTCGGTCAATTAGCCTATATATCTACATATATATAAATTATAAATAGATAAGGTAGGGGCACCAGTCTTGGCAAGGACTACAGTAATGGCAGATTTTTAATTAAATGTACTGAATTAGAAATATGTGTTGATATTTGATTACTACTATTTCTGAATATTAATTTATATACATTTAACTGTCTTACAGTGTGATTTGATGACAATCGGCCAATAGGTGTCAAAATGGTGGACATTTAAACTAATTATTAGTATAATTTATTTATTAATTATTATATTATCATAGTAAGTAACTGCTTTACATTGTTTCAATTTTGACAATTCTTTCTTTTATTTATTTTACTTATAATAAATTTTGTAATTATTAATAAGTGTCCATCACTGCGTGCTTATTAATGATCAAAATAAAAGGCTATTAATTCAAAAAACCCGAAAACTTGCACTTATAGCGGCCATAACTGGTGCATTTACCTTATGGTGGAATAAAGTTTCATATTTAGTTGATATGCTTTGTCATGAAAACAGTTAAAAAATAGATGATTCCTAAATTTCCAATATGTCACAAATTAAAATTAATTTGTTCCAAATGAACAATAAATAGTTACGATAATGGGTAGTAACAGGATAATAGAGATTAATAAAATTTAATCTTTATAAAAGCTATTATTTTTGCTGTGATAAAATAATACATCGTTTTCGTTAATTTTAAATGTTTTATAATTTATTATAAATAACGGTTATAGAATGCATTTTACTATTTCGAAATTTAATTTATTTAAATCCTAGCTAGGTTTCGCTAACGTGGATTTCGAAACTAATTACAACCCTCCATACGTGACATGGGGTGAAATATTTATTTTTTTCTTTATTTGTTTTTTTTTTTGATTATATATGTATATAGATTATACAAAATCGTAAAAATTGAATCTCGAAATTTTTGTTTTTATTTAATATTATTTTGTCCAAGCGGTTAAATTTTCGAAAATGTTTTTTGTCTTGTAAATAGATTATTTGTGCAAAGTTTCATTCGAGTGAATACAAACAAACAAAAATTTCTCATACAAAATTTTCCATTCCCTAGCAACCTTTTAGGGGTTGAATTTTGGGAAATGCTGAAATACTTGTTTTGTTGTTTATATTGAAGAGTTTTTATTTTAAATTTCAAGTAAATCCGATCAAAAAATATTTTACCTATACAAACTTATCCACCCTCTTGCATCCATTTAAGGGTTTAATTTTGGAAAATGCTGAAATACGTGTTTCATTGTTTATATTGAAGAGTATTTATTTTATGTTTCAAGTAAATCCGATCAAAAAATATTTTTTCCCATACAAATATTTACACCCTCTTTTACCCCCTTAGGGGTTAATTATCAAAAAATCCTTTCTTAGTGAGTGGTTACGTTATAAAAGGAAGACACCCTTAAAATTTTACGTTTCTAGGACCAGGGGTTTCGGGTGTGCGATGATGAATCAGTCAGGACATGTTATTATATATGAATAATAGATTACTAACAATAAGTGAGATTTTCATTTATTTAAAAAGAGAACAAAACTTTGAAATATTTGCGTCATTCAGAAGTCAAAAAGCATACATCAACTTATCGAAAAGACAAGAAAATCGATGTTTTATAAACATACCCTATTATATATTATATTAATACATTAATGGTCCCCACGCTGTCACTTTTGTTGGTTTTTTACATTATTGAAGAGGGCGCACCTAGGAAATTGATTTTATCTCTAGATATACTGGATTTTTCATCTAAAATTCTTGAAGATGTTATTATAGGTGTTAATCTCATAATGCAGAGAATTAACAAAAGTAACAGTTTAGGTTATATCAATGTAAAGAAGGGTGGGTTGCTATCAGATAAGAGCTGGGCGCGAACCGTGAAATTTTCGGGTCACGTTGGGTCACGACCGTGACCCGCGTGAGCGTGAACGATTTTAAAATCTTGAATCGTGAGCATGTGTGATCGTGAGTTAAATTAAACTAACCTTACGTGAGTACATTTTTCTCGTGCGTGATTCCATGAGTATATTTTGAAGATAATTTTTTTTATAAACTTATTTGATCTTTTTTTAATATATGTATAATATACATAAATATAATAATGTTTCAAAACGAGTTTTGACATTAAAAAATACAGTATAAAGAATAAATGTCATTTTTAGAAGCACTTTCACATGGTCCGTATTGCCAGCTGTATTAGTACACCAAAAAAAAGATTAACAAATGCATTGTAGCTTTATTTTCTTATTGTTTTGTTTGTTATTACTTGTACTAGAATGCAGTTTAGAAGAAATAATATGAATATAAATATACACATAATATGCACGTGAAAAACATTAATTATATTATCATCATTTCAAAATTTAATTGACAACAATTACATTAAATCGTGTCACGAGCATAACTCGCCGTACGTGATCGGGCGTGAGTAAAAAAGTAGGATTCGTGAGCGTGCATAATCGTGAATAATTTTTTTTGTAACCGTGAGTGAATTTTTTTTTTTTTGTTGTGCTTTGGGCAACCATGAGACAGTAGTTATTTAATAAAATTATGGGTCTCTTTTAGAAAACTTTTAAATGTTTTTATGAAATTGTTCAAAATGATTTTTTAAACTTATTTGAAAATATTATTTTTTACTGTAACAATTTTGAGATAAAGTAAAAAAATGTCAAGTAAAGGAACATTCTTCAGAACTAATGAAAAAGATTGTTATATAAGAGCTTGTAGAAGAAATTTGAGAGAAGTTCCCTGGAAGTTTATTCATTTTAATACTTGTAAACAATTTTTATTGTTTTATATTTCAATTAAACTTATTAAAACTCATTTTATGGCAGTCTCGTGATTTAGTGCCACCATTAGGCACAACTACGTCATACTGTAATATATTTAACATACACTTTTATTTCTGCCAAGTAAATTCACAGTACTTCCTCGTGCTAAATTCACCAAAGGTAGTTAATTATTGAACAATTTAAATAACCGATAGTGTTCAGATAAATTACCTGGTTAAGCCATTTAATTTGTATACAATTTTACTAAAAAATATTAGTTCGAAATTTTTCGTAACACGCACCTGATTATTTTTTCGTATATATATATATATATCTATATCTAAGTTTATGCAAACGTCAAAATGGCATTTATTAAATTAAATTGAGATAAATCTTTGTAAGGGAATATTTTACAACAAACGCTTTAGACCTATATTATAGGAAATTTAATACTCTACGTAAAATGATTCGTTCTTGAGATATCTTGAAAAAATTAATATTTTGGGATGTCACCTCTCCCTCTTACATACGATTTTGAAATGGGACCGTCCTCAAGACATTCTAAAACAATCACAAAGCTTCTCGTATCTTCGATATTGCGAGGAAGCAAAAATCAATTTAGTGACGAAGATATTAAATATTAAACGATTGTCTTTTGTTTTCTGAAATGTACTTCTCTAATCAAGTACTCTGGTACCAAGATTATCAAATCGACAAAAAGTGGTTCTAAGCACATTGGTACATTAACTGACTGACTCATTTTTAATGCAAGTGCTTACTTAAGTCCGACACTTTTGACGAATACGTTCACTACTTATGCAAGTTTTAAACTTTTGTGTTTGTAATTCAACATCATATCTTGCATCACCTAAAACATAAACGTCATAAATAAACGAGAAGCAGTGATATTTAGCACGCATTCGTTATTTGTGAAACGTATTTAAAAATAGTAAGTGCACTATAAACACTGACTCAAGTATATTCTTATTGCATTCGTAAATAGAATATATTGAAAAAACATATATGTATATATATATAGGACCCCAGAAATTAAAATTTTTCAATTAAATTTACTGTATTAGAAATATGTATTGATATTTTATTATTACCATTTCTGAATATTAATCTATATACATTTAACTGTCTTACAGCGTGATTTGATGACAATCATCCAATAGGTGTCAAAATGGTGGACATTTAAACTAATTAATATTAGTAATTTATTTATTAATTATTATATTATCATAGCAACTGCTTTACAATGTTTCGAATTTGACGATTCTTTCTTTTATATCTTTTGTGTCGTAGTACTTATCATTTTGTAATCATTAACAAGTGTCCATCACTGCGTGCTCATTACTGGTTTTACCTTTGCCATTACTGGAGAAAAAATATCAACAAAATAAAAAACAAACTATATTTGCGAACTTTGGTAATTAAATTGATTAAATAAAGAATTACTTGTTTTATTAGTAACATGAGTTCATGAGAATTACAAAAAAAAAGCTCACAAAAACAGTAAACTTTGCTTTTATAGCGCCCATAACTGGTGCCTTTACTTTATTTTAGAAAGTACAATCTTTTGTCAATAATAATTATTTATCAAACATTTAACAGCAAATAATATGTAGTGAATTTAATTTTTTCCAAACTTAGTTACATTATAATTAATTATTATTAAGCGGTGTTGTGTAGAGCATTAATAATATTATGTAAAAAAATACATATGTTCAGAAATTAAACTCACTTGAAGATTAAATCACTTTATTAATATGTGTGGCTATTATATGTATTAATTGCAATTTCTAAAAGAAGATAAGTATCTATGCTAAATCAATTAAAATAAAAATGTTAACAAAATTTTGCATACAGATTTTTGTAATAAAAACTTTATATTTTTTTATATTCAAATAATTAAAATTAAACTAAAAATATCTTCTTTGGGAATCACGGGACTTTTTTATACGTAATCCTAACAGTGAATAGTGTACGTGATTCTTATCTTATTAAAACATTTATGACAAACTAATAAGACAGAATAAAATTAATGGGAATAAACTATAGATAATATTATTCTCAACATTATATATCAAATGAATTTTTTTGAACGTAATAACTGAAAATGGATGTTTACTCTTGTCAATTTTTGAACTTTCGAATTATTTTTGAAATAATAAAAAAATGCTTTAGTTAAAAAATGTCGAGTATGTTATTATCTATAATTCATGATTCAGTCAAAAAAAAAATGTATATACTTATTTAGACTCACCCACACTATTCACTCTCAGTATTACGTATAAGAAAGTCTCATGGTACCTATGGCAAACACGCACACTGTTCAATCTTTGTAATACGTATAAAAAAGTCCCATGACACTCATGGCAGATATTTCTTCTCTGTTATGAACCATTTGAATTTTAATTTAAAAAAATTCCAAAAATTTATAAATTATACCTACAATTTTTAACTTGATCATTTTTCTCTATTCCGCACTGGTTGAAAGTAATTCGAAAAATTCAAAAATCGACGTAGGTAAACATCCGTATCAGGTTTAAAGATCGTTTTCAAAAATAGGACGTTTTCTTCCCAGATAAAAATTAATCTTAAATATAAAATTTCATCCTTCTACGATTTGTCGTATTTGAGTTGCAGTGCTTACAGACAGACGGACACACAGACGTCATGGCGAAAATAGTTAGAATGGATTCGTGAGGGCAAAATGGAGAATTCCATCAAAATCCGGTTTTTGAAAAAAATTGGCTTCACTATACTTACTTATACTATTGTATATTTCAAATACATGGTATAAGAAAGTAAAAACTCATATGATAGATTATATTAATCGACGAGAGATAAAAAATAAGTAAATATATTCACGAAAAGTTAATATTAATAATAAATATAAAATATTAATAAATTTTATAAAAATAAGAAACTGGTATATACAATATAACATAACCTGTAAATTACTTTCAGCACAAGAGGTCATCATTGGAACTAAAGCACAGTCGGTAAATCTCCAAATTGATATTTATTAGATTTCAATAACACGCAGCACAATTCTGCTTGGATCCTAAATTTATATAAAATTTAACAATACCAAACATAAAACCGTCAACATAAAAAACATTATATTTAGTAGATATAAAAGTAATATTTTTATAAGGTTCATATACAAATACATATAATGGAATCTACAGCTGCATAAAGTATAAAAATGTCGGTCATCTGTTCAACCAGTAAAGCGCATGGCAACAAAGTGTCCAAACAGCTGGGGCGAGCGTCTATCAATTAAACCTAGTTGTCTTTTATTACATAATATTTATTTGATATTTTCTTTAAAATCCTTTTAAACCTATTATCTTATGATATGCTTAAAGCTTTTTTCTGATTCAAAACAGGTTTAATTAATAATTATGTAAATTTAATTTTGACCTTTTGCGACTATTTTTCATTTGAAATGATTCGACGACACAACAGTTTAATGGAGCTCATTACAATCGAAATCGTTTTAATGAGTTTTTAAATACATCCGTTAAATGCCGTTGATGTAAAATAGTTATGTAATAATAGCTGTCATTACTGTTCATTGTAAAATATTTGCATGTATGAAAACATAGATGAACACTGCGATAAATATCATACAGTGTAACATTATCGATAAAGTAGGCATCTGCATATGATTTTAGCTTTGTGCATTTGATTGTTGCGTTATTAGGCACGTGAGATTTAAGGGTAGGTATTAGTAGGTACACATAATAATAGAGAGATATTAATGATGACTTACCAGACAATCGGAGCAGTTGTGCACGTTGGAATAGCTTTGGGCACAATCGTATCGGGCCAATACCGCGGTGAACTGAAACGACGCGGCAGAAGCGGTCGCGTCAGCCTCTCGCAAGTCCTGAAGTGTTTTAACGCAGGCATTGCCGCCCTCGGTGACGGCTTCTAAAGTCACAGTGTCCATGGCTGTGACCGCCCGGTGCTCGCAGCAATGACTGAGTATCGAGTGTTCTAACATTACCAAACGCTGATTTAATGTGTCCTCCCTCTTGCTGTGGCTCTTGGCGACGACGTCGAGATCACTGTCAATATCAACACTGTTTGCATGAACATTGTAATTCGTGTGAACACTGTCAATATAGACACCACTGTCAAACTGGATGCGAGCGCCGAGCGCGGCGCGCTTCCCTCTGTCGAAGGTGTCGCCGTGTGTGGTGGTACGCCAGAGGGTCTCGTTGTCGTGGACACTGCGCGCGGCGAACCTCTTGAGGCCGTGGTGCTGCTGGTGGTCTCCGCCACGGCCAAGGGAGTCCTGAGGAACGCCGCACAGGTACCGCACTCGGGCGTCGTCCAGGACGTGAAGGCACTGCGGGTTGTGTGGGTGGCACGCGCCCGTCTGGGGGCACAGCGCCTCGGCGAGGGCCATCAGCAACAGCACGAGCAGCGCTGGGGCGGGCATCGTGTCGCTAGACACCCAGGCATCGCGGCCGTCGCCTCCCGGGGGGGCCACCGCCGCCGCTCAACCGCACTGCACCGGCCATCCACGGTTACACCATCGCGCTCTGCTCGCCTCTGTTGCTGTCACTCGCACATCGCACCACCTCGCCCGCCATCTTGCTTGCTCGGGCGAGCCTCCGTTGTTGTCGCGCCGCTTGTCCCTGCTGCTTGTCCGTCGCTCGGTCCGGGTCGACTGCGCTCGGTGCACGCCGGACGCCGCCGCCTACGGTACGCTCAACCCGTGCCTCCGCACCACTTCATTCTAGCTCACGACGTCTGCTCGGATTCACAACTACCTTTCTATATTACCACAAATTTTAAATAGTCAAAAAAAAACATTCGACTCCATTCCGGTATTAATAATTTTTAGTTTAAATTATTTTTTCAAAAAACATTGTATTTTGTTCATAATGTTTATTATCATTAAATATTTATATATATACTATTTTAAAAGAAATATGTAAACATACTCTATAAATAAAACAGCCAAGTGCGTGTTGGGCACGCACATGATAGGTTTTCGTAGTCATTACGATTTATAAACAAGAGTTATTTCATATTTTTTTATAAACTATTCTAGCTACAGTCTTCGTTATAATTTTCATTGAAAGTATTAACTAAAAGCTAAATTCTGGATTTTTTTTAGATTTTTGCATCGATAGTTTAGAAAGTATAGGGGGGGGGACGCTTTGATAACGACATTTAAATGCAAATATATCATAACTGAAGGGTTAAAATCAAAAGGTCATATAACATTTTTTGTTACATTTTTGGAGACCTATCTAAAGAGTAAAAAAAAAATGTGAGTTCACTTTTCAGTCTATGGGAGGGGGGTCCAAAATAATTTTAACAGTGTTCGTTATAATTTTTAGTGGAAGTACTAATTAAAAGCTACATTTTCGAATTTTTTCAGATTTTTTGAATAGATAGTTTAGAAATTAAGGGGAGGGGACGCTCTGATCACGACTTTGAACGCAAATATATCGTGACTGAAGGGTTAAAATCAAAATGTTATACAACATTGTTTATTGCATTTAGGAGACCTATCTAATAACACCCCACTCAATGGGATAAGTGAAGAAAAAGTTCACTTTTCAGTCTATGGAAAGAGGGTCCAAAAAAATATTTTTCAAAAATCTTATCATTTCTGTTTTTGTGTTATCAGTCTTCGTCCGTATACCAAATTTCATCTTAATCGGCTTAAATTTTTTGAGGATGGACATGGCGAAACTATAAGGTTTCCTAGTTTTCTACGGAAACCTAAAAATTGTTTTTTTTTTAAGGGGGGGGGGTAAGGTTTTAAAGGTGAAAAAAAGGCATATTTTCATGATTTTTTTTGAAGATATGAATAATGTTGGTTTATTTATTTCATATACACGTTATAGTATGACATCTAAAGTATCTTTGGACAAATTTTCAAATAAAAATATCAAAAAATAAGTCCATGACAGCGAATCTCTGGAGGCGCCTCGAAAAAAAGTTGTTATGCAGTAAACTCCATAACTCGTTACCGGATCATCTAAAACAAAAAAATCGAAATGTGCTTAAAAGGTGATATGTTTCCCTTGGTAGTCAGAGAGAGTTTTTTTTTTTCGATTTAATTATTTTTGGCAGCATTTGAAAGTAAAAAACGTGATTTTCGCTAAAAAATTTCGGTGAATTTGTTATTATAAAATGGGAAAAAATGGTAAAAAAAAAACTCTCTCTGATTACCTATTGATTTATGTGTAGAAATAGTGTTTAAAATTTCAAAAGGATCGGTCAAGTAGATTTTTAGTTATAATGTTCACGAACTTCAAAAATGACGTTTACGAGAAAATCGATTTAAAGTTTTTTATACTCGAACATCCAAAATTAAGCATCAATAAAAGGTATAATTTTTATAATTACACAGAATCATCAATGCCAACTCCGTACAGTGAAACACTGTCATTCAGGATGTCTAATGCATCTTTTGTTGTTTTTGTTGTTTGTTGTTCCCCCCCCCCCCCCCCCCCATCGTAATATTTTTCCAGCTGGATCGAACAAAACTGATAAAAACCTTCCATAAATGACAAGGGGAGAAATATTTATTTTTTATTTTGTTTAACTTTTATTCATTATACAAAATCGTAAATATCTCGGCTCCTATGCGAGATAGGGGGTTGTTTTCCCCCTTAAATCCCCTCCCCTGAAGTATTTTTCCGGTCGGATTGAATAAAACTAATTACAACCCTCCATAAAGTGACAGGGGATGAAATATTACATAATTATTTATTTTTATTCATTACCTACACAAAATCGTTGATATATCTTGGAACTTATTGTTAGTTAAAAATTACAGAAACACAACTCCATGTCGACCCCCGCCATTAGGGGTTGAATGACGATTTTTTTATTTTTATTGAAGACTGTTTTGCTCGAATTCACCTTTATAACTCAAGCCGCTATGCAGATACACATACCAAAAACCCACCCTCATCTCCCTCTTACGCTATTAGGGGTTGAATGTCGAAATTTTAATTTTAATTGAATATTATCTTGTCCAAATTTACCTTAATATCATAAACAGTTACGTAGATAAATATATAAATATATCAAAAATTAAAAAAGTTAACACCCCACTCCCCCATCCCTTAGGGGTTGAATTTTTGAAAATGTTATTTGTCTTGTAGATTATTTGTGCAATGTTTCATTCGAGTGAATACAAAAAAATAATTTCTCATACAAATGTTTCCACCCTCTTGCAACCTTTCAGGGGTTGAATTTTGGGAAATGCTGAAATACATGTTTCATTGTTTGTATTGTAGGATATTTAGTTTAAGTTTCAAGTAAATCCGATCAAAAAATATTTTTCCTATACAAATTTATTCACTCCCCTTGCATCCCCTTAAGGGTTTAATTTTGGGAAATACTGAAAAACGTGTTTCATTGTTTATATTAAAGAGTATTTATTTTAAGTTTCAAGTAAATCCGATTAAAAAATATTTTTCCTATACAAACTTTTACACCCTCTTTTACCCCTTTGAGTTGATTATCAAAAAATCCTTTCTTAGTGGGTGGTTACATCATTAAAGGAAGACACCCTTAAAATTTCACGTTTCTAGGACCAGGGGTATCGGCTCGGCGATGATGAATCAATCAGTCACATTAATTTTCATCATTTCAAAATTTAATTTACAACAATTAGATTAAATCGTGTCACGAGCGTGACCCGCCGTGCGTGATCGGGCGTGAGTAAAAAAATAGAATTCGTGAGCGTGCGTGATCGTGAATACTTTTTTTGCAACCGTGAGTAAGTGGGCGTGACTAAAAAATTTTCTCTCGTGAGCGTGCGTGTACGTGAGCCAATATTACTCACGCGCTCAGCTCTAATTCGAAGTTTCTTAACATTTGTTAACAAATAACCGAAGATTTATAAACAAACACAATAAACGATAACGAATAACACGACCAAACCAATGCGGCTTACACCCAGAAGTCAAGATCACCGCGGAAGCCTCAAAACTTGTAAAACACAATAAACTTTTTTATTTGAATTAATTAAATAATTAATTAAATAAAGTTTTATGATTGTTAAAAAATGATCAAATCAACAAGTGGACACAAGTTCACAACCAAACGAATCAAATCCAAACATCAAACTGATCAAACGGTCAAAGATCAACTGAATTGACAGTGTTAACAATCCTACATCACCGTCTTGGTGTTTATAGAAGTTCGGTGAAAATCGCAGCGACTCGTTACAGTAGGATTTTCACCATGGCGGTTCGTTATATTTCCGTACGTATTCGGGTACGGTCGGGTCCGTATTGGACGAGCAATACTGGCCGGGTGGCGCATGCGCAATCCTAGGGGTCGATAACGGGCTACACTGTATGAATGTAGGTGTACATCTTGGTACAGATTCTGTGATAATGTCTACTGCTATATAAATGGTAATAGCACGTATGTGCACACGTACTTATGTATGTTAATTGTTACAATGCGCTCGTCTGATTTTTCCTAATTGACACCTAATTTTATTTTATTTTACTGATGTCTCTTTTTTATACTTCAATTAATTTTACGTAACAATAATAGCAGGAAAATTGATTTTTTAAAGAGAATAAAAAATCTATTCGAGTATATTTTATATAGTAACGAATATTATTAAATACGTAAATTCGTGATTTCTATTTAAGTATTTTAATTAATTTTTGTTTGATAACGAACGTTTCAGCATCGATTAATAAGCTTGATTGAAAACAATTCTCAATTAACACTTTGTACTTGTTTCAAATATCATTAAAAATCCTCTCCTGTTATCAACAAGTAATTTCGAAGTGTTAAACGTTTAAGTTGCTCTATCAAGATTACTTTTATGTTAAATTTAAAAACGTATTAAATGTTTTCTTATGTTAGTTTTAAAACAATCTCAATTTGCAAAGTTTTATCAAGGGAGGATGCTAATAGATATAGCATCCTTCATGCAAATTTTGAGTATTACAAATATATAGTTATATTATTTTGTTTTGTTTTTTAACAAGGGATACACTGTTGAGTTTCTGTTTATAAAATGAACACGTGTACCGTAAAATTTATTACTACGGGACGACTAACGATTGGGAAAACATTCAAAAGTTTTGTATTTATGAATTATAATCTATAACTGTTGTTTTTATTGATCAAAATTTACAAGGCGTTTTTACAATTAGTTATATTAGTAATGATAACATATCCCGAGTCGAAAAAGAAATCTTGTTTTGGCGGTCTTAAGCATAAATTTCTTTGTTGTTCATTTAACCGCTTGAAAAAGAAACCAAATTTTAAAGTATAACATGTAAAAATATAACATATACGTTAAAATGATTATATGTATCCATTGCTGAATAAAGATGGGTAGAATAGGCTTGTCTTAACAAAAATGTTTTTTTATAAATGTTTATGCGATTTTACAATTTATACGTTGAAACAGAATTCAAAAACACGATTTCACGGTAAACATGGAATAAGAGGACACATCTCCTATATTTATCTTGAAAATTGGTTTCTTTTAACATACAAACTCCATTATTCCGAAAACAATTTTTAAAGTACAAAACTTCATTTATCGGGTAAACGTTAAGACCTGGTTTTTTATTTCGACTCGGGTTGATTTGAAAATTCGCAAGTCATGATTTTATAACAATAAGAGCCCGTAACACAAAGAAAAGTACAATATCTCAAAAAATCGAAAAATTATTGGAGCAATTTTCTAAAGTTAAAATTTATTAAAATTAATTCACACGATACACGTTCGACTGCCGTATATGGTCGGCCTGACACACTCATATGAAATGCATTGCCACTGCTAGGCGCACGGGAAATATCCGTTATGGCGCCGTGTGAACGTAAGTGATTAATTTTAATAAATTTTAACTTTCAAAAATTGCTCTAATAATTTTTTTTTTGTGTTATTTAAATTAATTTCCAAGCAAAATTATTAAATGAATGTTGTGAATATTGATAAATATTGATAATTAGTAATTCATCAAACAAAAATAACCCAATATGCTCCAATAAAAAATGGAGGGTTGATTAGCATAAAATTGATACGTTCACATAAAAAATATCTTAGATATTAAAAAAAATGTATTTTTAATTATTTGCATGTGGCACAAATATCTATGGTCAAATGTGATATCTTATTTATAAATAATGATTCACATGAATATTGTTGAGATAACGACATCGTCCTCACATTTTTTTCTTTCTTAATAGCCTGATGATGATTCTGTGAATCGAAAGCTTGCGATACTTATTCTTCAATAATTTTTTTGACGTTTAGACAGTTAATTTGTTATTATTTATTAAATAATGGTTTTCAACATAAAGTGTTAAAAACTTACACCCTTTTTCTATAAACATAAAAATATACTTGATCAGAAATATAATTTGATGTATCAAATACATCTATAGGCCATTCTTGATTTAATAAAATAAATAAAAACGCGCGTTTGAACTCGATTAAATGTAAATTAATAAAATCAAGTAATAAAAGTTATGTAATGTTTAATTTTAACAGTGTACGTGCCGCTAACGCCCCTCCCGATCATTAACATATCAATCGGCGAGCCAGTCTGTTGTTGTCTAACACCCATAAACCTCCCTCCTACACACTCACATATACTCACATACATTCCACCACCTGGAAAAGCGTACACGTAGCTCCATCTGTTGACTTGGCTTGGAATCAGCCCAGTCATTCACGACTCATCACGAAAAATCATTTACCATCTATTCTCTATTCAATCGGAGTTGTATTTTGGGATTATGTATAAGTACATTTTATATATGGATCGTCATGAGTATTATCGGAAATAGAGAATTTGCATAATACGTTTTCTACAGTTTATTCAAGATTTTTAAATAAAATATCTGTATGGAGAACCATACATGACTTCCATGTTCTTTCTATCTTTTTAAGTAATTTTTAAATATAATTTTTTTTTTCATATATTTTATTTATATAACATATTACAGCTGTTATTGCCATTTGTATATAAATATTAATAATAAATGTCCCTTAGGTTCAATTGAACTCCAAATGCACCAAGTCTTATCAAAATTAGTGAGATAATACTCGTAACGTTCACTTTTTAGACGAAAAAAGTTACAAAATTTCAAATATTTTCTAAACCCCTAATTCGATTAACACCAAAATCAATAGGTCTGGAGTACTCGCTGACACAAATATTTTCCCCAAAAATAATTCAGATCGATGCATTTTTACAATAATTATCGTGAACGAAAGAAAATTCTACATCCGCACAGACACACAGACACACGCACAGCCGCCATGCAGAAATTAACTTTTCTTTAAGTTTTGAAGTTAGCACAATCAGAATCTGTCATTATCTCGGACACGATTTTTCGATGGTATTACAATACTTCCATTTCTTTCAGAACATGGTAGTAAAAATTTAATATTAAAAAATATTTAAAAAGATAAAAAGAACATGGAAGTCATGTATGGTTCTCCATACGGATATTTTTTATATGTGACATCACATAAAAAATCGAATAGTTAAGACTAAAATATTAAACAAGTTTATATTTTCTGTAGTGTATGGCTGTAGAAATTGAAATTTGATAAAAATTATTGTCTTATCGTAGTTTTCAAAATTTAAAATAATTATATTATTAATCATTTATAGTGCCTAGTCTTGACATTTCTGAAGTTTTTTTATTTTTCAGTAAAAAAATTATGCTCAAAATCATAATATGATATGATGCATAAAAACGACTGTCATGCATAGACATAAAGAAGTTTATATGCACCTTTATAAAAGTTATTAATACATATTTAAAGATATAGTTTGTTCATATTTCTTTGATATGTATTTTCGACATGCCACAAGTTTTTGCTGCTATGTTTTACATGCTTAACCAAAAAGAAAGAATACGGAAAGAAATACAATTCAATTATAGAATATCTAGAATACAATTTAAATAATATTAATTTATATTTAATTTAAAACTAAAACAGAAACAGCCTAAACTGATTCAACGACCCTAATAAAAATAATCATCTTTTTTATTGAAAAAAATTAATTCCTGAACTTGAATATTATAGCAATATGCATAAATAAGTGTTCATCACTGCGTGCTCATTACTGGTTTTACTTTATCCATTACTGGAGAAGAAACATAAACAAAATAAAAGGCTATAATTTAAAAAACAAACTATATTTGCGGACTTTGGTAATTAAATTGATTAAATAAAGAATTATTTGTTTTATTAGTAACATGAGTTCATGAGAATTACAAAAAACAAGCCCATCAATCAAAAAAAAACGAAAAATTGCTCTTATAGTGGCCATAACTGGTGATTTTACCATATATAGGTACTGTACGTTCAATGTCCACATACACCTTTTTTAAGACTACAAGATGCATGAAAATCAGATTGCTGGAAGTATCATGATAAATCATTTACATACAAAAGTATATTTTATATTATGTGTTTTCTCCCATAATAGTAAATAAAATAAAACATTTCATGGATAAGATCGATTTCCATCAGGTAATAATAAAGAGTACATTCTATAGAAGTGCATGGCTTTGATCGCATTGTTCCATCACGTACATAGTTGCACTCTCATTTGCCTCTTTTCTCTTTGATAACATCCGCGCACTGTTGACACATTTATATCCACTATATACATGCATATGTATGTAATTATTTTCTGAAATGGATTGTACGTTTTATCAATATCCCTGTTGTTACTTGTTGTTTCTATTTAAAGGGTTGTAGCATTAATAGGGATAGAGGTTTATATTTTTACCTGAACGTCTTTATAGGACACATTACACAGGATGATTTACGACCAGGCCCGGATTTAGAAATTTGCCGCCCCTAGGCAGTTGCGAAAATTGCCACACCCCCCTCCTCGAAACTAACAATTTAAGTGTTAGATGTCAAAATATAAAATCAGGATCTTTTTTTTGGTTGCGTCAGTTTCAAATTTTATAAATTTTTATAAAGTTACATTAGGGAACATAAAAACTGAAGACCTTTTTTTTAGTCATGCTTGAGTTACATGTATAAAGAAATTATTGCTTATTAGTATAGGAGCCAGCTGCAAAATGGGTGTAGATTTAACAACCGTCTGCCGTTGTGGTTTTTTTGAAGTACTCACTCAGACAAGCTCGGAAGATGAATCCGGTCCACCAGCTTGTGGGGATTTAATAGTTAGGGCCCACCAAAAAAAAACAAAAAAAAATCACGTAACAACCGTTTGAATGAAACGGTTGCTTATAGTAGACCCCAATTAAAGATGTTTTGGATATACGGCAGAAATTTTTGCGTAGGGGTTTAATTACAGGGGCCTCTCAAAATTTCGACCCAAAAAAATCAGATAACAACCGGACCAGACCTGGTGCAAAATATTTATTTGGACATATACTTACATAAAAACATAATGGCAGAATTTTTTATGTAGGGACTTCGGTGCTATAAGGCCTACAAATGGCCAGAATTGGGCCCCAATCTTAAAAATGCTGTAATATCTAAAATACCGAATGAAAATTTCTGCCGCGCGGTGCATGCCTTTGTTATGAACTATAAAATAGATATATACACATGGCAGAAGTTTTTATTCATGCAGTTCCCCCTCCCAGCTCCCCCAAAAGGTAAATTTGGATTAGTAATAAAATGCACTAAAAAAATCATAACAAATAGGCCTATAGAGGCTTATAAACTTATAAAATGATAATATATTATTGTATTTAATGTTAGACACCCTCCGTGCCCCCCCTCATACAATAATAAATTATCATTTTAAATGTTCATAAGCCATTATAGACCTAATGTAATAATTTTTTAGCGAATTTTATTACTAACCCAAATTTTCTCTTGGTGGTGAGGGGGGCCACGGGGGGTGTCTAACATTAAATACAATAATATATTATCATTTTATAAGTTTATAAGCCTCTATAGGCCTATTTGTTATGATTTTTTTAGTGCATTTTATTACTAATCCAAATTTACCTTTTGGGGGAGCTGGGAGGGGCAACTGCATGAATAAAAACTTCTGCCATGGGTATATATCTATTTTATAGTTCATAACAAAGGTATACACCGCGCGGCAGAAATTTTCATTCGGTATTTTAGATTTTACAGCATTTTTAAGATTGGGGCCCAATTCTGGCCCTTTGTAGGCCTTATGACACCGAAGTCCCTACATAAAAAATTCTGCCATTATGTTTTTATGTTAGTATATGTCCAAATAAACATTTTGCACCAGGTCTGGTCCGGTTGTTATCTGATTTTTTTGGGTCGAAATTTTGAGAGGCCCCTGTAATTAAACCCCTACGCAAAAATTTCTGCCGTATATCCAAAACATCTTTAATTGGGGTCTACTATAAGCAACCGTTTCATTCAAACGGTTGTTACGTGATTTTTTTTGTTTATTTTTGGTGGGCCCTAACTATTAAATCCCCACAAGCTGGTGGACCGGATTCATCTTCCGAGCTTGTCTGAGTGAGTACTTCAAAAAAACCACAACGGCAGACGGTTGTTAAATCTACACCCATTTTGCAGCTGGCTCCTATACTATATGGGTTGAAATTTTTACGTCTCGATTTTAGGATGGCAAACATCGATAATGGAATCAAAATCAAATTCAATTCCTACGAATATAACAAGTTTTCAAAGTTTCCACCAAAATTTGCCGCCCTAGGCAGCTGCCTACTCTGCCTGCATGGTAAATCCGGGCCTGTTTACGACTATTAATTAACAGTAGATCGAGAATGTTATTTTAAGCAAAAACCATCATATGAACATGTTCTTACCCGGAAATTCTTCGCGAGAGAGCTACAGGCTTCCTTATTATACAGTACAGCGGTCAGATAGTAAAAAGACGTTTAGAAAAGAAAGCGTGTCTAATGAAATATATACAGGCTAAGACATGGTGGAATCGATAGCTAGTACCTAGACCTACATTTTCATGTAATTTTTTTTTAATTTGGATTCGTAGAACTTTTTTAAATCGCAAAATGGTTGATTTTTTGCGTTTTTATAAAATTATTATACCCTTTTGAGTATGGCTAAAAAAATTTTGAACACGATCTTACTTAGTTCTTACCGAAAGTGGTGGTTTAATTCTTAAACATCTGATAAGGCTCAATTCGTTATAAATAAATGATTTATTAAAAAAAGTTGAAAATACGGTTAGTTTTTTTTCAAATGCTTGGAGAGTCGAGGGAATTTTCAAGTTTATTCTTAAAAACTATATAACACTATGATAGTCTAGGCTGTGGAGGCTAAAACATATTATTTTTGCGTACAGTTTTAATACTTACAGGATATGTTACAAAAGTGGTGTAGAATAATACCATAATTTTGCTCCGATTTTGGTTGTCCGCGACAGGAGTTAACCATGGTTCAATTACAAAATTCTTCAGATTTTCTTATTTTTGCTAAATAGCGGTCTAAATAAGTATTATACAAAAAAAAGTTTCAAATAAAAGTTGAACGCTACAAAATTCCCTACAACCTCCATTTTGAAAAAAAATTTAAAAAACTCATTTGTTTATCCGCTATGCTGATTAAAATGACTGAAAACACACTTTTTTTTAGCTGTGATAACTAATAAAGTTTAACGTTTTTTTAATTTGATACCCCTGGAAAATAAACATTCTGTAGTACAGAACATTCACTGAAAATTAGGATCTGATATCTTCAATTGTTTTTGTTTTATTAAATTGTCAATAATGGAATCATGCTTGTCTTTGATTAACAATAAAAGTTTTTGTAAAACCTTTATTTTTGTAAAACTGTTTGTATGAGTTCTCAGAGACTTATATAATCGATTCCCACCATAAAAAAGTAAAATTTGTCAATTCTTTGGCGAATGGTAACACTAAAATCTTATTGTTGAGTTTTTTTTATTTTAATCCAATTCAATTGTTTCATAGAACCAGAAATATTAAAAAAATAATAGCCAATAACCTGCTCTGAATAATTATTTATCTATTGGTGAAAACCGCATTAAAATCGGTCCAGTAATTTTTGAGTAATTTAATGTCTATTACACACTACACAATTTTTATAAAATTTTTATAAAAACGTTGCCATATTACTCATAATAGAACTTGAGTAGCGGATAAAGAAAAATATGTATATTTTTGATTTTGATTTATAAATATTGATAATTTTGAAAAATAAGTGTGGAGCAATTTAGAGCAATTTAGGAGCAATTGATTGACCATAAAAATTATTACGAAAAACGATTAATTTTTGAAAAATACCATATAAGGATAATTTTCTTTGTTTAGTTAATAACTTTTGTTTATATATTATTAGAGTTGGTGCAATTTCAGATATATGAGGAGCAATTAAGGAGCAATTTTTTGTGATATAAAAATTTTTGTTTCCAACTTAGCTCTAAAACATATTTTACAACAATTAAAATTAGTAATTTTAATTTTAACTTAAAAATATTGATAATTTTGAAAAACTAAGTAGGGGGCAATTTGGAGCAATTTAGGAGCAAATGATTGACCATAAAAATTATTACGAAAAACGATTCATTTTTGAAAAATACCATATAAGTAAAGTGACCAGACGTCCCGGATTGTGCGGGACAGTCCCGGATTTGAGTGGCTTGTCCCGCATCACAAAGTGTCCCGGAAAACGTCCCGGATTAGACATTTATAACATTATACTATCATGATTGTGCGGTTTACAAAATTTTATTCACATCGAAAAAAAAATCATAATTTGAAGACCTTTTTTTTAGTATATTGTTTATTTATAAAATAATTAAGAATTGAAGAATTGAATTTCAATTTGATGACTAAAAAAAAAAAAAGGTCTTTAGATTTTGTTCAAACTGTAAAATGTAAATTTTATTTGTCTAAAATAAAATAAAACTGTATTAAAATTTTTATAAAAAATTATTTTTATTAAATTTTTTATTTTTGTTAAAAATATTTTTTCCTATGTGTATATGGGGGGGGGGGAGGTGTCCCGCATCAGGATTTTAGAATTCTGGTCACTTTACATATAAGGATAATTTTCTTTGTTTAGTTAATAACTTTTGTTTATATTTTATTAGAGTTGGAGCAATTTCAGATATATGAAGAGCAATTAAGGAGCAATTTTTTTAGATAAAAAAAAGTTGGTTTTTCACTTGTCCGCGCCCACTTCCTGACGATATCAACAAATAATTCAAAAAGATTACTGGTTCTATATTATTTTTTTTATTAAATTAAACCGAAACTGGAAACTCCACAAAACAAACGATATTTTTAAACAGCATTTTAATAAGTTCAAGTTACATGGGAAAATAAAAATTTATTTTTTATTTTTTACCCTAAAAATCGATGAAATTTTATTAAATTTAATCAAAACAGAAACTTCACAAAACAATAAGAAATGGGAAGTTAACAAACGATGTTTTTAAACAAGCTTTTAAAAAGTTTACGTTACATATGAAAATTGAAATAAAAATTCAACGTACTAAATGAATTTTTTTGTTTCCGGAAAATACATGAATTTCGGTTTCAGTTGCGTGGTTGCGTGATATTTTAGCTATATAATTATAATAATATTATTATTTATTTCTAACTTAAATTATTAGTTAATTCTCATTATTCTTATTAATAATTACCTACTTAGTTAGTTCATTCAGAATAAATGATCAGTTAACATTAAATTCGTCGAGGAGGTGGAAAAACATGAAATTATATACAATTATAACCTTCCTATAGGTATTCAAGAATTAAAACTTTCAAAAATCGCGTTTTTTCTTCACGGCAATTCCCATAAAACTGTCGACTGATCAAGATTGCGATTCTCGTTGCAAAACAGATGCACCGTGTGCGGAGGGCCTAAGAGCAGTGGCTTAGCAAAGGGGGGGCAAGGGGGTCTATCATGCCCCGGGCGCCACTTACAGAAGGGCGCCAAATGGTCCTTAAGACCAACCTGTTGAACCGCATAGCATAAACCCAATTTACGAAGGGGCATTGGCCAGAATATACAAATGAAGACCTTTTTTTTTTTTGGTCGTGTAAATTTAGAATTTCTAATTTTATTTAATAAAATAAGATTAGGTAAAATAAAAACTGAAGATCTTTTTTTTTAGTCACCAATTTCAATTCAGAATTATTTTTTTTATTTTATTATTTTCGGGAACGCCAAAAAGGTTTCGTGCCCCGGTGCTTGCTACGCCACTGCCTAAGAGGTGTGCATTTTATGGCCAAGCCATGCTATTTATTGTCAATGGCGTAACCAGAGATGAGCTAAGAGGTAAATTACACCATATAATATGTTTGTAAAATATATACATATGTTATACAGGTCATTTTAATAACTGATTCTTTGGCTTATTGCGAGTAAAAAATTGTACGTAAATGTGGGTTATATCTTCAACACCCTCTGAGTTAACTTTTTTGTTTATAATTACATAATTTTATTGTTAATGTTATTTTACATAATTTATAAACAAAAAATAATCACTTTGGGGATTATTTAGATAAATTTATAACTGGAAAATTGTAAGACCCAGATCCAAACTTTGTATGTTGAATTTGTAGGTAGGTAACATTATGACACACCAAAATAATGATAAAAAATACCATCTATTATAGGTACTTTTGGGGAAAAATCTCATTTTCATTGATTAGCAATAACTCTAAACTGGGAACACGGTAGCAATAACGCTAATACTGAAATATGTTACATAATTATCTATGAAACTAAATCATTGTGGTGGCTCTAGTTACATTTCTTTGGAAGTTATGAGATAATCTTTGTTTGTAAAAACTACTCTGAAGGAAGTTTTTAAGCTTCCTGTAGCTCAGAGGGTGTTGAAATAGACTCCATCGTCCCGTACACTTTTTTACTCACAATGAGACAAGGAATCAGTTCTTAATATATCTGTATCCCTTGCTTAGGCCGGCTCTGCTCTAAACATATACTTTTTTATATTTTTCTTTCTACTTGCTATTTTTCAAGTGCACAAATTAGCTTTTACAACTGCAGTTTTCATTTTTGTAACTGCATAAACATGCTATTTACACTAAAATAACCCCTGATTAGCACCATAAAATTATTCCACCAAAAAATGTTACATAGCAGGTTTGGAACCCGCAACGACGAATCAGTTTAATTCATATATTTCATTTCAGTGTACTATAAAAAAATCAAGTATGGTTTGAGTATTTGCTAGTATTTTCATTATTAACCTAAAGATGGCGCAAGTCTTACTTCTTTTTCTTCATTATTTTCTGGAAATATGGAAATTAAGACAGATAAATAAATTAGACAAAGTAAAAATGTTTTATTAAAATTTAATATAGATATAAAATAATAATACAGAAAATTTCATCACTGAATTAATTTGATTTTTTTACAATTAAATATTAAAATTCATTCACACTCACTTAAAATTACACTAAATATGTGATTAATGTAATCACTTATAAAACTAGACAAATCGATAATATTAATATTTATATTCTATAACTGATATGTATTTTAAAGTGTTTACTGGAATGTAAAACATATCATAATACATTTTTTACAAGTCCAATTAATATTATTTTCTACCCAATAATACATTTCTGAATAATTAATTTAAGGCAGACGATATAATTATCGATTCTCTAGTAATTATTCTATAAATATTACTTGTTTTCGTTTATATTATGTGACGTCGTTTCAATAAAACTAGATTATTTACTTAAATGGTAAAAATGTATGTACATACATCTATAAATAAATCATTATTTCACTATAATTACAGTTAAAAAAATATTTAATAAAATAAAAACGTCACGTATTTGAATGGTCCCTTATCTTTACATCTTCTTTAATCCTACGATTCAATTATTATTTTTTTTAATAAATAATTTTGTGCATTCGGCACTTAACATTCACGCATTCTCAGTCTAGGAAACATCACCATTTTATACGTAGCCATATCACAGACATCATTATACCAAATATCTCTGCCTAGACCAAATGTTGAATTTCACAGCAACTTTTTTTTTAAATATATCTTTGGAGTGTATACCTTTTAAGGTGTAAATTCACACTTATGAAACATAATTTCACATTAATTAAAACAGATTTCACACAAATGAAATATAATTTCAAACTAACAAAAACTGATTTCACACAAATGAAATATAATTTCACATTAATAAAAATTGATTTCACACAAATGAAAACAGAATTTATATATAGGAAAATTATTTTTAATGTGAAATTAATTTCAACAAAAGAATACATGTTTAAAGGTTTTTTATTCCTTATTATATTAACTCTACGACCCCACACAGGGATTACTCAAACCCCACAAATTTTAATAAGATCTTCCTGGTGAAATGATGCAGCATAATATCGTTCGACAATGTCTTCCAAAACACGCATTCAAAAACTCTAAAATGATTGGTGTTTGATTGTTAGCACATGTATAGTTCAATATAAATGCATTCTGCTCTGTATATGTCGTTTTACTAACGATTTAAAGGAACTCTTCTTTTAAAAAAACATTGTTAATGTGGCAATTTAAGAGATTTCACATCATGAATATGTAAACCATGTCAAACGATATTATGCTGTATCATTGCGCCAGGAAGATCTTATTGAAATGTGATATAATTACCTAACATGTATATTTAATATTATAAGGAATAAAAAACTTTTAAATCTGCATTGATTTCCCAGTAATCGAAAAAGTAATCAAACAGAATCATATTTTGACGTTTCATTCCGGAATCTGTTAAATTCCGTAATCAAATGTAACAATTTCAATCTGTTTAATTATGATTTAATACGATCAAGCGGTCTGAAGATGTTTGCAGTACTACCAATCCATGATACAATTTACCAATACACATTGCCAACCTTTCTTTTAACTGTAAATTTTGATTCCGATTTAGTTCGAATGATTACGTTGAATCCGTATCGTTCCGGTAAACGACATTCAGTTTGAAAATATTCAATACGTATTATTACGTTCGGTGTTTTGAATCCGGTTTATTATGTTTTAAGGAATTCAGATTGGAGGTTTCGAATACGGATCATTATGGTTCTCAACTATGTTCGTTTTAATACGTTTTTTGGAACTGAATCGTAATTAAACAAATTCAGTTTACTGAATGTCAGCACTAAATGAATACGGTTAATAACGAAATGATATTATCATTGTAATTTTCAAAACGTAGCATTTGAACGTTAATTTAATAGTTTACATCACCTTTTTTTATTATATCACGGGGATGACATGATAAAATTTGAGTCGTTTGGCATATAAGAGGTAATAGAGTGTTTTGCAAAATAGTACAACATTGATACAATTGAAGACGCCATTTACTTTTTCTGTTTTCTTAAAATGACGCAATTACTTAATGTCGACACGTATTATCCGTATTATACTCTGTAAATAGTGTTAAAAAATAATTATGAGTTTACTCGATTTTAAAACTATATTGAACTAAAGTTTCGACAAAAATGTGACGAGAAACTGGAAACTGTGGTCACAGAACTTTGAAAATTGAAATATTCCGTTCTACTTGGTTATGATTGACTATTACAGAACTTTCGAATACAAGAAAAATGAAGATATCTCTCTTATTTTCAATATATTATAAAAGGTAAAGGGCTATGGAATTTTTTATAACAATAATATGTACATAATTTTATTTAGATAATTAATTTTCAACAAATAAATGTTTTTTTAGTTTCCAATCTGACAAAGAAAATAAGAAGTGATTATTGAAATTTATATATTAATAACACATGAAGAATGTCAGTTGAATTTTTGACGGAGTCCAGTAGTTTGAGAGCAGAAAACAGTACATCGAGCGTAGTCCACGATTAATTATTAACCTTTAACTAGTGAAACGAACAGGTGCCGTCTGTGAAAGTGATAATTTTAAGGACAAAAAAACGTTATTCTAACAAAATATCTTGAAACTATTAATATAACTTGAATGTCTGGCTAATACGGAGTGTATGGGTGTCCGCTGTCAGATTTATCAATAATCACGTAAATAATTATTCAGAATAGAGTTGATGCTCTAATAATATACATGTTAACTGTCCTTGGTTAGAGTTGATTAGCTTTTATTAGGTTCGGTTAGGTTAAAAACGGAGAATCAATCTCGGCCACAACAAACTGTTTTAAAATAATTTTATCAATTAAAATAAACATGACGGTAAAAATGTTCTAGTCATGCATGCGCATAAACTCTATTCTAAATTACTATATATGTAATTTTTAACAATTCTGACAGGGGACACGCATACACTCCGTATTTACCGAACGTCTAAGTATTATTTTTTACTAAATTGTTAACAGAAAAATTTTAAGAAAAAAAAGCTTACTAAAAAATCAGTTGATCGTATTAAAATATGATTATTGCGCATGACTATTTCAAAGCACAAAACAGTACCAAATCAAATATTAGGTATCATTTCAACTTATTTTTATATAATTTACAAGTAAAAACAGTTTAAAAACCACTAATTTTTGTTTTGCACCCATGCTCGATATATCAATGCTAATATATCTATCCTTGTTTACATAACCTATAAAAAAATGTCAATATATGTATTAAATGATGTGAATATTATGTATTTATTGTTTTTTTTTTGTAAAATATTATATTGAATGTGTATTTATTGTATAAAATAAATTTCAGGTGAAATTATTTAAATAAATATTAATTTTATCACGCGTCAATTACACCCATAGACTTATATTTGTACTCGCGTCATTTGCACCCATAGACTTATATTTGTATCGTATTTCCTGAATCCGGTAATATTCGTTTTAGTTCGGTTAGTTTGATTTCTCATTCCGTATTAATACAAAAAATGGAATTCAGATTCCGGAATAAAACAGAATGGTATTTCATTCTGTTTGATTACTTTTTCGATTACTGGGTTGTTGATATTAATTTCACACTTGATAAATTAATTTTCCTGTATGTGAATTCTGTTTTCATTTGTGTAAAATCAGTTTTCGTTAATGTGAAATTATGTTTTATAAGTGTGAATTTATACTTTAAAAGGTATATATCAACTCTTATAATATTAGTATTTAATCCAAAATATTTGTATATTTTCTACACTCAAACATTAGCTACTTATTTGAAAAATATTGCCATATATGACATGAGAAATTGTATTGACCATAATAATGAAAATCAGTAATATTTTTTAAGAATAAATTATAGTATTCATTTAGTTTAACTTATAAAATATACGTACATTAAATTTAATAGTAAATTGTACAAATCTATGGCAAAAATATTCCTATAATATTATCTGTAATACGTACATATTTATCTATTATATATATATCGAATCAATTAGAGTCGAAATACGTGTATTTAAATAAAATCACGACAAAGAATTATAAATAACGTAATATTTTTTAAATAGAAAATGTAGTATATCCACTCCAATTGACACTATTTATATACTTAACCAAATGTCAGTCGAGAATTTATTCTTAACAACAAGAATGATGATAACAACGCAATGAATGGCGTCACAAGTTGGTTGTTTGCAGAACTTCTTCTCGCATCTTTTGCAGGGTTTTCATCACTAGGATCAGCTATACAAAAAAATATATAGATTAGCTTTAATATTCATAAATATCAATAATAAATAACACATATTAAATCTATAAAAGACTGATGTCAGGTATTATAAAGTAGCTCGCAAATTTACTAGTTTGCAAGCACTTTCAAATGAGATATCAAACTTATATGACAGTTTTCTCAACGGTATTAAAACAGTGGTGATATGAAAATTATTTTGCACAGTCAAAGTCGCCAACTGTGTTACAATTAGTTGAAGTATCACTGCTCTAAATTCAATAGCTAATCCATAAATACTAGTACAGAATTAATACCCCATTTGACAGTGCTTGCAAGCTAGCAAATTTTGCGAGCTCCTTTATTATACCGGGCATGAAACGATTTTAGAATGTGAGTATATTTTCCAACAATTAATATTGAATTAATAATACTCATGAGACTAAAATCTTTCAGTCAATTGTTGTATCTAATGAAAATATTGAATAATAAATATTTTTGGTGGTAAATATAAATACGCAACAATGCATTCACATACTTGTGTTAGACACAAAATGTCGGAGTAGTTGTACGATAGTCGACATTTAACTCAATGCCTCAGATCTCCAAGATGGCCGAGTGTGTCTGGAAACAATATTGCCATGCAAAACGAATAAGTTTTCATATAATAAATAAATAAAAACAAAAATAATTATTTCATTCCTTACAACCAAAAGTTAGAGCACACATATAACTAACTATTTACCTCAGACAAAATATGTTTATTAATATCTATTAAAACTTTTGATCATTACCCTTAATACTTGAATAATTACAAATAGTAATCCTTCACTATGTAATTATTTATATTGTTAAAAATAATAACAGGCATTCATTTCCGATCATATTTGATATTATATATCAAATTATTATATAGTTTTCTCACATTACAGACATCAAAATTAAATTTTATAGATTTTGAAATAATAATGATAGATTACTATATATTTATCCCAGAATTCCATTAGATACTAATAAAATATTGAAAATATTATCGAGTTGCTACAAATATTGCCTCATCAAATTGAAGAATTATTGATTTGATATAACAGAGGTGAGAAACCTTTTTGCACTCGACTATAATACGAAAACTTAGTAATGAATTGAAAGATCTCTTTGAAAAAGTATATTTTAATTGTAATTTTGTAATTGTGAAGCCTTTTTAAGACTGGATTAAAATACATCATCTTACCTTCGTGGAATTGCCACTGTGCAAATATTTTAAATTCATTTTTTTTATTAATGAACATAAAAAAATTAATTTGATTTTATGTTTTTTAGATAATCTACAAAATTCGATATTTTCAAATTATTTTAAAGAGAGTAGTAGAAGGTTACAGGCATCTCATCCTTGATACAATATATTTTTTATTAAGCAATATTTAAATACAGATTGAAACTAATAAAAATTTGAAATAAGCAACGCTCGAAATAAATCAGAAATTAACAATTTCGTTTGAAAAATATTTGATCTCAAATAAAACATTACTTGTAGCAAATCAGGGGATTCTAAACTGTTATAAGGTATTGGCACAAGTCTTGGCCCCTTTAAGAGAAATACATACAGTTTTTAGGAGTTGATGGGCTTCCTCAGTGATGACAATTGCTAATGATTACAAAATGATAAGTACTTCGACACAAAAGTTATAAAATAAAGAACCGTTAAATTAGAAACATTGTAAGAAATAGCAGTAATTAAATATCAACAAATATTTCTAATTTAGTACATTTAATTAAACAAGAATGCAACACTGGGGTACGATCCAAGAATGGTGGCAGTACCTTTTAATTAACTGTTAAATAATTACTCTCAATGACCAAAGATTAAGATTAAACTATTGTTATTCAATATTAAATGATAATTATAAACGAATGACTTCCATGAAAGATTCATCATTTAGAATTTAGTCAAATACAAACTTATCACAATATATTAATTATTATTAAAATAATGTTAAAACAAATCACTCTTAAAAATGTTAACTATTTATGTATTTGTGTATCTGTAAATAATTTTGCCTGAAGTATTATTTTATAAATAAAAACATGCGTGCATTTTTCATCCAAAATCTGTGCATAAAAATACATAGTGCAAATAATGCAAACATATTTAAATTTGAAAACAATAAATAATCATTTTATTTATTTTTTTTAAATAAAAAGCTACAAATCAAAACCAAAATTTTTCATTGAAATTTAAATATATATTGTTTTGTGCGTGTGTGGCATTTTGTGCTGTTTTAAATCACAAATCGTGCAATGCATTTGCTACATACCTATATTAAATATTAAATACTGTTGATGCGATTAATATGTACTTATATAAAAATATCCACCACCAAAAATGCGTTATTTAGCAAACTTTTCACCATTTACTGTTTTTAATAAATCACATGCAATACATAAGAAACGTGCAAAATATTTCATTGCTGGACATGCATAAATAATATAATTAATTTATTCTTGAAATATTATACAGGTATATGATCAAAAATAAATTAATTATACTTTAATCATTACCAGCGGCTGTATCATTTTGGCAGCAGGTTACCGTTTTTGTTTTATATCATGCTGAAATTTAATTATTGTCATTGTTTTCTGGGTAAAATAAAAAATATATTCCCACGTGCAATTCTTAAAAAAATAGTTACTTGAAGTAAGAATAGAAATTATACTATTAGCTATTTCAGAAATCCCATTTTATTTTTTTTATTGGTATAAAATATTAAATAAATATTAGAAAATAATTTTTTTAAATTAAACATATTATCATAATCTAAATACAGCCAAAACCTACTGAATATTATTTTACTATTACTGTTTTTGTCATGTTATAAAAATGCTATGAAGCCCCAGTCAATGACCACATTGTTGTTATATAAAGCTGTTTGTTAAGTTATTTCTAATTGTAAGTTCGGTCACCTGCGTCCATAATGATGTCACCAACATCGCCTGTGTCTCTTTGATTTGACACGAGCTCAGCGCTTGTACCTGCTCTGTATCCTGACTTGCAGCCAAACCACCAGTAACCGGTCGATCTCGGGAAGCCGGGATCTGCCTGATCCACCTGTAAAAAGTCAAAATTAAAATTAAATCATGTTATATAAATTGCTTTATCTTCTATTTTATTTTGAATTAATATATTATGATTATATTTATTCTAGTATAACAAGTAAAGCATAAAGAATACTCACACTAAATGATCTATCATTAAATCTATAATATTGACCGCCTTTAAAGAAGTAAGTGTAACCATTTGTATAGTGCAATGCTGCATCTAAATTATCAGGAACGCCTTCCCAATTCGATATTGGTTTTGGATATGTGCTCTTAACTGGTGGTCGTTGAGATGGATCAAATCTCCAGAATTTAGAACCTGAAAAATATTATCACATATAATCCAATCAAATTAAAAATTTCCTATAGGTGATAAATGGAATTAATATTCGCCTGGATAATTTTAGTGCCGATCAATGACATCATGTCCTTAATAAAATATTAAATTTGCAAGGTTGTGGGCCCCCGGGAAATACAAAAAAAATAAAAACAAAAAAATTAACCGCTGCTTATGTTTAAATCATCGATGCAAGGAAAACAATGTGAGCTAGAGCAAAACTTAACAGGACCCATTTGATAGAGAATGTTTTCTATAAAAAATAATAAAGTTCATATCTCTAAAGTTAATAGTTAATCGTAAATCTCATGACTAAAATGTAATTTATGAAAAATGTCGCTATAAATAAAATCTATATAAACATCTTTTATAAGTTTTATATATTTTAATTACCTTTATAAAAGTATATTTTTCCGTTTCCACTCCAAACTAAAGCTGCATCAATGTTGTCTGGAATACCTGTGAAGCCTTCTGAAATGTCTTTTGGGTAAACTCCATCTACTTTACGTCCTGTGTACCTCCAGTATTGGGTACCCTAAAAATAAATATGTGCAAATTATAATAAGTTACTTGAATTTTCACAATATGTTAATAAGGTACTGGCACCAGTCTTGGATCATATCCCAGTGTTGGACTCATGTTTAATTAAATGTACTGATTTCGAAATATTTATTGATATTTGATTACTGACATTACTGAATCATAATCTATAGACAAAATAAAAGACTATGATTTTAAAAAACTAAATTTAAAATTTATTTAATGAGTTCGTGAGAATTACAAAAAAGAAGTTCATCAATCCAAAAAAAGAACAGTATACTTTGCTCTTAAAGCTGCCAAGACTGGCGCCAGTACCTTATTTCAATGAATTTAAATATAGAACTTACTTTAAAGAAATATGTTTTTCCATTTTTGTAAGTAAAAGCTGCATCAATATTTCCTGGAAGTCCTGGCCATCCGTCTCTGATACGTTTTGGATATCCTCCGTTCGCTATACCTTCATCGGCGAGTCTCCAGTAATAATCACCTTTGAAGGCATAAGTTACTCCTTCGGCCGAATTGAACAATGTATCTATACGAGAATCCCTACAGAGAATCGAATCATCAGATCCTGGTTTTGGTGGTGCTGGAGTTGTTTTTCGAGAACCTTTAGTGTCACTACCGTCATAATCGAAACCACCTCCTCCACCGTTTGGTTTTGTTTTTCGTGTTTTCTGACCGTACAATGCCTGCAAATGTAATTAGTTATTATAAAAATATTCAATAATTCAACGTTATAACTAAGTATATTGAAAGTATAATATATTCATATTTATTGCAATGGACAATATACTAACTTATACTATACATCTTTCTTGATGTTTTAAAAATATTGCTATAAAAACAAAAATGTAAAGTTTGATACCATCCAACAACAGAAATTTGGTTTCATTTTTATTGCTTCCTCGCAATATATGAAGATACGAGAAACTTTGTGATCGTTTTAAAATGAGACAAAAAAATTGTTCTCCGATTTCAAAATTTTAAATTGATCTTTCCATTTCAGGTCAGTGTCTGTGTGTCTGTCTGTTCCCTTCTTTGTCACGCGCACAACTCATGAACCACGGAACCAATGAAACTTGGTTGGATGTTTGAGTCTAACTTTAGGACGGGTCCACTTCAAAATAATGAAAATTGTGTATAAAGGGGAAGGGTGACATCCCAAAATATTTTTTTTCAAGATATCTCAAGAACGACACATGGTACGTGAAAATTTTATAGAATATTTTTTGTAGAGCATTCAATTTCCTATAATATAGGTTTACAACGTTTGTTGTAAAATATTCCCTTACAAAGATTTATCTCAATTTGCTTTAAAAAAGCGTCACTTATTTTTTTTTTAAATTAATATTTACTTTGACATATCAAATGTTATTTTGACGTTTGCATTTTAGATTTAGGTTGAAATTGTCAAAACAATAATCAGGTGCGTTCGAACTAATATTTTTTAGTAAAATTTTATTGGTTTTTATTTAAATTGTTGAATAATTGGTGAATTTAGCACGAGAAAACACTGTGCATTAACTTGCCAGATGTTTTTTTTAATATATTTATGAATTAAAAAGTTTCATAAATTATAATTAAATATGTTTAAATATACATACTTGAATTCCGGATATATCGTCGCTATCTAAATTGAAAACTGGTTCGTATCCTCGGTAAAACGGTGCCATCAAGGCAGATTTTGTGTCAGAATGTGATAGACCTAAAGAATGACCAAACTCATGAGCAGCGACTTGGAATAAATTTGTACCTCTGTATGTATCAATTGACCATGCTTCAGAATCATCAAAATGTGCATCACCACCATAAACCTACATAAAATCAAAATTAATAAATAAAGTACAATCTTTAGTTATACAAATAATTTACGAAGCTGTAAAAATTGCAAAATATGTAGAAAACACTATTTTTATAATTTAATATATTTTTTTTAAGAAATGCCATATAGACAGTGCCGGATTAACCACGTAGCAGAAGTAGCAAATGCTACGGACCCCGCGCCTTTTTGGAAAAATATCTCTTAATGGATATACAATCTACCGTCTAATGATTGATACAAATTGTCCAAATCTACAGTAATTAATAATTTTTTTTTGTTAATAAAAAAAATTAAAACCTATTTACCTCTTTTTTTGGTTATTTAAAGCTTCCAATGGGTAAAATGTCTAATAAATTGAATCAATTGACTTCTTTTTTGGTTATTGTCAAGTATATACAGGGTGATAACTGTACAATTTAAAAAAAAAAATAGAGCCCACTGATTTTTTCTGTCGTAAAAAATTCACAGTGGTGACACTCGCCTAATGCATAAAAAATAAATTCTATTAACTTTTTTCGGGGGGACACTATCGATTTCCGCCCTGAGTCACCCCCACCCCCCTAGCGTTACCACTGCAAATTGCCTTTTTATAACATTTGCTACAGGCCCCGCGGTGACTTAATCCGGCACTGTATATAGAACGATGTAATATTAATTTATTAAGATAATAATCTATGTATTTATATTTAAAATATAATAGTTATCATCAATCGGTAAATACGACTTTTTAAATAATTTATATTAACAAAAAATAAACTTCCAGATTAAACTGTTTAATTAACGTCTACAATACTCAATCCACCCAATCGGTAAGAGATCATGTTTATTACCGGAAAATAGGCATGAGCCAAGGTGCCTCCAGGTCCATCAAAAGGATCACCATCTCCGTGTTCTCCACGCTCAAAACGGATCTCAATGTGTACTGAGCCCTCGTTTTTCTGCGTGAATGTTAAGTCCGTGTATTTGCTCCAAACATTAAATGCTCTTGAAATTTCTGCGTCCACAGCGCTCTTCACTAATTTTCGTGGATATTTGCTTATCTTGTATGTCAAATCTTTCACCTTCCATCTGCTCCCTGTAATTATTAATTTTAAATAAATAAAATTATTGTTTAAATGTGCTGCACTCTTTAAGTTTAGAGGAAGGGGTTGAATTAAAAATAGTACAATGTGAGTTTTACATTTTTAATCAGTTTTTAATGTGATTTTTAAGACCTTCATCGTCTTTGGATATATTATATTGGATAAAATGTAGTGACAACATTCCTTGGCAAATTTTTAATTAAATGTACTGAATTAAAAATATGTGTTGATATTTTATTACTAACATTTCTGAATATTAATTTATATATATTTAACTGTCATACAGCGTGATTTGATAATAATTGGCCAAATTTAAACTAATTATTAGTGTAATTTATATATTAATTATTAGGTATATTATCATAGCAACTGCTTAACATTGTTTCAATTTGTATCGTAGTACTTAGCATTTTGTAATTAGCAAGTGTCCATCACTGCGTGCTCATTACTGGTTTTACTTTATCCATTATTGGAGAAAAAACATGAACAAAATAAAAGGCTATACTTTAAAAAACAAACTATATTTTAAATTGATTAAATAAAGAGTTACTTGTTTATTAGTAACATGAGTTCATGATAATTACAAAAAAGAAGCTCGCCAATCACAAAAACCGTAAACCTTGCTCTTATAGCGGCCATAACTGGTGCCAGCACCTTTTAGCTTTAAAACTATCTACAGCTCATTTTAATAGTTTTTTTTATTTCGACGTAATCTCTCAATAATTTATAGTGCACAAATAGATAAAAAAAACTCAGTAATCTAGGTATTTTTTGAAAGTGGCAAAATATATACATTAATTAGGTCATTATTTCGTAACTCTATAGCTGTTTTTATAGTCCGTGAATACATTTCTAACTCAATAAAATGAAACACTGTTCATCAAAGAAAATCTAGAAATTATTTTTTATCAAAAAATACTTCAATAATCAGGTATATAAATTCTAGTTCTACGAAAAAAGAAATGTTATTGAAAAATCAATTAAATAATAAACGTTTTTTTTTCTGCATATTATCAAAAATTAAACATTATCATTTTAACAAATCTCAGGGGGTCGAAACAAGTTCAGTGTTCAAAAATACTGATTTTACTGACACAGAAATCTAAAAATACCGACTTTTACTGACTATATGACCCGAGTTAAAAAATGTAGATGTTATGTATTAAAAAAATACTTTTATAATGATTGGCCTTCACCATCCCCATAGCCAACCCCTATCACCTTTTTATTATGTTCATAACAAAAGTAACAAACATTACAGTTAATTTTTATTAATTTTTCTCACCGAACTTGGCATAGCCAGTGATAGGGTGAGATTATGTTGTATCATAAAATATCTTCTAAAATTTGGTAATTAACAATACAAATAAGTAAACAAATTAGAACATTATTTATAATTTGAATATATTTTTCACAGTAATTGTGTTTTTTTTGAAGTCAAATAGTGAGTTTCTTCACGATAAATAGGACTCCGATGTGAAAACTTTGAGTACCAAAGCAAAAAAACTGACCATTTCTCCAAAAAACTGACTTTAACTGACCGGGTTACAAAAAACTGACTTTTACTGATTTTACTGACCAGTTTTGACCCCTGAAATTTGTATAATATAAAGTATGTACATTGTACAACTTATATATCAACAAATAAATATCAGACCTGTACATATATACGTATACATACAATGACAAAAAAATATGCAGTGAACGAAGGTTGGCGAGTTTCAATAATGACTACACACGTTAATGCAATGCGCGGGAACCACGGTCCATTGCTCGTACACACAAACTGTATTCATCGTCGCCACACGCATTTCTGTGTTCACTGTTTGATCCTAAACAAAACCTACCGAATTTAACACAAAATGCTCTACCGTTAGCTTTGGTATGTATGAACGAATGTTTGTATCTAATGGTATTGATTGGTTGATACATTTTGCAGATTTAATTGGGGATAACGGTTGTTAAATATTCAATTCTCAATTGCTAGCAAGGACAACTTGAATGTTTTTTGTTTTATATATTTTTAGAAAAATTAAATTAAGCTTCTGTCATGCAGATCATTTTTGTTCGATTTTATTTATCTAGAACTTATTATTAGAGATTGGAAAAATAGTTTTTCAACTATTGCGAAAAATGTAACCATTGTAATTTTTATTACATATCTCCATCGATTTCAGAAAACTGGTTTGATTGAACCCAATTTGAAATCAACTATTTTACCTTTCCAACTATTTTTAAACTATTTGATTTTTTTTATCCAACGTTAAACAATACATAATTTACAAATACATTTTGTCTATTATCGGATATTTTTATAGATATTTATGTTGTGTTTTTACATATTTATTTGTTTTTCCTTTTTTTTAGCTTCTAGAATCGCATAACATGTTTTCCTCGAAAATTTCAGATTTGACACTTTTTACTAATACGTTAATGTCACTAATTATTGATTAAATCGGAAAAAATGTATTATTGTAAAAAAAATTATAAGTATTTTAATTAAAAAAAACTATTTGCCAACTATTTTACAGAAAAAAAATCAACTATATAGTAACTATTTCATTAAAAATAATAACTATTTTTCCAATCTCTACTTATTATATACCCGAGTCGAAATATAAAACCAGGTCGTTTACACGATAAATGAAGTTTTGGACTTTAAAAATTGTTTTCGGAATAATGGAGTTTGTATACTAAAAGAAAACAATTTTCAAAGGTTCTCTTATTCCATGTTTACCATGAAATCTGTTTTCTTGAATTCTGTTTCAACGTACAAATTGTAAAATCGCATGAACATTTTTGTTGAGACAAGTCTACTCTACCCATCTTTTCTTCAGTAATGGATAGACGTCATCATTATAACGTATAAGTCATAGACATAGAACATGGACCACGCATCTAATTCGAAAACAAAAACGTGTCAAAAGAAAGAGATGGAAACAGGTTTGGAATATACTTGTCCTTTTTTAAACAGGAGTGTAACTATTCATTATTGGCCCCGAACATTAAAAATATTCATAGATACATACATATAAAGAGGTTAAAATACAAAAAATAATTAACGATATAAAAAAAATTTATTAAAAAAAACGATTGTTGATTTCTAAATATTATTTCATAGTTTCATAGACCATAATATTTCATCAAAATGTAAACAACACAGCATTGTCCATTTCCTTACAATTGCATCTTTTTCACCAATAATGTTTAACCATTTTTGTTTTTCATCTTCTATAAGTGGGAATCTGTGACAACAGATTTATAATTAATTAATTACTGATAAGTATTATTTAATATTTTGAAAATATTATTTACTTAACGGCGAAAATATTTTTTAGGATTTTTATCCAACCGCCACTTACACACAAAACAAATATGAACTATTATAGTATGTTTATTGTTTATATTATTTACTTTTCTAATAAAAAACTTATTGCACAAGAATCACAAGATGATATACAAAAATATATCTGACAGAAATACTACCCTGAACTGTAGTAAGTTACTAATCAGATTCTTAGAAAAAGAGATAGATATATTCCAAACTACACTGCATCTCTCTCTCACTTTCTGAACAAATGTTACACCATTGTGTTAATACAGAATGCGCTGTCCATGCTCTATGTCTATGGTATAAGTTATCTTTTTACATGTTATACTTTAAAACTTGGTTTCTTTTTTAAGCGGTTAAATTAACAACAAAGGAATTTATGCTTAAGACAGTCAAACCAAGATTTATTTTTCGACTCGGGTAATATGGATAATGCGATTTTCATACGAAATAAATTGATGATCCTAGATAATTGCAAGTATGTGACATCTCAAGAGAGCGATTTGAAAATTTAAAATGAAGAAACATACAAAATTAAAACTAAAATATCAGATTCGTTAACTTTTTTAACACGAGCTGTTTTCTACAAGAAAACATTTTTAATGATTCCCTAACTATTTTTAAATGTTATAATTTAATACCCAGTACCTACAAATAACAGAATTAAGAAGTTTTAACGAAATTATAAATAAATGACAAAAATAGGATATTTAAATATGAATGTAATTTATTGTCTATGAAAAACACTGTAAATTAGCTCAATGTCAAATAAGTCTGATCTCACATTTTTAAAATCCTTTTCAACTCGCCATTATTTCATAACGCACAAAAGGAGACATATACATACATAGGTATATTTTACATGAAAATAATTATGAATATATTTTCATGTATCAATGTTGATAATAATTGCTATAGACGATGACCGCAAAAGGAAAAAACATGCAGGTATAAACATCACAAGGTCATATTTTTTTATCACAAAATGAATTGACATTAAACATACTGTACTATTATATAAAATGTAATTTAGTCTATTTTATTGTATGATAATAAATTTATTGTTATTGTACATTACGTTTCATGAAATATTTTAAGCAGTTAATTAGATTTTATTTGAAAATTATGTTAGGAAACTTTTATTATTAATTAGTAACTAATAAGTAAAGATCAGAAAGAGTCAAACTACAAGAGAAAGGAAAGAATAGAACCAACAGAGTCTGAAAAAAAATAGTGCTTCGTAGCCAAAGGGTTCATATTTTTGTAAATTCCAATTGAATTATTCTACGGTCAAATTTCAAATAAAAATATCAACTCGTTCATTCACCCTATTGATATCTGATTATTTGCAGTCGAAAAAATCTTTTAAATATGAAGCGTGTAAAATAATATACATATAATCAGGGATTTTAACCTGAACCCGAACCGTAAACCCGAAAAATCCCCGTATTTTTCATTAGTCTGAACCAGAACCGAACCGCTATATTTCAGAATCAACGAACTTGAATCTAAATCCGAACCTTTTCATGGATTACCGATAACCATAAATTTTTAAAAGATTCAATAAATTATTTTTAATATTTTAATATCTTTCTCCAATGATTTTTAAAAGATATTTAAATGTACTAATACTTGAATTTTATGGTATGATGTGACTTATCAAGTCAACTACTAAAATTTAATATATTTTTTACTTTCTTTTTTAATTCTATAACTGAAATACATTTGAATTTGCAAAATTAAAATGTAATTTTATTTTTTGTCCTTTTTTTTAGCAATATTTTAATGACTATTAATGTTTTTTTTCATCTTCAGAAATGTTTTTCTTTGTTAATTATAATTTCTTTCAAACACAATTATTTTCTTTCAATTACAAACTTGAACCCCAACCCGAACCTTAACCCTAAAAAAATAACAGGTTTTGAACCCAAATAGTTTGCATTTTGATTGATTCCAAACCCGAACCATAAATAAATTCCGGTTCAATTCCCTGCATATAATTATATTTGACATCCCTTGCATTAACCAATATTCAATTACAATGATCGCCAAGAATTCCGTAACAATTAAACACAATGATTTTAAATAAAATTATTATTTGCATGATATAATTAAACTAATTTAAACCTGCTCTGCAGAAATCATACAATGGAAATATTAGTAATATACTGGAAATTCCAAATAATGCACATACCTTGTAGCGCATATCGCTTCGATCTAGAATCCGTTCCAAAACCCACTTTGTCTTTGACTCCACATCGAGGTAAACTCATTAAAGTTCTAGTTTCTTCATCTAGTTCACCTGAAATCATTTAAACATATTAGACATCTATATCAATAGGAAAAAACATAAATATATGTAATAGAGTAGAGTGAATCATTAGTAAAATTACCAGTAATGTTGAGTCCAGCGAAAGATTGAAATTCAGTGACAGCTTTCTTCCATGTGTCCTGACTAATTATACTTCCGGAACTTGGGTTTCGAACTGCTGGATTCAAATATCCGAATTGCGATAAATATATCTGTAAAGAAATAAAAAATATTATTAGAATTATTGTTTCGAATATCTTATTCTTTCAAAGTGACAAAATGTTTGATGAACATGTACCTAATTTAAATATTTTTAAATAATCAAATACTGACGTAACATGCACAGTGTTTACTATACAGGATGATTCAGCACTGTCGTGCCAAACTTAAACAAGAAATTGAAAAAAAAACAAACATTATATGAACATGTGTCCGGCTACAGCCCTCCAAAGATTTTACTCAAAATTAGTTTTTATTTAATATCTTGAGAACCCATTATGCTACAGTTATGAAATTTGATACAGGGTTTAGTATTAATAAGTGTTATCGATATCCACTATCAATCAATAGTAATTTTCACCAGGGTTTCAAGGGCCCAGGGGGGGGCCGTCGATTTTTATCCATTATTTTTGTATTCATCAATTTTTTTGTGAGTTAAAAATTTGAGTAAGATCGTATGACACAAAATACAAAAAATATACTTTGCTCATTTACATATCATAGGATAAACCGTTTACGAGAAATATCGATGCAAAAGAAAGCATGCAGAATTTTTCTAATGTTTATATACAAAATAAAATATGTTTATGAAATTATTATTATTTTATTAAAAATATGTAAAAATTATATAATCTAAAATTATGGAGTATTAAGTTTTCTGTCTAAAAAAGGGGATTGCAAGAAAAACAAGTTTTATTATACTAGCATAGATGTTTACATTGACACAATTAATATATTTTTTTCGGATTTATTCTCGTAGAAAATTTCGAAAAATCCATATTTATTCGCAAGGTGAAAATACTATTATTATGTCTGGAGGCTAAAATTATACATATGTGTCAAAATATACTATCACATAAATAATAATAATTTAATTGATGGAAATAAACGTATACATAGAAGTTTCATATGTTGAAAAAAATATATAGATAATAAAATAAACGATATGACTAAGAATCGCAAATATATAACAGTTATATTATTATGTGTGAGTCACTCGGTCATTGATTAAGCTAGCAGCCTTCACGCGTGGAGATTCCAAGAAGCGAGATCACTCATAATAAGTAAAACAGGTATTTAACACATGTTAGTGGCGCTAGCATATGTTTAATATTGTGGGTGAAAGTGAATCATCTAATGCGGTTAGAGAGTACAATGAAAGTTGAATTTTGTTTTAATATGCAGTCATTTCGAATATGATATATGTAGATTATGTAGGCGTGCATAATAAATAGAAGAAAATAATGTGGACAATACTGTATTTTTTTTTCTATACACGTCAAAAATAATATATTTAATGTAAAACAAAAAGAACGTGTTTACAAATAATTAACGAAAGCTATATTTTTAGGAAACAAGATTAGTAAGGGAATATTTAACTATAAAAGATGTAGTGACCATTTTTATAGAATATAGTTCCACCCCTCCCTATAGCAACTATAGCTAGATCCAACAACAAACGAAGTTTCATTAATATCGGTTCTGTGGTTTATGAGTAATGCATGTGACAAGGATTCAGGGGACAGACAGATATAGAAAGAAAAGTGTTTGCTTTGACCACAGAATATTAAGTAAAAAAACATCTGCTACCGATAGTGTTTAGTTAAATTGTCTGGAATTAGTTAACCATTTAATTTTTATGTAATATTACTAAAAAGTATTAGTTCGCAATTTTTCTTAAGACGCTCCTGATTATTTTTTCGTATATTTTATTTTTTTGACAATTTCAATCTAAATCTAAAGTTATGCAAACGTCAAAATGACATTTAAAACGTTAAATTTAATATGTCCAAGCAAATATCAATTTAGAAAAACAAAACACGATTTTTTTCAAATAAATTGGGATAAATCTTTGTAAGGAAATATTTTACAACAAACGTTGTAGTTCCATATTATAGGAAATTTAATGCTCTACAAAAAATAATCTAAAAAATTTTCACGTAACATTCTTGAGATATCTTGAAAAAATAAATATTTTGTGATATCACCCCTCCCCCTTACACACGATTTTGAAATGAGGCCGTCCTCAAGCCAGACCCAACCATCCAACTAAGTTTCAATAATATCGGTTCATTGGTTCATGAGTTATGCGTGTGACAAAGTTTCAGGGGACATTCACACGGACGGACAGACAGACAGACATGGAACGAAGTGTTTGTCTTGACGTGAAACGGAAAGATCAATTTAAAATTTTGAAATCGGAGAACATTTTTTTTGTTTCAATCTAAAACGATCACAAAGTTTCTCATATTACGAGGAAGCAAAATATACAAATACTGATCAATACCTGGAAATTTCTTTTTAACTTACAATTAAATATTTATATCCACGCAAGAGTCTTCTGCACTATTATTTAAAAAAAAAACATTTCCTTATCCATGCGTGTATTACAAAATAATAAAAATTAAATATTATTTCATACGATTTATTTCAAGAATAAAACTAATTGTAAATACATTAACTGGTTATCTACATAGTACGTACAACAACAAAAACCCAACAGTAGGAAAGTAGCCCTGTAAAATACCCGTATGAGTTCTATTTAATCTATATTTCTTCAATATAGTGTTTGTCTAGGGTTTATGTTCTTGACGTAATATAGATAAATTCTTAAAATGCCCACACCTTCAGCACAACCTTGAACTGATAAATATTACAATATTATCGTATTTCTTTATAAAATTGTGATCTACATATTTGGGAAACCCATTGTATCTTAACATTGACCAAATAATCACACCTGCAGTTCAAATACCTGTATTTATTTACATGGTTATGTTTATTGAATGTGATTTTTTTAAATTATAAATACTATATACATTTTCATAATAAATCATGTATTACGTTTTTTCAAATATTAAGGCTTCTAGAAATCTAGATTTATTAAGATTTACAGTAGTTGTCTCATGTTTTATTTCTCGTTGATAATTTAAATAGCTAAATCTTTATTTACTTATCTCAACTTTATAAGTAATAACTGCCAATTACATATGTACATAAAAATCAATTATTACCAGTGTTGATTTAAATTATTAGAATTCAAACTTATGCTAAATGGTGAAATGATTTCAGATTGTACCCAAAAAACTAATATATTTTTTATTGCAAAGGATGAGTATTAAAAAAATAATGACTTCAACAAAAAAAAATTAATGACAGGAAACTCATACTAATAAAGTCTACACGTTCTATCTTATCTAATAACGAAATTAAATAATAAGATAACTTTGTTATAATATCGATTTATAACATATTATGTACCTTTATAATACATACATATGTAATATTTATCCACGTATGTTTTATTCCTCCCTTATTAATATTTTGTTAATGTATTACATTCGACAGATGCGTTTGTATAGGAAAGAAAAATGAATACAAAAATATTATGACGTATGCAAGATATATTTCCCTCTATGAGTAAGGACGTTTTTCCCAAAAGAGGAAAATATCACATAATGATGCGCATCCAGAAAATGTATGTATTTATTTAGTATTCTAAAGCAAGTACCTACCTAAAAAATATTTTTCTTTTTTGATGACAAATGTATTTAGTGATTTTTTTCAAAGCTATTATTTCTTTATACGACAATAAATACATTTTGATACTAGTCATAAAATTGTAAATATATAGATTTAGATGTAATAAACTCTAATAAAAATATAAAATATAACATTTTATAACCATAATGTCAATCGCATTATCAACACCTCATAAAGAAATTTTCTTGATAGTAACTTCTTTATAATACTTGTAATAATATGTATTAATAAAGGATGTATTGATTTTAATCTGTCCAATACAGAAAAAATACTTTATTTATAATGCATAAATCAAATCAATATTATAATATTTTTATGAAATATATGTAAGTAACGCGAATATGTAAACAATATAAAATATTATTTAAAATGTACATATGTATGATAAATTTTTGTAATGAGTCACTTTTGTTTTATTGCACTATTTCTATTTTTACTATTAGATGAATAATAATATATTTAAAATAAATAAATAAAGATAAGCCCATAAAAATAACACATTGCCTTAATTTTTTTGCATACATAGCGTTGAGTTTTGACTCATATAAATGATTCATTTGCAAATATCATAACCATGTTTCTGCATTCTGCTGAAATCATCAATATTAATAGGTCAAAGGTTACTTCAATATGTCTGAATCAATATAAAGAAAGAGGACAATAGTACATAATAATCAATACCTGCCCTTGTATGGTTGATAAAAAATATGTAATTTATAATATGAAACCGATTTTTTAGTAATTGAAATAAACTGCAATAATCTAAATCAAGCTTGTCTAACCCGTGGCCCGCGAGGATAATTAAAAATAATAATAATATAAAAATAAACCTGCATTGAAAGTAGCGCGACTAAAAAAAAAAGGTCACCCAGTTTTTATTTTATATTATATTCTGGCCTACGGTACATTGGGTTTATGCTATGCGGCTCAGAAGGTTCGAAAGGGTTTATTTGTCATTTAAGCTTATTGCTTACTCGCAATATCGAAAATACGAGAAGCTTTGTGATCGTTTGAGATTGAAACAAAAAAAATGTTCTCCGATTTCAAAATTTTAAATTGATCTTTCCGTTTCACGTCAAGACAAACACTTTTCGTTGTGTCTGTCTGTCTGTCTGTCTGTCCGTCCGTCTGTCTGTCCCCTAAATTCTTGTCACACGCATAACTCACCACTGAACCGATATTATTAAAACTTGGTCGGGTGGTTGGGTCTGGCTTGAGGACGGTCCCTTTTCAAAATCATTAAAATCGTGAGTATGGGGGAGGGGTGACATGATATTTACTTTGATGTATTAAATGTCGTTTTGACGTTTTAAATGTCATTTTGACGTTTGCATAACTTTAGATTAAGATTGAAATTGTCAAAAATTTTAAAATATATGAAAAAAAAGCGGGTGCGTCTTATGAAAATTTTCGAAGTAATATTTTTTAGTAAAATTGCATAAAAATTTAATGGTTAGCCAATTCTAAGCAATTTATCTGAGCATCGGTTTTTATTTAAATTGTTCAATAATTAACTATCTTCGGCAAATTTAGCAATATGTGCATTTACTTGGCAGATGTTTATCGTTTCGATTCGTGACTAATAATAACAATAAAGTATAAAAGCTATCTAAAAAGTTCAAGAGGAGCTAGAAGACAAAAATAAATTATAAAAAAAATAAAAAATTCGTGACTAATATATTTTATTTTATACATGAACCATTCAAAATTCAACCTACCTAATTTTTTACACCTTACCATCTGACCAATTACTCAATAATTGTTATCTTAATCTTATTATATCTTTCAAATTATCGATTTCATATTTTTAAATTGCTTCTCTTATCCATGACTGTATTTCTAATATTGATAAATTATGATAAAAAACTAAAATCTATGTGTCATTTACCTGTTCAAAATATTTAGTTGCTTATTCACTAATTCAAACAATGATTAAAAACCTTCAGTATTAATAAAAATATAATAAAAGGGAGTGTGTCTTACTATATAAAAAGGAAACAAAGAACAAATAATTTTTCATAGTTTTTTACGATGATGAATTTGAACGTGCGGTGAATCCGAAAACCAAAACCAGTAAATGACATTGAATGTGTCAACAAACTTATTGTTGTTTAATTCAATATGGTGACTATTTAATCATTAATTTAACTCATGTCTAAGGGGATGAATTTTAAATTTACATTCCGCACATATTTCTCCAAATAGGTATTGTTTCAAATAGTTGAACGATTATTTCGGTATAGGTCAATGAATTATGATTTCTTTTTTTTTAAACTATAAATTAGGTACATTGTTTAATTTTCTGATATCTATTAAGAATTCGAACTTGATCACATTACAAATTTCAAAAAAATATCAATATATACCTATTATATAGATATGACCAAAACTGATTTAAAGAAATGAATATTATGCTTTCTAGTGGTTAAAAAATATACATGAAGGGAACACTAAAACACAAATACGATAATCAGCTTATTACACATTCAGCTAACTATACTTTCAAATGTAAATCATTGAACAAAAGAAATATACATAAGGTACTGGCACCAGTTATGGTCTCTATAAGAGCAAGGTTTACTGTTTTTTTGATTGACGGGTTTCTTTATTGTAATTGTCATGAATTCAAATTACTAATAAAACTCTTTATTTAATCAATTTAATTATCAAAGTCCGCAAATATAGTTTGTTTTTTTAATTATAGCCTTTTATTTTGTTTATGTTTTTTTCTACAGTAATGGCGAAAGTAAAACCAGTAATGAGCACGCAGTGATGGACACTTGCTAATGGTTACAAAATAATAAGTACTATGACACAAAAGATATAAAAGAAAGTATCGTCTTTGAAACAATATAATGCAACTGCTTTGATAGTATAATAATTAATAAATAAATTATACTAATAATAATTAGTTTAAATGTCTAACATTTTGACACCTATTGGCCGATTGTCATCAAATCATGCTGTAAAACAGTTAAATGTATATAGATTAATATTCAGAAATGGTAGTATTCAAATATCAACAAATATATCTAATTCAGTACATTTAATTAAAACATAGCCATTACTGGGGTCATATCCAAGACTGGTGTCAGTACCTTATTCAATTTTACTGCTTTATAAATGTCCACTATTATAAAGAATCTACTCGCAAGCAAAAGTAAACCAAATAAAACAGCTATTTGTGTCTACGGAATTTAGCTATTTAGCATCTAAACAGACCAAATCGATATCCGGCAATAATTTTACTTTGATTTTGCTTGCGAACAAATTTTATTGTAATACCGGGTACTAGTAATAATGTAAATGTTTTGTATTATAAAAAAAATACGAAAAGTAAAAAATAATCGCAGGTGGAGAAAAGCATGTGTCTGACCTCATATACAGGATGATTTATTTTAGTGTAAACAAATTTAACAGTAGATCGAGGATGTAATTCTAAACAAAAAACTTTATGTGAACCTGTGTCCAGAAAATCTTCGTGAAGGAGCTACAGCCTTCCAAAAATTTTGCCAAAAATTAGTGTTTATTTAATATCTAGATTGTGATAAAATTTATAAGATTTGATGCAGGGTTTAGTATTAATAAATGTTATCGATTTCCAATATCAAACAATCATAATTTAGACCAAGGATGTATGGAGTCAGTAGGCCCGCCGATTTTTATCAAGATTTTTTTTGTTCTTTAGTTGGGTACTTGTAGAAGATTAAATAACAAAAAATATACTTTGTTCATTTATTATAAGATCAACCGATTTCGAGAAATATCGAAAAAATTAAGTACTGCAGAAATTTACTTAATACGGATGCTTTAAATTAACAAAATAAGTTTATATTATTGTTCTATAATTAAAAATAAGATTAAAAGTTAATATAAATATACCTCCTAATACTTGTCATCATAGACTTATGTATTAGTTGTATTACTGTTACATGAACTTGACTAACAATAAAATGATTAAAAAACGAAGCTATAAATGATTATTTTTGCAAGGTATATTTGGAAGGCTGTAGCTCCCTCACGTAGAATTTCCGGACACAGGTTCACATAAAATTTTTTGCTTAGAATTATATCCTCGATCTACTGTAAATTTTTTTTACATTAGTTGTAAATCAACCTATATAAATCCACCACTATATTTCACCTTGTAATTTTGAAAAACACCTAATTCTAATTTTAAATTAATTAGTTCTTAATACATTTTTATATATTTATTTCATAATAATATTTAATTAATTAAATAAAACGTGATAGTTGTATGTATGTAATTACTAAGAATGTTGGTATCTGTTATTAATTTTTTTTATTTGTGCACTGTTATTGAATTATCGTGATCGAAAATTTTTTCATTGCATTCAAAATGATTTCATTGAAGTATTTTTGGAACATCACACACAGTCTTGTCTATCAATGTATTGAACAATATTATTCTTTGTAAAGATTTTTGTTACATTATAAAATGTTTTAAAGATTCGATCATCATTTAAAAAATCTATTATGTATTTTATTATATAAAAAAGTCGTACAAGTTTTTTATTTAAATATGTATTATACTTTTACTATCTTAAATCGAAAGAATATGTATAAGGCGGCTATTACACTATCAAAGAAATATGATAGTGTAATAAGTCAACTTTTATAATATTTACCTTCATAATATTTCTATGATCATAGTTAATGACAGTCTCTTATATTTGATCAAAGTTTTTTGACGTCAAAAACAAAATGGCGACTACCAAGTTATCACTGACAGTTACAGTTACATAATTATTAATATATGAATATCAACAAAATCCAATATTATATGATAATCTTCTTATTGATTATAAAAACCACAATACACGGTTGTAAATTCAAACCTCGATCGCGTCAATTGACGAACATCCACGCACTGATATTCAAAAGGCACCAAAAAAGAAGAAAATATCCCTAGATAATATTGAGAAAATATTATCAAATATTTTATGTAGTGTAATAAAACAAAATCTCGTATTTTATCAAAGAAATATGATCAAATCTTTGTCAAAGATCTTTGACATATTTATTTGATAGTGTAATAGCCGCCTAAAACGTGTCAATGATTTTATGTTAAATTGTATTATATATTTTATCAACTTTCTGTTTAGAATTTCAAATTGTCAAAAAGGGTAAGTATATTAATTTGAGATATTTAATGTTCAACACATTGTACCTATATGATTTTATTTATACAGGTAATCATATTCTAGAATTTTTTATTAGCAATAATTCCAATTACTTCACTAATAAATAAATCTGTCATTAACATTTCATAATTAGATATACATATGTCTACCACGTGGACACAGAATTGCGATGTTAAACACGTGGGGTTTCTTTTACGTAAAATATTTTTCTTTGCTCTGATTACATTTCTATTTTTTAATTTATTATAATGATAGTAAACATATTCCTTTAACCACACCTTTCAAGGTATTTACTTTTTTATAGAATTTACACGTGTAAAAAATAAAACTACGCATTTTATCACAAAAAGGCGTAGTAATATTTTGTTACGTAATAACCCCCCCTTCCCTCCCCACGTCTCTTCCACGAGCAATTAAATAGATATCAATAAAATTCTTGATTAGTGGTAATAAAATAGATTACCATTAGCTCGAAATATATTATCCCTTTACGTAGAGCTATTTTTTGAAAATGTATATGACGACGCCTCTAACTTCTTTGTACTGTTTCTACCCAATGATTTAATCACTATGCTATTGTTTTATGTGTATTCATACATTTCAAAGAAGATAATTAAGTGTAGAAAATTATAATAATCATAATAGCATTCAAAAATATGTTTGCAGTCTTCTTTTTCGACGGGCATTAAAATCACCAAGCTACAATACCACAAATGCATTCTTTGTAAAATTAAATACATACTTTTATATTGTGTACGTATATATTTATTATTTTTTTATAAAAATATATTATTTTGTCATATATGGGACATTCAGAAGCCAAAGAGACTAAATAAAGAAAAATAATATTTTGGAACTATGAAATCCAACCTATACAATAAATTATGCATTAGTATTTTTAATTAATTTTTATTTAGTAACATTATCATTTATATGTAGGTAGTTAGGTAGATAAATATAGGAAATTATCTAGTAAAAGTACTTAACTTGAGTACTTTTATGTGACAGATTAACTTAGAACATGCTTATTGAATAAGATATATTCTTCTAAGGCATTAAATATGTATATGTATGAAACTTTATAAACATGCGTTATTTTCAAAATACACTAGATCACGTATTTTTTCTGTATAATGATTCATTATTATTGTACAATGATAAATATAATTTATTAATTAAATCATTTACGCCGTATGATAAAAAGATAAATCGCCTACCATTGTTTTAATAATCTGATCTAAATTTCAAAACGTGTGATCGTGATGAAAAAGTCACGGAGAATTATGGATTCTAATCTATCGAGACAAGTGATGTACGAGAAAAATAAATCAGCAAGAATTGAATATTTATAAACAATAAAACAATTATTGTAAACATTTTAGAAATAAATGTTTTATAGTAGATAATTATACAAAAATGTAGAATCATTTGTAAATAAAGTTGTGATTTATTTTTATATAATTTATTTATACATATTGAAAAATGTGAAGATATTTATATAGAACGGGGTTGGAGGAAAACTATTTGTTTATTTATTATATATTTAAATAGCCTGGCTATTTAATACACTACTCATGCATAAAAATAAAAACAAAAGGTAGCATAATAATGTAGAGCCTTGTATTGTTCTTCTTATTTAATTATCATAATTCTTTACAACAATTTATTGAAATCTGCCCTTGGTACGACCTTCACAATGCCAACAATCTTTTACAAATAAATGCTAGAGATTATTACCCTTATTATGAATACATTTCGCACACAATGCAGATGTTTTCTTGAAGATGATAAAATTCGAAGAATTTTTGTAGACAAGAAAAACACGTAAAAAAAATACATGTAACTATTTATACAAATTGACGTTTCTTAAAAAGTATACTTTTGTTCGTTGTCTACATACAAAATTATCTCTGAATCATTGACAATTTCACTTGAATTTTGATATTACATTTTTTATGCATTATATATCTATTTCTGAGAAACTATAACATACTACAATGAAAAGTATATCGAAACAAAAACAAGATAAATTAATACAATTATGAATAATAATTAATGTAATGTCATTACAAAGGCCCTTATTTATTATTATTTTCTTTACTTTTATTATGGTAAATTATCGTCCTTTTCTGGAATTCGCAAAATAAAATAAAACAATACTATTTAAGCGAAAGCAAATAAACGAATGTCAATGTACTCTTCTAAATCTTCTGCAGACTAATAACCTCCATTGTAAACAAAACTTATCATAGATTATTATCTAATAAGAATAACAATGTATTTGATGAAATCAAGTTATGAATTTTTACATAAAAACAATACATTTTAATTACCATAAGTATTTACTATTTCAGGAGTGTCCAATTTAAATTCTATTTGAAACGTTCAAAATTGTGAAGATGCTGATGCATTTTTCAATAATTTTTAATATAAATTTAAAAAATATACATGTACAAATGTAACTAAAAATTTTGTACAATTGTAAATGCGTGTCTATATATTTCAGCAAGGACACGCACATTAATTAAATATATTAAATCAATACATGTAGTTGTCAAAATTATATATTATTAAAATAAAACCCCATCACGTATTTATTATATGACTTGTTCATTGTGGAAATAATAATACAAGCCAGTACAAAGTATCAATGAAGACGCCATTTAATGAAGATTGAACACTCATCAGCTCAATGTCGAAGTGCAAGGCTGCATACTTCAAGGTATTTCGTGATCCCCCTACCAATCAATTTTAGAAAAACTGCGGAGAAAATACTGAAAATAAAGTGCACCACATAATTGTTTATATATGTATATGAATTTCTACATAATGCAGGTGATGCAATTCAAGTCCAAGGTCGCTAGAAAGTGTGTCAACATTTCTATTTCATATATACAGGTATGACAATTTTGATGCTTTCTTAGAAGGAATTGCCTACGGATATTAAATGCCAAGGAAGTAAAGGCGACAAATTTATTTAGTTACCTCATTATATTAGTCATTAATATGGAATTTAATAACGACATTGTTAAATCTAGGAGATATTCATTTGCCAAAGTTTATTACAGTGATATCAATAAAGAAGACAAAAAATGTATTCCTCTAGAAATGCAGTATTTTTTAGATTATTTTTAATGTATGATTTTAAATATTATAAATTTTCCAAATTATAGTTTTTTTTTATAAAATATAAAATTAAATGTAGTTCTTACTATTGTCTTCTGAATTGCTTGAATATCAAATATACATGTACTGAGTACTGAGATGAAAGGATTATAATACATATAAATATTTATAATTCAAAATGAGTTAACATTCGATTCAAGGTCTGAGATGCACTTTTATTGTCTGCATTTAAAATTACGACTTATAATACTGCACAGAAATGGTGAATGTCTACGTTTCTTATATAGGTACCTACATATTATATATCTTATTAACATGTAAATTGATTTTTCATTTAGTTCATCTATATATACTTTTGATTATTTATATGTCTTAAGAATCGATAATAAGAATCACACAAAGAAAATTTTATGATTAAATCAATTTCATAGGGAACAAAACATTTTATATCTGATTGATTAGTATTCAACTCTCATTGTGTTTACATTAATGTTAGGCAAAGGACCTTCTCAGTGTCAAGGCCTTATATTTCTCAGTACGGTCATTATACTTTTTCACCAATTGCAAAAAAAATTGTAAATAAATCAAAGTTACTTAAATTTTTCAATAAAGACGTATGATGTAAATTTAAAAAAAATTGAATTCAAAATTGCTATTTACAAAATATTTAGATAAATTAATGCTCTATAAATGAATTGTTGAAAAACCAAAAAAATATTGCTTCCTCGCCATATCGAAGATACGAGAAGCTTTGTGATCGTTGTAAAATGACAAAAAAATTGTTCTCCGATTTTAAAATATTAACTTGTTCTTTTCGTTTCAGGTCAAGACAAACACTTTTCATTCCGTATCGGTCTGTCTGTCTGTTCCCTGAATCCTTGTCACACGCATAACTCAAGAACCACTGAACTGATATTAATAAAACTTGGTGGTTGGTTGGGTCTAGCTTGAGGACGGTTTAAAAATCATTTAAATCGTGTGTAAGGAGGAGGGGTAATATCCAAAAACTTATTTTTTATATCTCAAGAACGACACATGTCGATTTATCTCAAAGTTCATTTAAAAAATCGTATTATGTTTTTTTTAAATCGGTATTTTTTGACATATTAAATGTTATTTTGACGTTTTCATAGCAGAAAATTTTTGATTTTGATTGAAATTGTCAAAAATTAAAAATATACGAAAAAATAATCATGCACGTATTAAAAAAAAATTCGAATTAATATTCTTAATAATATTGTATAGAAATTAAATGGTCAACCAATGGCAGGCAGTTGGTGAATTTAGCACGGGAAGTCACTGTGCATTTATTTCGCAGATGTTTTTTTATTTTATTTTAAAAATTGTCAGAATTAATTTGATAAATAAACATTATTTATTACAAATATCATCCAGATAAAATAATAACAAAGAAACTTTTTCATAAAGTTAAAGTACATAGTAATATCAACAGTGACTAACAAATCGAGTATTTTTTATGAATAATAAGTTTTACATTTTACCTGCTACACATTACTTATATCCGGTAAATACGGTACCAGGCACCATAATGTAATTTGTTTAAGAGTAAAACAGTTTTTGCAAATTTTCCTCATTTAAATATTATAAAATTAACCAAAACTAATACACGTAAATAAGGAAAAAAATTAATATCACTTAACAATAATATTTCATTAATTTCCCTGTTTACGACAAAATAAATATTGATTGTTTTTATTTATTTAATAATTAATGTAAAAAAGCGTTATACATTTTTTAACGAGCTATATAATATGTATATGATAGTTATGATATTGATATTCAATGACGTTTGAATAATGCTACCGTATCCTAGCAACGATAATAAACACACAACGTTCTCGATCATGAGTTATTATATCACAAAATCACAAGTTTGCAGATGTATCAAATCTTTAATCATATTGTAGGTAGTAATAAGAGAGGATTTTTTTATGAGATACATAACTAGATAATTAACGTAATTACGAGTGTATATTACATACCATTTAAAAAAAATAATATTAGTTATATTAATAAGGTAAATTTTTCTATGTAATCAGGATCTTATTGAGACTGTTAAAATTAAAAAAATTAAAGATATTTATTAATTAGTTAATATATGTATTTGATTTTTGATTTTATTATTTGACTATTTTTCAAATGCCATTATTATCTCAAATTCCTAATAAGTATGTTCCTGTAATAATGACAATCATCTACATTTTAAACCGGAAACGTACGTTTACTCTTGTGAATTTTTGAATTTTCGAATTATTTTTGAAAAAAAAATAAACGTTGTAGATAAAAATTGTCGAGTATGTAATTATTTAAAATGTATTCCCATACATTTTTTTCCAACATTTATGAATTAGCCAGAAATAACGTATAAGAAAGTCCCATGACACTCATCGCAGATATTTCTTCTCTGTTATGAACTATTTGAAATGTAATTAAAAAACATTTTTTTTAATGAATAGAATATAAATCATTTAACTTTACCATTTTTCTCTAATTTGCACTATTTCAAAAATAATTCGAAAAATTCACAAATTAACACCAGTAAACATTCGTATCCGGTTGAAAGATCGTTTTCAAAAATAGGTTTTCTTCCCAGACAAAAATTAACCTTAAATGTAAAATTTCACCCTTCTACGATTCGTCGCATTTGAACTATAACATTTACAGACAGATCTACACACATATATCATGGCGAAAATTGTCAGAATAGATTCAGGGAAGGTCAAAATGGATAATTTCATCAAAATCTGGATTCCAAAAAAAATCTGCTTGTATATAAATTTCATATACATGGGTATAAGTAAATAAAAATATATATTAGAACCAACACATTACAATGAAACGACAGTAAATTATAATCAATAATGTAATGCATTAAACGGCTAGATTCATGTTGCGTGTTAGTTAACTTCATTGTACAATCCTATATAAATATTAAGGAAAAACGATTGACCTACTGAAGGAAAATGAAACAACTAAACATCAACCAAAACAACAAAGAAAATAATTATAATTATATTATTAAGGACATTTATTCGATAATTATTCGGTATTTTTTTGTAATTCACATTTTTGGTATTATTTACTCTTAAATAAATGTTACATTTTGTCCTTATACTTTTTTAAATAGTATTGCATTTTCTACTTGCGTGACAGTTGCAATTTTACTAGTACTAATTTGCTATAAGTTCAATGTACCATAGTTTAAATAGAAATATACATTACATATGTATTAAAAGTTTCCTTATAAAAGCAACTATTTAAATAATAACCGACTACTTAGGATAAACCGTATGACCACTTTTTAGGACTAAAAATAAGCATGTACAAATTCTTCAATCATGTAATAAAGATAACTATAAGAAAATTGAGTCTATCCTGGATTAAATTATCTTTATAATGAATTATTTTTTTATACCCGGCTGTATTAGTTTCTTTAGACCCTTTCTGTGCAAATTTTAATAAAAGCAATTTCAAATAACGATGATTTTATACAACAATATTACTTAAAAAATTATGTCTATTATGCTCCAATGATTTGACTGACTACTGTGAAATCATTTTGTTTTTATTTAATTTTCATTTCGATTGTAAAAGTAACATTAAAAAAAGAAGTGTTCCGTGTAATCTTAAATCGATTTTCATTACTTTCTTTTATTTTAGTTTATGTAATTTTCAGTTGGTTTTTAATTTGCATAACGTGCTAAATAATATGTTGAAAATACAATAAAATGAGACTAATGTAACGCTATTGATTATTTAAAGTAAGTCAATATTTTATTTATTTGTGAATTCACAAAGGTAATTGTATTAGTTCACTCTGTAGAAAAGATTCATATAGAATAATTATATCACAAATTAAACAAATTTATCTTATCTTTTTAGTGAAGTGTTATTCTTGCGTAGTACTAATCAAATAAAATATTATACATTATCATTGATATTAATAACACATTTGTACATTATACATATATTGAAACAACTTAAATAAATAATATATTTTTTAATAAACAATGCACAATAAATAATATGAAAAATATTTCAGTAAAATTCGGATGACCGAATCATTAAGATAATTATAAGGTCCCAATTTTTAGATAACCCAGTTTAATTGACTTAGTAAAAAAATATACAATAATAAACAATATTATTAATTGATTTATTTTTTTTATTATTTATTAAATATAAAATTAAATCCTATATTTCAACAAAAATTTAAACCGTCATTTTTAAAGCAATGTTTATTTATTTAATTTTATCATGTATTTACACTGTAAGTTTGTCTAATGACAAATTAATTAAAGAAATATTATAGATTGTGATGATTCTGCTTATTGTAAAACATTGATAGTGTTCTAAGATATTTACCAACATTACTCAGAAATACACCACATGTTAAGAAACCAATAAAACGGAAGTGCATAATATGACAACTATCATATTTATGTAAGTGACTCATTCAGTCGTTTTCTTAAAATAATATGATTCATACATATCTTCATTGTACTTAATACTTTAATCGAGTACAAAGTCATTTTTAATAAAGATCCTTATGTCAAGATTTCTTTTATTTTGTTAATTGATTTAAACCGATCCTAAAAAAAACAATTAACTTCATACTTTTGTTATATATTTAAACGTATTTTTTTGAATTTTAATATCAAAGACTCAAAGGCCAATTCTTATAAGTTTTAACTGTCTTTAAGTTTATTATGGCCAAAATATCGATTTTTTTGTTTTTAAATTATACTGTGTTCGTTCTATTTTAGAAATTTAAGACTCATAAAATTTTATTGAATTGATTTCTTTTTACTTTTTGCATATGTGTCATAGGTTTTGTTATATATTTAAACGTATTTTTTTGAATTCTAATTTTAACATCAAAGACTCAAAGGCCAATTCTTATAAGTTTTAACTGTCTTTAAGTTTATTATGGCCAAAATATCGTATTTTTTTTGTTTTAAAATTATACTGTGTTCGTTCTATTTTAGAAATTTAAGACTCATAAAATTTTATTGAATTGATTTCTTTTTACTTTTTGCATATGTGTCATAGGTTACTCAACCCTGACATAGAAACTCCCTCTCTAGTTTTACTGTTTTAAAAATAATTTATCTAAAGATGATTATATTATAACGTTCCAGTGTTAATCACTACTATTCAAGTATGTGAATTTAATATGCATAGTCATAGGTTTTTAAATTAGTTCAACAACCTAACAAAAATTAATCCAGCTGACTTTAATGACTCTTGCAGTAAATATGTATGTAAATTATAAGATAGAATATCTCTATATTCACAGAGTTAAGATATTAGTTGAGTGGTGAATAATCTTTTATCATTATAATTATATATGTACAATATTGTACAATTATCTATGGAATACTACAAAAATGTACTCAGAGGTGAATTTATTTATAAGTAACTTATTTTAAAATAATTTATTTTTCAACAAGAATTTTAAAAGTAAATTCTATATTTTGATAAAAACGACGATTATGAATTGAAAACAATAAGGTACTGGCACCAGTCTTGGATTATACCCCAGTGTTGGACACTTGTTTAATTAAATGTACTAAATTAGAAATATTTGTTAATATTTGATTAAGTACTACCATTACTGAATGATAATCTATAGACACTTAACTGTTAAACAGCTTAATTTGATGACAATCGGTCAATGGGTGTCTAAATGGTGGACATTTAAACTAATTATTAGTATAATATATTTATTAATTTTACGATTCTTTATTTTATAACTTTTGTGAAGTAGTACTTATCATTTTGTAATAATTAGCAAGTGTCCATCACTGGGTACTTTATCCATTACTGGAGAAAAAATATAAACAAAATAAAAGACTGATTTAAAAAACAAACTAGACTTTGGTAATTCAATTGATTTAATAAAGAGATACTTGTTTTTAACTATGATAGTAACATGAGTTCATGAGAATTTCAAAAAAGAACCCCACCAATCCCAAAAAACAGTATACTACCTTTGTTCATAAAGCGGCCAAGACTGGTACCAGTACCTTTTACATATGCATGTTAACGATGATTTAATTTGATTGTAGTTTGCAGCAAAGGCGTGGCTAAAATTGCCTAAATAATTAATTTTTAAAAAGATGCGTTACCCCATTCACCATCTATAATGAACCCATTGTCCACATAATATTTTGAGAAGCACTGACAAGGGAACCTTTTCAAGTGTTAAAATCGTATCAAATTCAAATTTTGTATATAGTTAGAGGGGGTCAAGGGTAGTAAGAAAAAAATTATTTTAACTACGGTAAAATGGTTGAAGGGGGTGAAATATTCATATGAAAATGTGCAAAATAATCGTATATTTCAAATAATTCTGAATCTAATGAAGATATAAAAAATTCTGTGGTCAAAATTTTCATGATTTTTTATACTCTTTTGAACAGTCGAAATTCAAAAACGTAAAACCATTCACCCACCCCATTATTTTTTAAATAGTTTTTTCTATTTACTCAATTTAATTGTATAGGTAGTACAATAATAATTCAAATATATGTATAATACATATTTCACCAAAAAAGTTTAACACTTTCATCGCAACAATATCATATTTCGAAAAATATATACTTAATTTTTTTAACGGTTTCACGTTTTTGAATTTCAACTGTTGAAATATACGATTATTTTACGATAAATTGTCTTACTACCCTTGACCCTCTCTAACTATATACAAAATTTTAATTCGATACGATTTTATCACTTGAAAAGGTTCCCTTTTAAAACTATCGTTCCACCTTTATAAGTGATTGTTAATTTCATACATTTTTTTTAAATACACATTTAAATTGCTTGACTTACCATGGCCTGGTCGTGAGATTGTATCGGCAGACATTCAGCTACTTGTGAGTAAATGGCAACAAAGACAAAAGCAAGTTTCAGCAAAACTGAATTGTTGACAGCCACTGTCCTGTTGTTACCTGAACCACGGGTGCTCATTGTTATTGATAAGTAAAAAAAAACTATTACGAAACAAACACTAAAAAAGACACTTTCGATCGATGAAAATCACTCGAGTTTGTCTGTTTACGCGTGGTCACAGATTTATGTCACAATTATTTACGTAACAATACGTACGAACTATGGCAAGCACATTTCGTAGTAGCACCGCGTGGTGAATGAGGAGCTATCACGGTGAACGCTGTTTGACTGAAGCGTAACAACAGAGCGCAGTCACATTTATAGTAGGTACGAGTATCTCGCGGAATTAGTCATCTAGCGCGGTATCACATACAAGTCTGCGGTTCCAAAATATAGAAGGGGTTGGTTTTTTTGGAAATAGTGTATGTTCTCACAGCTGAATACTTGGAGATATTTGTATGTTAAATTAGGCCTCGTTATTAAATGGTGTTTTTAATTAGTATCGTTTTCGTTTTATGTTTACTTTTTACCATTGTTTGTAAAAATATATTTTATCTTTAAAAAAATATAATAAATAAAAAATATAAAAAAAACTTTTTGTTAAAATAATTTGCCTTTTAAAAACTGACTAAAAAGCTGAAAATAAAATTCAGTTAGACTCTTTTCGTACTAAATATTGCATTTGAAAAAAAGTTGATTTTGGTCATACTCAGTGGCGTAGGAACGGGGGGGGTTTTGGGGTAGAACCCCACCCCCCGAAATATTAAAAGATATGAAATTAGTATAACAATTGTGAATTAAATTACCTTTTTGTGATAATAACCCCCCCCCCCCCCCCCGAAATATTCAATGTTATCAAAATATACGAAATAAAAATTTTGGATTGAATGACTAAAAAAAAAAAGGTTTTCAAAAATAATTATAATTTTCAATTGTGTTTAATAACAATTTCGCATATTTTCGGGATACCAAACTTAACCCCCCTCCCCCGAAAATTTTTCTTACTACGCCACTGGTCATACTAGAAGAGTTTTAAAAAATATCTCTTCTAGTATGAACAAAATCAACATTTTTTTAAATGCAATATTTAGTACAAAAAGAGTCTAACTGAATTTTATTTTCAGCTTTTTAGTCGGTTTTTAAAAGGCAAATTATTTTTTTTTTAAGTTTTTTTTATATTTTTTATTTTGAGTTTTTAGTTATACATATACCAAGAAAAAATTCAAAATAGTTCATGTTCATGTTCTGTCCTAAATCTTTACCAACAAATAACCATTTTTAATTTCGTTTTTATGTCAAGTTTGTAATGATCATTACGAATATATTTTTTGTTGTAAATTAAAAATATTTATTAAAAAATTGTAGCTATGGAAACGTAATGTTTCGGTTGTAACTTAACTCTCGCTGATACTGCGTTTCCAAACTGTATTGGATCGATTCGTTGCCACAAACATATAAATAAATAAATATCGCAGTGAGTTATTTAATAATAATTAATAAATTGGAATACATTTTAATTTATATTTTCTGTTCTGTTCTCTTTTATTTTATTGATACTAATAATTGTTTTAAATTACTCTTAAATTTTATAAATTTTCATCTTCTATATTTTGCAGCACTTTATTATAGATATTCATTTAGATGTTAAGGGTATTATGGAGGTACATCAAAGATAAAAGTGGATAAATTTTAAAATTTACAAATATCTGCGTTATGAATTTTGTAGGAGTAATAGAAGTTATAAATTATACAAATTATAGATAGAGTCGTTAACTTACATATATGAAGCTAATTTATTTTTAAAAGATTTTAATATACCTATTATTATACATTTTTTGACATTGGCTATACGGCAGATTCAATTTAACAAAAATATAAATGTTTTTCTCATACATACTTTTCCACCCCCTTGAATTTTGGGAAATGCTGAAATATGTATTTCATTTTTTGTATGGTAGAGTACTTATTTTAAGTTTCATGTAAATCCGACAAAAAAAAATTTCCCATACAAAATTTTACTCCTCCTTGCAACCCTTCAGTGGTTAAATTTTGCGAAATGCTAAAATACGTATAGTAGAGTAATTATTTTAAGTTTTAAGTAAACCCCAACAAAAAAATATTTTTACCATACAAACTTTTACACCCCCTTTTACCCCCATAGGGGTTGAATTTAGGAAAATCCTTTCTTAGTGGGTGCTTACGTCACAAAAAGAAGACACCCCTGAAATTTCACGTTTCTAGGTTCAGGAGTTTCGACTCGGCGATAATGAATCAATCAATCAAGAAGTCAGGACATGTTAATATAGGTATATGTATAGAGATAATTAATTTCTCGAAAATGGTTTAGTGAATACTTATGATATTTTGCATAAATCTTAATATAATCAAATACTTTACTCCCCCAAAATATCAGATAATCTGTATTTTTATATTATTAATGTATTTTATCTAAAAAATTTGGAAAAATATCAGTTTTCCATAAAAACATGTTTTTAAATCAATATTAAACGGCTGAGTAAATCAATTTAATATTTCATTTATTGCATTAGAATGCTAATGAGAACATTCTCACCAATTTTGTATGTATTTTATAGCATTTTGAGATACCTGCCATACATCTTTAATTATTTGATATACAATAAGTTGAACAGGTTTATTGTTCGGATCTTGATTCGATGCCACTTAAATATTCAAAACTGGAGCAGAAGAAACTGAAAAACTTTAGCTTAAATTCCCTGTCTCTATCTTAGTTCAATATAATTTACAAAAAAAAATTACATTGATTCAATTTTCAAATGTAATTTTTTAAATAATTCAATAATCAAATACGTACACTATTGTTATAAATAATTTAAATATTATATATATGACATATGTTGTTAAAGTTATAAAATAGGTACGCAATAATACACATATGATTTAATTAACTGACGTTTATATATTTTTGTTTACATTATATCTTTCCTTTTACAAATTAAAACACGCAAATTATAACATAAACAATATTTATCAAAATACGTACAAGTAATGTTTTATATAATATTAATAATATTGACCAAAGGATATATGACCACATAGAATACGATTATCAAGATTAGAATGCCAGTCATAAGAAACGAGATATTTGATAAGAACCACAAATATTACCTATTAACTGTTTTAGAAACATTTAAATGATATTGTGATAAATATTGATCAATTAATAAATATAATAACTTTTCTATATCTATTAAATAAGAGTTCGTTTTTTTTATTGTACGCATAAAATGTTTAACCAGTGACTAAAATCAGAATAAGAATATTTGCACATCTTCAGTCATTTTTTTGTAGTTATCTCGTCAGCAAATATTAAAAAAATGCGTTGTAGTGTTTCATCAGAAATCTGTTGATACACCTGTAATTTATATTAATCATAAATGATTTAATTAATAAATATTGAAATACTATTCTATAAATAGTAATTTAGTTATTAAATCACTATTTATCATATGATACATGTAAGGTACGAATGATTGTGAAAGTAATTGCATTTTTTCATAAAATAAGTTAGTATCAGGTATATGTAAGGTAGTGGCACCAGTCTTGGCAAGGATCTCAGTAATGGCTAATTTTTAATTAAATGTACTGAATTAGAATTATGTGTTGATATTTGATTACTACCATTTCTGAATATTAATCTATATACATTTAACTGTCTTACAGCGTGATTTGATGACAATCGGCCAATAGGTGTCAAAATGATGGACATTTAAACTAATTATTAGTACCTATAATTTATTTATTAATTATTATATTATCATAGTAATTTTACATTATATTGTTTCAAAGACGATTCTTTAGTTTATATCTTTTGTGTCGTAGTACTTATCATTTTGTAATCATTACTAAGTATCCATTACTGCGTGTTCATTTTTTTTTACCTTTACCATTACTGGAGAGAGAAAAACATGAAAAAAATAAAAGGCTATAATTTAAAAAACAAATTATATTTGCAAAGTTTGGTAATTAAATTGATTTAATAAAGAGTGACTTGTTTTATTAGTAACATGAGTTCATGAAAATTACAAAAAACAATCCCATTTATCAAAAAAAACCCGAAAACTTGCTCTTTTAGCGGCCATAACTGGTGCCTTTACCTTATTTTATTATCAATTTATAAATAATATTCTATCTATTTTAGCAATACTGGTCATCCATATAAAAGGAAAATAATAGTTAATACATTGAAATATCAAACATTTAAAAAATAAATCCCCCAAAATTAATCATCGATTTCCTAAGAATATTACTGTAATATATATAGGTATGATGTGACAGTTTTTTTTTTATATATAAACATTATAGGTGTACTTTGTATTACAAATGAACCATATTAAATACAAACTCTACATATGTACTGCATATTCAAGAAAATGAACCCAAGTCGTAATTATTATAAAGGACGCTGAGACGACGCTATTCGTCCATCGCACGTCATTTCCTTTAACTCGTATTTCTTAAAAACTATTCTATGATACCTACAGAGTTATTCGATAGTAAAGACCGGATAATTTGTTTGCGTAACTAACAATTCTACCAAAAATTGTATGAATATAATAAAAAAATGTATGAATAATTTATTTGGTACCTAGCTTAATATGTTTTTCGTCATAACTTCATAGTTATGACGTCTATAAAATAGTTCAAAAAGGAAATATATGTAGATCATTTTAAGTATCACTGGAAAGGCATTTTTTTACTGTGAAAATATTTAAAAAAAAAACATCTGTCAAGTAAATGCACAGTACTTCCTCGTGCTAAATTCACCAAAGGTATTGGTTAACCATTTAATTTTTATACAATTTTACTAAAAAATATTAGTTCGAATTTTTTTTTAAAACGCACCTGATTATTATTTCGTATATATTTAATTTTTTGACAACTTTAATCTAAGTCAAAATAACATTTAATATGTCAAAGTAAATGTCAATTTAAAAAAACAAAACGCGATTTTTAAAAACAAATTGAGATAAATCTTTGTAAAGGCCTCTATACACCACCCAATGTGCATGGCCGATTTGTGGGTGGGGGTACTGCAGATTGAGTCGTGGATAGGCAAATTTTTTACAACAAACGTTGAAGACCTATATTATAGGAAATTGAATGCTCTACAAAAAAGATCCTATAAAAATTTTACGTAACATGCATCGTTCTTGAGATATATTGAAAAAATAAATACTTTGGGATGTCACCCCTCACCCTTACACACGATTTTGATGATTTTTAAATGGGGCCGTCTTCAAGTCAGGCCCAACCATCTGACCAAGTTTCAATAATATCGGTTAAGCGGTTCATGAGTTATGCATGTGACAAGGATTCAGGGGACAGACACACACACAGACAGACAGACAGTCGGACGGACAGACAGACAGACATGAAAGGAAAAGTGTTTGTCTTGACCTGAAACGGAAAAATCAATTTAAAATTTTGAAATCGGAGAACAATATTTTTGTATCATTCTAAAACAATCACAAAGCTGCAAAATCAATATTTTTCAATTATTAAAAATTTACTAATAAAGCAGGCGCTGGATTGAAAAACTAATATTAAGTATTAAATAATTGATAAACTATTTTTTTAATACGCGACTGTATTAATTTTAAATCACAGTAAAGAGAAAAAATGTGTTTCCAATTATACCAAATATGACCTACATAAGTTGCTATTTAGAAAAATGTTTCATTGCGTCATAGCTATGAAATCATTGAGCAAAAAAAGGGCACCTTAAAGTGCGCTTGAATTTCCATTGATTTTTTATTATGACTGTTTTTGATTAAATTGATAGTTACGCAAATAAATCGCCCGATCATTATTTTTGACAAATCCAGTCATTGGAAAAAATGCATTCTATTTTTTCAAAATAATCGAAGCATGAGTAAATATTCTTCGAATATTTTAATTTTATTTTTTGTAAATTAAAATTAATTTCATGTGGCTACCATTCTGGGGGAAACTATTGCATTATGTAACTAAATAAAAAGTTGTATTTGGACCAGACGCGGCTGACGTATTATTCATATTATGGATCAACATGATGACAATTCCTGTGAATAAAACGAATTTTAACTATCACAACGTACATATATTGTGAATATAATATTTCGCTTGTACTTGTACATGGATACTAACATGACCCCTACATTCATATCTATTCTGGGTAAGAAATCTAAGAAATTGACGACGACAAAAAAAAGCTTTTCGACTTATCACCCCGGGCTTCCAGGCTAGAACCCTGCCACCCTCCCCCCCCTTAAGATAGGTCAATTTGATTATATCAAAAAAGTTAAAGTTAATGAAAAAAAATTAATAAAAATTTACTACTGTAAGATAAATGCGTTTATTTTTTATGACAAATTTCGCTAAAAATGTTACTCTAAGGAAATACAATATGGTTTATCATACAATAACAAAAATAAGGTAAAGGCACCAGTTATGGCCGCTATAAGAGCAAGTTTTCGTTTTTTTTTTGGATTAATGGACTTGTTTTTTGTAATTCTCATGAACTCATGTTACTAATAAAACAAGTCACTCTTTATTTAATCAATTTAATTACCAAAGTCCGCAAATACAATATGTTTTTTAAATTATAGCCTTTTATATTTTCATGTTTTTTCTCCAGTAATGGCAAAGGTAAAAAAAATGAGCACGCAGTGATGGATACTTGGTAATGATTACAAAAAGATAAGTACTACGACACAAAAGATATTAAATAAAGAATCGTCATATTTGAAACAATGTAAAGCAGTTTCTATGATAATACAATAATTAATAAATAAATTATACTAATAATTAGTTTAAATGTCCACCATTTTGACGCCTATTGGCCGATTGTCATCAAATCACGCGGTAAAACAGTTAAATGTATATAGATTAATATTCAGAAATGGTAGTAATCAAATATCAACACATATGTATTTCTAATTCAGTACATTTAATTAAAAATTTGCTACTGAGGTTCTTGCCAAGACTAGTGCCACTACCTTATACTATTTAAATTTACTTAAAAAAGATTGTCTACTGAAAGCGCGAAGCGAACGAAGGAATATGAATCCAGATATAATTTTCCTCTTTAAATAAAAAATATATAAATAAATATTGCTTATGATATAACCAACCGTTGCTAAAATAAATACCTGGTCCTATGTATACATAGAGAATACATTTTATATCAAATTTGAGGAAAAAATAAATGATAACCTAAAGTTCTAAAGGATAAATATACTACAAAATTTTATACTAAATCAGATCATCCGTAAACGTAAGGAAATCTTATGTATATTTCCTCATGATCTACACATTTTCCTGCTAAGGTATAATAATTAAATAACACATAATTCTTATCTACAAAGAATGAGATATTTTTAATAACGTAAATAATATTGCAATATGTAATTGCGTTTAAATATTTTTCTCAGAAACAAGCTTCAATTAAATCTATTGCGTATTCTCGATATACGATATTGTATCTTTATTATTCTCGGCAATATGACGATTTTTTAAATAAATATTTGACCTCCTATGACAGGTCCAAGGTGTCACACCGGATCCCAACTTAACTTCCGATTTTGCTACTTGAATGACAAAATATGTATGTATGTATGGCACGAACATAACTCGCATAGTATTTAAATGTTTATTAGAATTCAGTGGCGTAGATAGTGGGGGGGGGGGGGGGAAATTAAGATGATCAATCACCCCCCATGAGAAAATTCAAAGAAATTTTTTTTAATTTCCCAAGTATGAAGAAAATAGTAGAAGTAAGGGAAAAAAGGGTCTTCAGTTTTTTTTAAATTTTGAATGACCTTTTTTACTTTCTTATACCATGTAGGTATATGAAATATACATTAGTATAAGTAAGTATAGTGAAGCCGATTTTTTTCGAACTCCAGATTTTGACGGAATTATCTATTTTGACCTTCCCTGAATCCATTCTGACTATTTTCGCCATGATGTCTGTGTGTCCGTCTGTCTGTCTGTCTGTCTGTCTGTCTGTCTGTAAGCGCTGTAACTCAAATACGACACATCGTAGAAGGGTGATATTTTATATTTTAGATTAATTTTTGGCTGGGAAGAAAACGTCCTATTTTTGAAAACGATCTTTCAACCGGATACGGATGTTTACCTACGTCGATTTTTTAATTTTTCGAATTACTCTGAAACAGTGCAAAATAGAGAAAAATAGTCAAGTTAAAAAATGTAGGAAATATTTATATCTATAATTTATGTTCTATTCATTTTTTGTAAAAACTAATTTTTGAAAAAAAAAATTAATTATAATTCAAATGGTTCATAACAGAGAAAAAAATGTATGGGGAATAAATTATAGATAATAACATACTCGACATTTTTTATCTAAAACATTTTTTTCTTATTTCAAAAATAATTAAAAAATCCAAAAATTTACAAGAGTAAACATCCGTTTTCAGTTATTACGTTAAAAAAATTCACTTGTTATATAAATATAAAATTATTCATTTTGTTCTTTCTTGTTAGTTTGTTAGAAATGTTTTAATAAACAAAGAATCAAGTATACAATTCACTGTTAGGTTAGGTTAGGTTAGGTATAAGAAAGTCCCGTGGTTCCCAAGGCAGATATTTTTAGTAATAAGTAGTACAGTGAATACAGTTTATATGATCAAAAAAAAAAAAGTAATTCAGTTTAAAATTACATTAATAATTTTTTTTTATTTCCCATATTTTACAGCCACCACTTGCCCCGGGGCCTGGTCATATCACTCCCCATCGCAAAAAGCTATCTACGTCACTGTTAGAATTAGTTTGTGTACATAAATAGATACTTACCATTGTGGATCGATTATGTAAATTAAATAACTTTAATTTATTTCTCGGAAGTGAAAATATTTTACCCTTAACCTAATAAAGATAAACAGCTTGTTATTATATGTATAATTTCTTTATACATATGTAAAAATGCACTTTACAAAGGATTATTCAACTGGAGTGAAGCAATGAATACTGGAAATCTGCAAATGTATAAATAAAAACAATTGAAACTGCTTTAATTAAACATTTCTATGCGTGAAATAAATTATATATTTATTTTAAATTCCATAGTTGGCGAAAGTAATAACGTTGTTTTACCTGTTACACCAAAAAACAAAACTTCTTTTATTTTATATACAGGGTGATTTACAACTAGTGTAAAAAAAATTAACAGTAGATCGAAGATGTAATTTTAAGCAAAAAACTTTATGTGAACCTGTGTCGGGAAATTCTTCGTGAGGGAGCTATAGTTTTTTACACAAAATGAGTGCTTATTTAATATCTAGAGAACCCATCGTGGTACAGTTATGAAATTTGATACAGGGTTTGGTATTAATAAATGTTATCGATTTCCAGTATCGAATAATAATAATTTAGACCAGAATATGTGTATGGGGCCTGTGGGCCCGCCGATTTTTATCAAGTATTTTTTTGTTTTTGAATTTTTTCCTGAGTTGGGTACTTGTAGAAGATTATATGATATACAATACACAAAAATATACTTTGTTAATTTTTAATAAAATCAACCGTTTTCGAAAAATATCGAAACAAAGGAACTATTGCAGAATTTTTCTTAATACGGATGCAGTTTTGGAGGTACATTTATCTTATTTTTAATTAAAAACAAGAATATAAACTTATTTTGTGTAATTTGAAACATATAGTTTTCTACAAGTACCCAACTCAGGAAAAAATTAAAGAACAAAAACAATACTTGATAAAAATTGGGGGGCCCACTGGCCCCATACACCCCTGGTCTAAATTATTAATATTTGATACTGGAAATCGATAACACTTATTAATACCAAACCCTGTGTAAAATTTCATAACTTTACCACAATGGGTTCTCTAGATATTAAATAAACACTCATTTTGGGCAAAAAACTGTAGCTCCCTCACGAAGAATTTCCGGACACCGGTTCACATAAAAATGTTTGCTTAAAATTACATCCTCGATCTACTGTTAATTTTTTTAGACTAGTTGTAAATCACCCTGTAGATAATATTTTATACAAAAAAATATATCAGGTATTATATAATAAGAACAAAATTAACATTTTGTTCCAGTTGATTTCATAATACTAATTTATTACTAGGTATCGATATATTAGAATGTGGAAAAGAAAATTCTCAATAAACAATTTTATGCAAATAATGTTTAACACGATTCTTGTTAACAATAAGATTGTTTTCTAGTTAGTAAAATAAAATCATATGATGAATATTAACATCAGTAGGCTGTTATTATCTTCATCTCATTTCATTATTACCGATGCAATTTCTGTCATTATTGTTTTCCTAGACTTGGCTCAATTCTTGCATATGTTGGCCTCTAATGTCATACATTGTAATTATAATAAAATATAGAATTCCACTATATAGTAATATTTTGCATTGAAATAGGTACATGTATGTTCAAATAAATTATTCAGGACGATTGAAAGGTTGGACAATTGAATTTACAAGGAAATGAAGAGCTTTTATATATTTACTTGTTATATTTAAAAGAAAGAATTTTTTTTTCCTCTCAGTTTTTAACGTATTTATTAAATATATTATTAATATAAATAAAAATCGTAGTTGATACCTATATTTTGGATATTTTCAAAAATAAATTATAATTAATGTTCAACGTTAATTAAGGATAAATATCTACAAAAAATAATAGTTTCCTGAGCAAAAATAGAAACATAAAATCCAAAACGTTAGCAGTATAATAGTAACTTTATTTTTTATGAAAAATTAAATATTTTGCAAATTCTAAAATCTTACTAATTTTAAGTTTCAGGGATAGGTACTTTTTCTTATTAGTCAAATCAATATCTGGACGATACTATTTCAGAACATTCGTACTCATTTTCTATATTGTTTTATCTATGTACGAAATTAATAACAAATATTTTTAGCGTTTTTACAATCAGTGTTTTGACGTTTTGGTTTTTTCCTCATCTTGCGGTCAGGAAATTGTATCATACTTATATTTAATTTACCCAGTAGGTACTGTTATCATTTTGCTAAATATATAAATTATATAAATATTGAATAGAGATAATATTCAAATAGTACAAATAAGATAGATTAATATGAAATCAATCAATTTTATGTATCAATAGAAATTCTACTGGTTTTTACGCCAAGGTTACAGAAAAACTAATAATAAGACATTTTTTCAATCGTATTATTGATAGTAAACGTTTGAACAGTCTCATTTCAAAACTGAAAAATGTGTTTATACATATTTTGATTATTAAACTAATATAGTAATGTTCCTCAACAAAAACTGACCATATAACGATTTTACATAAATTAATAATTTTGTTAGAAATTTAATTTTTGCTGCATAACAATAACTTTAAAAATCCTAGAAAATATATATTATTATTTTTATTTTTTTATAACATTTAATGCGTCCCGGTAACAAGTCTCTGAAAAATGCTGTATACGTATAGGGTGTCCCGTAAACATACCGACAAACTTTCAGGAGTTTTCGAAGACATTAAAACAATCGCTTTTTGTTAACTATCCGAAAATGTCATATTTATTTTCGAAAAAAAGTAAGAAATTTTTTTTGTAATATAGTTATTTGTTTTCACATAGGTATTTATTTGTTATTTTAATACTTAAATAGTTATAATACATTCTTTATAAATATCACTAATATTTGGTACTTCGACTTCTTTTTTTCGAAAATAAATTTGACAAGTGACATATCGTTGTAAAGTAGAGTAAAAAAACACGTTCAAATATGCTATTAATGCTATAGCCACTTAGTGGCCCATAAGAAAAACTAAAGTTATGGCTTGTAACTCGAAAACTAAAAGTGATATAAAAATTCTAAATACACCAATAAATTTTACACAAAAAGTACTTTAAGAAACCGCAAACAAAAAGTACCTTTCTACTTTGACAAAAAATTTATAGCCATTTAAAGAATTTCTGAATTTTCAGATTTTTGGATATACCGTCTAAATCACATACAATTATTTATATTTTTTGAATTCATCTTATTTAACCGAATCTATATCTCTTACCGTTTAGCAAATCCCCATGCATTCCACGCTTATCTTGGACACCCTGTATAGGATAACTTATATGAATTATTTGATTTAAAAATTGTAAGAACTTTAATTCTGGATGCGATCTCATATAAACTTATTATTTCTAAATACCCTCAACATTTCTTAGAATCAAATATCAGTTTATTTCAAATAAAATAATAATAAAGTATTCATTTATTAAACAAATTATTAAAAAAATGTTTCTCAATCACCCTAATTAAATTAAATCATTAAAATTAGGAATATCAAATAATATTTAGAAAACAATGGATAAGTAGGTACTTTCATTGCGGTCAAAAAATGCGTAGTTTCATCGGAAGTACAAAACAAAAAATAAATAAGTATTAATCATTATCCTTATTTGAATACAATTGCATTTTTATATATAAGTACAATAGAAGTTCTTCGAACCTCTTAACGATTTGGATTTTTACTGACAAAAGCAAAATGCAAAGATTAACGAAAGCTTACACGTATACGAAAAAAAGAATTTCCAAAATTGTATGACTCCAAAATGAATAGTAAGTCACACACTCAAAACGTGATTGGAAATTTAAAATAAATGTTTCGTATTCAGATTGCTTTATCGGATCAAATATGACTTGAATATAGGTTGGTAAAATTAAAGCAAGAAGACATAATCAAGAAGCACCAGTCTTGTCAAGGACCCCAGTAATGGTAAATTTTTAATTAAATGTATACTGAATTAGAAATATGTTTTGATATTTGATTACTACCATTTCTGAATATTAATCTATATACATATTTAACTGTCTTACAGCGTGATTTGATGACAATCGGTCAATAGGTGTCAAAATGGTGGACATTTAAACTAATTATTAGTATAATTTATTTATTAATTATTATATTATCATAGCAACTGCTTTACATTGTTTCAAATTTGACGATTCTTTCTTTTATATCTTTTGTGTCGTAGTAGATACTTATAATTTTGTAATCATTAGCAAGTGAACATCACTTCGTACTCATTACTGGTCTAACCTTTGCCATTACTGGAGAAAAAATATTAACAAAATAAAACGCTATAATTTAAAAAACAAACTATATTTGCGGACTTTGGTAATTAAATTGATTAAATATGTTAAAAATGTTACTTTACAAAAAACAAGCTCATTAATCCAAAAAAAAACGAAAACTTGCTCTTATAGCGACCATAACTGGTGCCTTTACCTTATTTATTTGAAAGAATAGTTTCTTATTTTACAAGGTGATAAAAATAATTTCACGTATTTTTTACAAACCATGTTTACGTTTAAAGTAATTGATTATGGATACTTTTACACTTAGTTTTATACTTTGATTTTTATTAATTACCTTCTTAATAACTCTCATAATAAATTTGGATTCATTTCTCGAAATTGTTATTTTACTTCTGAAAATTTCAAAATAATTAAGTAGTAATGATAGTAAGTACAAACATAAATAAAATGAAAACGTTGATAGAATTAATAATATTGTTTAACTATACACCTTGTGAATTAATAGGTTAAATTTCCCCATATCATATTATCAGAAAATATAATCTTATATTAAATTACAATTACTATTACCTAACAATCAACAGTTCTTAAAATACAAGCATGAATTCTATTTACTTTGATTCACAAAACTTTAAAGATTGTATTATTTGTTGAATTGTGTCAAAATGATTTTTTTATAATTAATCAGCAGAATTTGGTAATTTATTTCTATTAGTTGACACAGATACAGTTTTAGATAATTCTGATATTTGTTATTTTAACAAATATAATGACGCAGTATAGTTTATCTAATTTTCATCAAAAAAATAAATATCATAATAATTAAAAATTTACTGCTCTAATTATTTTCAACCAATAACAGTATTTGCATATTAAATCATATACAAACCACAAAATAAGATAAGAAATATACCTTAATCACAAATAGTTTTACGTTTTAGAATATGTATGTACCTAAGTATACCGAGTAAATAAATGTTTTGCGACATAACGTTCTCTGGAAAATGACTCACTCAGTTACCTATATCTAAATCAATCCGATTTTTGTGGATTTTTTAGTGGAAAACTTTCCAGAAAATCAAAGAAAATCATACAATTTTTAATATTGTTGCCAATGAATTGAAAAAGATTTTCGTATCTATTCTATGAATATAAAACATAATTTGGCCGAAGGTTTTGCCGAAGCTGGTTTAGCCTCCCCGCTTGGAAAAGACAATTCAAAATTTTGAGAGCAGGAGAACAAAAAGCAAAAAAAAACTGTTTAAATTTATTTTAAAAGGTAATTTGAAAATAATTGGTAAAAAATGAAAAAAAACATTGTAAAAAGATGGAAAAAATTCCTACAATCAAAGGCAACAGAAAAAAGAAATTCGGCTTCGGTCAAAAACTGACTTTCGATCGATCACTAATAATTTGTCTCGACTGACTGATAAGTAGGCTTAATAGTTTTTCCTGGCTTCTGGAAAGCATGAACATTTGGACAAATCAATTTGACTAATTTTTTTTTTTTACAACCCATCAAATAAAATACATAAAAGAACACTAGAGTAGTAATACTAGTAAAATTACTAGAATGTGAATATTGAAATTGTTTTTGAGCTTATAAAATCCAAACAGTAGCAAACTAATCATTTTAGTCAAATTAAATCGATTATTGTATTTACTTGAAGACGTCAGCATAGTAAAAGATAGAATCTGCTTTTTAGAGTGACTGAAGTTATTTAGGCTCAAAAGTTATTTAGAGTCAAAATATTTAAAAAAAATAAAATTAAAATATTAATTCATTACACTACTATTTTTTATATACTTTATCTAAAGGGCAGTTTAGCAATAAATCTCTTATTGAATTGATTTGAAATTTGAATACTCAATACTAAATAAAATTTAAAAAAAAGACATTTTACCAAAATTTCTGAAGCTTTTTATCTAGGTTGTATAAATAAAATTATTTTAGTTAGGTTGTATAAAATAAAAACCGTTAAAATAAGACAATTAACCAACTTATTTTCTTGTATACCAACTGAAATATAAAATCTATATCTACATATATATATACTATATATTATAAAACGCAACGTCTCTGTCTATCTGTCTGTCCGTTCGGGCGTTTATCACTCAAGAATCACTTATCCGATTTAAGTGTTTTTTTTAATTCATAGATATGTTCTTTGGTCAGGTTTTGGTATATATTTTGATAGGTTAGGCAACATAAAGAATAAGCTGTGACGATAATAGGAAAAATTATTAACACCGTGCAAAATCGGGCCGAGTCCGCTAGTCTTTAATAAAACACATAATAAATAATATTTATACCACATAATATAAAAAATATTTATCAATAACCACAACTGATATTTAATAATTAGAAGATATCATAATTGAAATATTTGGTATGACATATGTTTTTTTTTAATAATATTGCACAAATCGTCTGGATATCAAAAACCAATAGCGGTAAGAAAATCGTAGAAAGTTTTGTAACAAATTAATAATTTAAGCATGATACATGTTTTCGTTGTGATAATAACAATGACTTCATTTTATATAATTTTTAATTGAATCCTTATTAAAACACAAAATTACTTGCAAAATTTGTTATTTCCGCGATAATTTCTGAAAAATGTATTTATATTCCATGCGTCCTGAAAAAAATTAATGTATTTATTTTAATTTTTTACAACAGCATATCATGGAGATTTAAATTTCTTACAAAAAAGATCCCAAGTGTTCAATTCATTGATCGAGTATTTTTTGAAGATATGTATGTTCGTTTAAAAATTATCATAAAAAGTAAAATCCAATTTTTATGATTATTAAAAAAAACATATCTGATTTATTGGATTTATGAATTAATTCTCTATAAAATATTGCTCTGAGAAGTTTTCAAAAAAAAAATTTTTTTTCTTCGAGATATTCACGCGTAAGTAAAAAAGTAATTTTTCCCATGTTAATCAAATGGGAAAAAGACTCGGTTTGCGTCATTCACATATTTGATCTACGAGTCTGAAATTTTGGGACAATTAACTTTTGATCCAAAACTAAGACATAGACCAATGGTACCGAAAAAATAAAAATAAAATAAATAAATAAAACACCCTAATATATATGTGTGTTTTACACCAAACTGGAAAAACTGTTTTTAGAACAAATCTTGTTGAAAACTTTTTTTTTTAAAACAACGTGTTTCTATTTTATCAATTTGATATAAAACAGACATGTAAAGTAACATATATACAATGTTTTGAAGATAATTACATAGTAATTCATTTACATTATTAACAAATTCATGATTTTTATTTTTATTTTTAGAGTATTAAAGTTTTTATTTATTTTTTATAAATCAATAATATTTACTTGTTTACATCAATATGTTTTTATTAAAAATATTTTTAACCATTAACATAAAAATATGTAAATATGATAAAATTTCACGTTTTTCACATACTAAAAAAAGTTACCATTTGAGAATTGAAAACAAGAACCTTGAAATCAAATTTCAAAATGGAAAAAATACAAATGAATTCGTTGATTCTTCAGATCATTTAAATCTAATAAATATTTATGTTTAAACAAAGAAATTAATTTTACTTAAGAATTCAAATACTGATCCACAAAAATGTAAAAACCCTAGGTACTCTAAAAACTAATGCTGTCACAAAAATACTGTACAATGGTCAATTCTTGGTAAATGCTCCAAAAAGTACAGATCAAGCGAATAAAATATTTTTTAAATTATATGCAGTACAATAATTTAACATTAATTGACAAGTATTGGGAGGCACCCAAAAAAACCTTATATTTTGATTATCTTTTCTTTCGACTGAAAAAATGTTGAGAAAACATAATAAAATAGGTATTTATCAGGACAAAAAACTATTATATACTCGTAGACAGGAGTGTAGATATTATTAAGCAAAATGATGTATTAGACTTACTTAAAAACGTCCGTTGAAGATTAATTTATTTTTAAATATTTTTTTATAAATTTAAGAAGAAAAAAATAATTACAGAAGATACGTATCAAATATGCATTTTTATAATTTTAAAGAAAGGTGAGTCAAACTAATTCAAGATTTTTAGCATTTCAACAAAAAGATTGTAGATTTTGAGTACAATTGAAATTAATTTTATATAATGTAATATTTTGAAATATTAATTTAAAGTAACAAAATGTACTTTTTTCTTTCCGAAAATTATAATTTAAATCTAGAATTTCAAATATTAATGTATACAATTAATACAAATTAACATATTATTAATACAAGTTAATGTAATATAATTTGGAAATATTGATTTATAGTAGAGAATGTAGTTTTTTAGACATTTTTCTATTTCTAAATATTAAATGTACGCCACAAGCTTTTTAGTCATATGAATTCTGAAATACTTTGTGATAACTGGAAAATACTGTGATAGTTTGAAAATTTATTTTTTACTTTTTAGTGCAAATGTATATATTATTATACTACATACATATTTTATTTAAAAGCTTGTTTAAAAAAAAACAAAATTCTAATTTTTATTTTATAAATTTGAAATTAGAAAAAAATAATTACAGAAGATACATATCAAATATTCATTTTTATAATTTTCAAGAAATGTGAATCAAACTAATTTAAAATTTTTGGCATTTCAACAAAAAGATTTTAGGTTTTGAATACAATTTAAAAAAATATTATTTTTTTCAAAAGTAGTCACCATTATATTATTATTATTATTAACATCTACAAAAACACTCTATGAATAAATTAAAATAATAAAATATTATAAATAAAAAAAAATTAAGAAGGGTGAGGGGGTATTTTAGTATCAAATTGAGACTCAATCTTCGCAATAAAGAATTATTTTTACAATTGAATCGTTTTTTCCGCACAAATTTTTTTTCGTCGGTTAACTATTTTATTTATTTTTTGTCATACATCGTGAAATATATTTTCTGTCATGCATATAATTTTGAATACTCATTAATAAAGAATTCTTTATATATGTAGATACAAATTAAAACAATAAAAATAATCATTAACAGTTAAAGAATCCAATATTATAATTATATGCAAATATATGTGCTGTGTTGTGGTGGCGATTTAGACAAACCGAGTAGATCAGAGGACGGAATTACCAATACCTAAGGTCAACGTCATGGGAAAAATATATGATATAGTGTCGTTCTGATAGTTATTGGTTTAAGCTGTGAATATTAAGTGGTGATCTGATTGTAGTAATCTCCTACGTACTTAATCAATGTTTGAGAATATTGATTTTCAAAGGAATTCAAATAGTAGGAAAATACTTGTAGGTAATATTAAGATTTAAAGTTTCTTCATGATTAATTGTACTTACCTTGACAGTATATTTTGAGAAATAAAAAACTCTAGTTTTAAACTACCTACACTAATGACGTAATCAAAGTTTTTCGGGGGATGTGTATTAATTATGGCTGCACACGAGATGATATGACACACCCAATTAGATAAGTCTCGTCTCGATCTCGAAATTTACAATTGACAGTCTCGTTTCGATCTTGTCTTATAAAACTAGGGGTGTACCGGAACTGAATTTTTCAATTCCGGCCGAAACCGGAATTCACAAAAAATTATGTTTTTATTAATAATAAAAATAAAATAATTAAAATAATATATGCATCCTTTATATTGTTATTATTGATGTTTCCACAGACTGGTATATATGTTAAATCAACTTTCCGGTATGTACTGTGTTTATTTATTTCTATTTCTGGACAACGTTTCGGACTGTTATTACGGTCCATCATCATGTACCAAAAAATATAATGTAAATACAAAAAATAATAATAATTCTGTGAATATATTGTTTATATACATACAGTTCACGATGAAAGGAACAAATTCGTTTAAAATTCAGGTAATTATTTTGTGCAAAAACGCTCGGACCCGTCGATTAGTATTTTTAGTTGCGGATTTTTTGACATAAGAAAATTGTATACAGGGTGTCTCAGGAAAAACATATGCAGTCATCATTGATTTTTTTAAATAGAACATCCTATATATTATACCATTTTTGAGTTTTGTGATAAATTCTGAACACTTTTAGTACAACATATCATATCTCTAAAATCAGTGGTTTTCGGAATAATGACGTTTGAAAATTGACATTTTGAAATACAAGTCAAATAAAATGTTTAAATCGAAAAATACACCTTGAACATTTTTTTAATCATGGTATTGCAAAAAAAAGAAAAAAAGAAGAAAAAAAAGAAAAAAAGAAAAAAAAAAGTTCAATGTTTTTCTTTTTGCCATACCAGAATGTTTTTGTTGGCTTTTAAAAAAATGTTCAAGGTGTATTTTTTACATATACAATTTTCTTATGTCAAAAAATCCGCAACTAAAAATACTAATCGACGGGTCCGAACGTTTTTCCACAAAATAATTACCTGAATTTTAAACGAATTTGTTTCTTTCATCGTGAACGCGTATATTTAAAAAATATTGTCTCATGATTCATTCTATTAGAAAGTACCTACAGGTGTCTGTACTGTAACTATCCATGTTTGGAATTACAGATCTCTGTAATGTAGGTAATGTATGTTTATAAATACAGATACCTGTTATTATTTAATAATTTATGTACGTACACATCATCATGAATTTCAAAGTTGTAACTTTTTTAATTTACAATTAGTTTTGGCCGTTTTGGCAGTAGTATTACTATCATAGAATTAAAATTTATAGCATAATGAACGTTTTCCCAAAAGGATTTTGCTTTTAAATCAAAATTTACAAAAAATATCTCATTTTTTAATATGCATAAGTTTTTATCACATCAAAGTTAATTTTTATAATGCTTATAAATTGTTTAAAAATTATAAAAGGTAGTGGCACCAATTTTGTCAGAGCTTCCCGGGAAAAAATTTCAGATCTGAAGTGATCTCGGTTGATCTTTATTTTGGAACAAATCAGATCTTTGAAAAATAAATTTTTGTCTACCTTAAATAACAAATTAATACACATATACTATATAGAAACCTTGTTTATAATTTAATCAATTAAAAAAAAATTGTACAGAAACGTATTGAATGATATTTGAGGCCCGTGTATTAAATTAATAAATAAATTCACAACTCACACCCTGTCACAGATGAAGGGTTGTAATTGGTCTCATTCGATCCAGCGGGAAAAATACTTCGGGATACTAGGTGAATTTTTCTCTGTTTCGCTACTTATGGTATTCATTATAGAAAATCGTAAATATCTCGACTCCTGTGCTAGATAGAGGGTTGTTTTGCTCCCCACACCCCTCGTATTTTTCCCGCTGGATCGAATGAGACCAATTACAACCCTTCATCTGTGACAGGGGGTGAGTTGTGAATTTATTAATTAATTTAATACACGGGCCTCAAATATCATTCAATACGTTTCTGTACAATTTTTTTAATTGATGAAATTATAAACAAGGTTTCTTTATAGGTAGTATATGTGTATTTGTTATTTAAGGTAGACAAAAGTTTATTTATTTACAAAGATCTGATTAGTTCCAAAATGAAGATCAACCGAGATCACTTCAGATCTGAACTTTTTTCCCGGGTTGTTTTGATCTATAGTCTACCTCCATACTACTCTATAATAACTGAAGTTTATTATGTGTATTGTAAGTATTCAATATTCATTTAGCAAATGGACAAAAATCCCATATTTAGCGACATAGAACATTAGAAGTATAAGTCATAGAAACTTAATCTTAATGCCGTGTTTAGACCAAAGAAAACAAAACAGCAAAACGGTGTTTGAAAAATGCATAGGGTTTATTGCACTTTTGTCAAAAAGGCACGATGTTGATGTTTGGTTTTTTCGGTGTAAACACGGCATAAGATGTTGTTTTCAGCTCTTATTACAAACTACAAAAAAATCAAGATAAAATAAATAAGAATATATATTTTAAAATATATAATTTAAAAATACATCTACTCGTGTTAGCACATAATTTATACAAACAAAACAGTTATATTTTCTATTGGAAAATCGGAAAAACTGTGGTTTCTTAGTCACTAAAACAAAAAATATACACCTTAACAAGAAGTCCTCATCAGGAGCCTTATTATTATTATATTTTCATTATAAAGCACATATAAATATCTGAACTATGTATTTAATAAAAATACAAAAAAATCAATAGAAATAATAATCAAATATCATTTACATTTATAGTAATATGTATAGATAAGTACATATTCTAAAACTGACACTATGATTTTCCAAGTTGCGGAATATTTACTAAATTGCATGAAAACTCGTAAAACTTTTCTTGGAGCTCTGAATTTGTTGCTAGTTTGTGAGGTTTCTTGATTCTGCAGTTACTTATGTAATTACCACCTCTTCCTTCCAGTCTTTCAGATAGTGCTGCATGTAATATTGGGATTGCTCCTTTCTTCACGTTCTGTAAAAAATAAACAAAAGTTAGTTTAGATATTACAAAATAAACACATACACACACACAAATGGTTTATTTTTTAAATGAATCACCGTAAAAATCATTGTTATATATTATGTGTCATCGGTTTCTTGCATTTCCAGATAAATTATAACACCAGATAGTGGCAATCATGTTATGACTACCAACGATTTAAAATAACTCAAATTAATGTTTTCATTAGAAATGAACGACAAACTCGTTCTAAATATTATATTTTATTATAGTACGCTACGTGGATTGTTTGGAGCCACTTACAGGTGCATTTTTGAGTAAAAAAAATATAAAAATAGGGTTATATTCTACTAATTGAAATCCACATTTGACACCCCACATGCCCAGATATGAAAATCAAAAAAAATAACTCCATTACGCCCCTCCCCATTTCTCCAAAATTTTAAATGGTATTGTTGACTTTAGTATTTGTTGTTGGTAGTCCTTCAAAAACCTCGTAGCTATTTTTTTTTCAACTTTTTTGAGTCAGTAATTACTACGCTAGAGGGAGGGGAATAAAAAATTATTGCTTGGAGTCCCTTGCAGTCGCCACTTTGCCTAGATAAGAAAATTTAAAAAAATAACTCTATGATGCCCTTCCCAGTTTCTCCAAAATTTTAAATGATATTGTTGACTTTCGTATTTGTCGTTAGTAATCTCACCAAAGCCCCGTTACCATTTTTTTTCAGATTTTTGCCAGTAGTTACTGAGTTAGAGATCTACATTTTGACACCACACGCCTTTGTATACATTTTTTATTTGCTTTGCAGCACCCTGCAGTCGCCATTTTTTAATTAACAAAAATTAAGATATAGAATCAAATTTTACTGGTTTGGTAATACATTTTAACATGTCACATGCCTTGGTATAAAAAATATTTTTTTGCTTAGCTTTAGTTCATTAGCCCCCCCTCCTGAAAATATTTTTTTTTACTTATTGATACCTTTGTCTAGAGGGCATCACTTTACATATTCATGAAAAAATTTCAAGTTTCTAGCTGATTATATACACTAAACTTCAAAATTAAGGGATCACTATTTTTTTTCAATATTTTTAGGTATTTTTGAATGGCTGTATCTCCGCAAAAAATGGTCGTAGAACAGTTTTTAAAAAACATTTTTAAAGCTTATACGTTCTAGTTTTTTAATCTTTTATTGAAAATTTTATTATCCTTAAGGATAACATCTTTTTTTGAAGATGAAAAAAAAATTCAAAAACGTATATCAATTTTGAGAGGCTCTACAGAACTTGAGAAATTTTTTTGGTCAAATCAAATAAAAGATATTTGTAGATCAGACTTTTTTCTTTAATTTGTTTTTTTTCTATTGCTGTACGACCATTTTTGACCAAGTTATTTGCAATCAAAGAAAAAATCATACATTTCACTTTGAGCACCTATAACTAGGAAACAAAAAATTGTAAAAAAAATTCAAGAACAGATTTGAAAAGCTGAAAGCTTTTAACGCCCTTAGTTGTTCATCAAAGTGTCTATGTTTTTTTTAAGTTGAAAGTATCCCTAAAATATCTGCGAAACCCTGAATAGTTCAGTTTTTTTTGTGACGCAATATACTTTTTTCTTCAATACGTGACGTGATCTACCATATCCTCAATTCTGTTGCACATTATAAAAATTAGAAAAAAAACTTTTTAAAATGTTTATTTATGATTATTTTAAATCCAAAATTCACTATCTACTGGTTAGCAACGCTTTCCATTTATATCAACGATGTACATTATAAGTACCTTTTCTTCTATAAGGCTCAAACATTTTTATTGCCAATACTTCATTATTAAGTATATTAAACATCTGATAGGAAGTCATTATTGACAATAAATAATAAACATATAATGTTAATAACAAACTCACCTTAAAAAATAAGTAAGGTAACCACGGCGCAATGTTCCTTAAAGGCGTACCATCGAATATGTCCGTGTTAACAACGCCCGGATGTACGGCATGGACTTGCACATTCGCGTTCCGTTGTTTGAGTAACCGGTCCAGGTAATTGCTAAATATTAGTTGGGCGAATTTTGACTGGGCGTACGCAGATGAGGTCACGAAATCTTTCCTGTAATACATAATAAAATAATTTTGTAAGAAGAACGGCTGTAAATTGTTTTTCACAATGCCTATGGATGGGGACTTTTGTGTACAGACGTACTTATATATGAGTACCACATTTCATTGCACTCCGAATTTGTTCTTTTTAAATCCCTTCATTGCTTGTACTATCCGGATTTGTGAATTTAAACCAGTAATTAGGTTCTTATGGGTAAGTTATTACAGCCTATTACTTCATTGGCATTTAAGTACTGTAAAAGTTATAGTCATGAAAAATTAATCGAAGAGAAAAAAAATAGGTCTTCACATATTATATGATCACAATTTTTATAAAAAAAATTGAAATATTTTGAAAATTATGATTACATTTCGAAATAAATTTTAAAGAGGGTGCCCCGAAAACTTGACTATCATAACGCGCCAATGGCTATTAATAGATACCATACGGTTTACTTAATTTTAAGATAAGATAAAGAATTCAATAAATTAATTTATTAATTATTATAACTTTTTTTCAATATCTCCATTAATATAAGTTGTTGATAATACCACCAAAGTTACTACCGTTAATTTTTCATTTTTTTTTAGCCAGTATACTTATCGTTGTAAATGAAGGGGAGATATCAAGTCTTTAGCTCTATGGTGCTCCCTCTCCCCTGAAATGTTTTTTTCCAAAAATTAGTATTACATACCTATAATATCTCGGTATCATAAAATAACTACATAAGTAAACTGTTGTATATTATAGAAATATAAAAATATTTATAAGGAATTATACGATTATCGGATATCTCAAAGAATTTTCAAAAAGGGTCTAACCGGCTTTCCATATGAAAAGTGCACTGACGCCTATGGACAAAATTTAACCTTTTAAATATTACTTTTTCTTTACTTTTTTTTCACTCATAAGGGAGATATGAGGGTAAGAACCCTTAATAGTCGGGGAGGTGAGTGACAAAATTTTCCAACTACATAAGCCGGTTAGACCCTTTAATAAGTTAAAGAGATTTGATTTAATCAAACCCAAGAATCACAGTGAAAACCTGATTTTAATAAAAAGCAAAAAAAAACATTACTTCTACTACTTGTATCAAAATAAAGTACCTATTTCTTAAGTACATTAATATTCTCTTGACTGAATTATTTTAGTAAATAGTAAAAAAAAAAAACACAAAAAACATTAAACCTATTACTCGTATCAAAATAAAGTACCTATTTCTTAAGTACATGTACTTAAGAAATATGTACTTTATTACAGTCAAGAGAATATTCTCTTGACTGAAGTACTAGTTTTCAAGGATACGTGCAATTTAATGTTAATTTCTTGTTATTCTACCAATTTCATTTTATTACCTTTTATTTAATTGTATAAAACGAGTTTTAAAGTAGTCGGAAACTATGTATAGAAGTAACCTAATTCAATATTTATTTATTAAAATTCCATAAAAAATGAATCGAGATAATATGTAAATTCTATGTACATATTAAATTAATAATTACAGGCAAATATTAATATATTAATATTTGTCCATAACGGGTTATATTTGAAAAATATTTGCATAAAAAACGTTAACTTTTGGAATTTTTTCACAGGAACATAATTTACGTACACTCAAACACACAAATGCATACTCATATTTATGCATATGTAAATGTATATAGTATTCACCACATACATACATACCTATGCACATAGAATGTAGGTACTTAAGAATATTGACAAAATATTAAATATACTGAACAAACAGAAAAGAGTTCAACAATTTATCTATAGGTACATTAATGACCATACAAACTAAAATCAATTCTAATGAATAAATCTATGAACCCTATTAATACAATAAAAAATATTTTGGGATTTTTGAGTCTATACGTCTGTGTAATGTCTGTCTGTTAATAATTTTGAATTAACACGAAAATTACTGAACCGATTTTGATAAATCTTTGACTGTCCAAAAACCTAAAATTGCTCAAGCTATATGATAACTTAATTAGGGCAGGCTTTTATAAAAATAAATATAATAAATAATTTTGAAGTTAATGTACAAAAACATCTGCCAAGTGAATGCACAGTGCTTCCTCGTGCTAAATTCACCAAAGGTAGTTTCAACAATTTAAATAAAAACCAATAGTGTTTATATAAATTGCCTGGAATTGGTTAACCATTTAATTTTTATACAATTTTACTTAAAAATATTATTTCGAAATTTTTCTTAAAACGCACCTGAATATTTTTTCATATATTTTTAATTTTTTGACAATTTCAATCTAAATTTATGCAAACGTCAAAATGACATTTAAAACGTCAAAATGACATTAAATATGTCCAAACAAATATCAATTTAGAAAAACAAAACACGAATTTCTAAAATAAATTGAGATAAATATTAGTAAGGGAATATTTCACAATAAACGTTGTAGACCCATATTATAGGAAATTTAATGCTCTACAAAAAATATTCTATAAAATTTTCACGTAACATGTGTCGTTCTTGAGATATCTTGAAAAAATTAATATTTTGGGATGTCACCCCTCCCCCTTACACACGATTTTGATGATTTTGAAATGGGACCGTCCTCAAGCCAGACCCAACCATCCGACCAAGTTTCAACAATATCGGTTCAGTAGTTCATGAGTTATGCGTGTGACAAGGTTTCAGAGGACGGATGGACGGATGGACACGGAACGAAAAATGTTTGCCTTGACGTGAAACAAATAAATCAATTTAAAATTTTGAAATCGGAGAACATTTTTTTGTCTCAATCTGAAGCAATCACAAAGCTTCTAGTATCTTCGATATTGCAAGGAAGCAAAACTAAAGAAAAATTAGATTCAGTACGTATTATGAGCAAAAAGTAATTCAAATTTTTAAATAAAACATACAAAATTGAAAAAAATACACAGGCGAGAACACGAGGTAGGTAATTCTAGTAAATAATAATATAATTTTATCTTTCTCTGTTTATTTTCGGACTAAACAATTTCTTGTCTCATCTGAAATTAGCGCACCTACCACAACTCATATAATTAAAGCTTAAATTCACCTACATATTGAAAAAGAGAAACGTATCCTTCTCATTGTAAGCTGTATAGGTAGTATTAGATACCTAAATACATTATTCCCGAAAATTAATTTACTAAAATAATATTTGTCCTCACTTTAAGTTGATATCTTCAAAGTTAATTCCATCAGAAGCAAAATGGGCGATTGAACTGACGTTTATAATCCGGGCATTTAATCCGTATTCCCCTCCAGCAGCTTCAATGTTTGGTAGCAGTAAATGTGTCAATAAGAAATGCCCTAAATAGTTAACAGCAAACTGCGATTCAAATCCGTCTGCAGTTTCTTGGTATGGTACAAACAAAATACCAGCTGAAAAGTAATACATAATATTATAAATAAGCTATAGAGATTTTGATGAAAATGTAAATATTTTTTTAAGCAACTAATGCTCGGTATTATCAACCAATTTTAATGTTCCTTTAAAGTAGTTTTGGTGTATTAAGTGATTTAATTAAATGTCGTCTGTCTGTCCGTTAGTGCGCTTATCACTCGAGAACCACCAGCGTTTTTTTTGTATGTATTTCTCATGAACTCATGATACTAATAAAACAAGCAACTCTTTATTTAATCAATATAATTACCAAAGTACGCAAATATAGTTTGTTTTTTAAAATTATATTTTATTTTGTTTATGTTTTTCTCCAGTAATGGATAAGGTAAAACCAGTAATGAGCACGCAGTGATGAACACTTGCTAATGATTACAAAATTATAAGTACTACGACATAAAAAATATAAAAGAAAGAATCGTCTTTGAAACAATTTAAAGCAGTTGCTATGATAATAAAATAATTATACTAATAATTAGTTTAAATGTCCACCATTTTGACACCTATTGGCCGATTGTCATCAAATCACACTGTAGACAGTTAAATGTATATAAATTAATATTCAGAAATGGTAGTAATCAAATATCAACAAATTTTTCTAATTCAGTACATTTAATTAAAAAATAGCCATTACTGGGGCATATCCAAGACAGGTGCCAGTACCTTATATGATTTAATCAAACAAATTATTTTCTAAAAAAAATCCGTTGTATTTTTATGCATTTATTTAATGAGTCTATAACTAAATATAATCAAAATATTGAACAATAACAACAAAAGGTTTTATTATATACCAATTTATACCATGTAAAAATTAATATTATATAAGTACTTTTAAATTCTTAATTAATATGGCTAATTACAATGCAGAATCGCATAATATCATTGAATCATTAATTATCTTTATTACTTTAAATTGTTTTGCATTCTTCAAAGCAATATAAATAAAATATAAATGATTTCTGTTCAAATCCAAGTTTTTCCACAATTTCAAATACATAACAAGTTTTTTTGTTATGCTTTTTAATTGATTGTTTTGACATTTATAAAAATAATTTTATGTTTCTTATCTTCTCAAGAGATTCTCAATACTCAATGTGATTTCATTATTTTTTCATTTTATACTTATCTACATATAATATGTATACTTAAATGTATAGATAGTAAAATCATAAAATTTTATTATGCCATGTTAAGACCAAAAAAACAAAACAGCAACATCGTGTCTTTTTGACAAAAATGCAATAAACCCTATACATTTCTAAATACGAAGTGTTTTAAAACACTGTGTTGCTATTTTGTTTTTGTTTTTTTGTTTAAACACGGCAATTACAATTACACGTTTTGAGGACCTCCAAATCAGGTAAGATCATTATCTAAATGGCACATGTATTTATGTTTGTTAGTCTGTCGGTCTATCTCTAAGGTATATAAGCAATCACTAAATAGGAAACGGATGTTTACTTTTGGCAATTTTTGAATTTTCCTGATTATTTTTGAAACGATGCATAGTAGAAAAAATTGTCTAAAAATGTTTAAAATTTGTTATTTTTTCGATATTTCAAGATATAATACATATATCAAAAAAAGTCTTGTAGTGAACACGTCATTAAATAAACAAATACGTACCGTTATTGAATAAATAGTGTATTTTCGGATACTCAAGTGAAATTTTTTTTGAGAACTGCTTGACCGACTCAAAACTGCCCACATCTAATAAGAACACTTTAATTTTTGGAGCATTTGGATACTCGGCGTTCAATTGCGCTGCTATGCTTTCTCCAAATCCGGTATTTCTGCAACCTAAAAATAATTTATTATTATTATTTTTGAAATTTTTTTTTTAGTTTCAAAGTCCAAAAGTATATCTTTGAACTTTTATCGTCATAAATTATATTAATACACAGTGGCGTAGCTAGCGGGGAGCACGTCGTAAATACTGACATGAGGACTAAAAAAAGGTATTTACAAGCTCCAGGAGGAAGCAAATCAGTTTTAGGGGGTGCCAACATTGACATGACAACGAAGAAAATAAAGGTCTTCAATAATTTAGTTTTCGCGGGGGTGCACATAAGGACGGATGACTGAATTACGGCGCCAAAAATAGATTTAGGTGTTATCTTCAAACTAATAACAAATACCGTCAAAACGTAATCTATAAACCAGTCCACAATGCACGTAAGAATTTTATTTTATTTTGCAACTCAATATTCTGTGGTTTCTGTGCGTGCAATAAAAGTTGGGCTTCTTATGCACAGCCGATACCAATAATTTGCACTTGAATTATTGACGGAGTAGCGTTACGAGTATGGTTCTAATTTTATGAATTTAAAAAACGCGAGATATACATCATGGATATTGAAGCTTCAGGTGTATAGGTACTTAATATGCCATAATTATTGGTGACATAACAATTTTACGTAGTATAGATACATGGGCGCCGGGAGGGGGATGCAAGGAGGTGCACTTACACCCCCCTGGCAAAAATAAAAAAACAAAAAATTAAGAAATATAATTTTTAATTTAAAATTCCTGCTAGAATATAAAGGTGATGACCTTTTTTTTTGGTCGCGTCAAGTTCACTCTGTAATTTTATTTTAGTTAAGAAAACATAAAAAAGTTTATTTTAACAAAATTATTATTTTAAATTTGTATATATAATTAATGTATATATAATTAATTTATATATAATTTTATATATCTAGATGCACCCCCCTGGAAGAAATTCTGCCGGCGCCCATGTATAGATATAATATTGAAATGTTAACTTTAGTTTGAGTTATACAAAAAGTTCCAAAGAGTACACTGATTTTTTTTACTAGTTTGAAAAAATATCTTAAATCTTATATAAAAAAGTAAATTACAAGTCCCCTTGTTTCCCCGTTTGTCAAATCTAACATATTCTTTTAAGGTAGTCGTGACAATCCTGAAAATTGAAGATTAAGATGACGAGGAGGATGTAGAATAATATATTAACCAAAATCAAAAATGTAGACGTACTATGTATCTATCTCACTCATTCAAATTACATAAAATTGCATTTTTTTAAATTATTAAATAAATTAGGCGTTTTTCTGAAAGTAGTCTCCATTTCTGATAAAAATATCAACTAAAATCATATTTTATATTGTTATCGTCGTAATTCAGTCATCCGTCCTTATGTGGGGCGCAGCGACCTGCAGCTACGCCTCTGTCAATATAGAAGATAAGTCTGAAACTTTTGACTACCTCTGCATATAAATGCTTTGGCTTAAACTTAAGTTTAATTTTTCTAGTATGAAAAATAACTTACCGATAATAACTTCAATTTCACATTTTAACAACGACCTAACAACTTCAACTCCAATCCCTCTAGATCCGCCAGTCACGATCGCTACACGACCTTTTCTTAAGGGCAAATCTGCAAAAAATATTATAAAAAAACATTTTTTCTTAGGTTTTATCTCACGTCGCGTCGTCCTCGGTCAAAATATCATTGAAGTCAAAGTACAAGTACAAAGTATACCTATTTTTGTTCAATTTATTTGATTATTGTATTTTGAATTAATAACACAAAAACTTGATAATTCGATTTTAAAATTTTAGCAAAGTTTAGATTACAAATATAGACAAAATATTTTTACATTTTTATTTTATTTTAACCCATTAACGCCAAAAAGAAAACAAAAACATGCAAAAGATTTTTTAAAATGAAATTAAGTAAGTACACATACAATATATTTAATAAATATTACGACAAAAACTTTTTTTTTATATTTAGAAAACAAAACAAAATCGTAAATATCTCGGTTCCTATGCAAGATAGGAGGTTGTTTCCCCCCCCCCCCCCCCCTAATACTTCCTCCTTCATAGTATTTTTCCCGCCGGATCGAATGAAACTATTTACAACTCTCCATATGTGGTGCATGAATTATTAATTTTTATTCTTTATACAAAATCGTAAATATCTCGGTTCCTATGCGAGATAGGGGGTTATTTTCCCCCCTAAAACTCCCTCTTTCGTAGTATTTTTCCCTTCGGATCGAGTGAAACTATTTACAACCTTCCATATGTAACAGGGGGTGAAGTATTAATTTTTATTCTTTATACAAAATCGTAAATATCTCGGTTCCTATGCGAGATAGGGGGTTGTTTTTCTCCCTAGAACCCCCTCCCCCGTTGTATTTTTTCCGCCTGATCGAATGAAAGTAATTGCAATCCTTTATATGTGACAGGGGGTGAAATAATTTTATTATTTTTTTTGCTTTTTATTCATTATACAAAATCGTAAATATCTATCACAATTTTTTCTTTAATTTCTTTATATATTTTTGATATAAAATATCATTTTTAAATTTTCGTAAATGTGGGTCTGTCTAAATTACTAAATATTATAATTTTGTTAGTTATATCAACTAAACAATTTTCTTTACATTTTTGTGTATTTGTAATGTAAATATATCAAAAATAAAATCTTAATACGGACCTGCCCTAGTTAATTAATATTATTTGTTGATTAATTAAACTATAATAAATGTGCATAAATTTGTTTTCCAGATTATTTATTATTATTTTTGCATAAAATAGTACCAATTATAAATTTTTCTTAATACGGGCCTGACCTTATTAAAATACAAAGATTTCAAATTTATTATTATGTTGTTTAATAATTTTAATCCATTTTCCCATCATTTTTCACATCCAGTAATGAGTACAACATAATTTATAAACATCGTATTCACAACTGGGTATTATACAAAAATCGTATCCAGTAATGAACATTAAACGCAAACCCTCCTGTGAAACAAAAATACTTGACTGCTAAACTACCTTAAAACTATTGTTATGATTTTGTTTAATAGATAATAGGTCCTTTGTTCTTTGTCTAGGTAAGTTTAATGTACCTATTATTCGCTTGTTTTTTATGTTTATTTTTATCGTTTTATTATATTTTTTATATTAATTAAAAACTTTGGTGTTCTTCCGCATATTTACAGTTTATTATAATAATATTTTTCTGTAATGAGCAATTAATTCTGCAAATAGAAAAATATAGATAAATGAAAAACAATGTTAATACGAGTATTGTGTGATGTTGATTGTCGTCTTTCAGTACACGTTATTGCGAATATACCTACACAATAGTAACTACGGATTTATTTTTTTAAATCATTTTTTGAACTTATAAAGCTGTTTCATAAATTGAAGAAACACAACTGGTCAACATAGATTAAACTTTCGAGCTTTAATGTCGATAGAAAAAGAATTACTTGACGAACTTAAAAAAATGATGTAATTAACTCGTAAATTCTATAAAAAAAATGTAGACGCGGTTAGAATTTCAATTTAAATAAAAATATGTCATAAGTACCTAGTACCTAGTATTATATGAAATTTTATATATATATATATAAGTACCCGGGAAAAAAGTTCAGATCTGAAGTGATCTCGGTTGATCTTCATTTTGGAACAAATCAGATCATTGTAAATAAATAAACTTTTGTCTACCTTAAATAACAAATACACATATACTACCTATAAAGAAACCTTGTTTATAATTTCATCAATTAAAAAAAATTGTACAGAAACGTATTGAATGATATTTGAGGCCCGTGTATTAAATTAATTAATAAATTCACAACTCACCTCCTGTCACAGATGAAGGGTTGTAATTGGTCTCATTCGATCCAGCGGGAAAAATACAAGGGGTGTGGGGAGCAAAACAACCCTCTATCTAGCACAGGAGTCGAGATATTTACGATTTTCTATAATGAATACCATAAGTAGCGAAACAGAGAAAAATTCACCTAGTATCCCGAAGTATTTTTCCCGCTGGATCGAATGAGACCAATTACAACCCTTCATCCGTGACAGGGGGTGAGTTGTGAATTTATTTATTAATTTAATACACGGGCCTCAAATATCATTCAATACGTTTCTGTACAATTTTTTTTTAATTGATTAAATTATAAACAAGGTTTCTATATAGTATATGTGTATTAATTTGTTATTTAAGGTAGACAAAAATTTATTTTTCAAAGATCTGATTTGTTCCAAAATAAAGATCAACCGAGATCACTTCAGATCTGAAATTTATTCCCGGGTATACTTATATTTTTTTTAAATAATATATCGATTGTTAAATAATGTTTTGAATATACAGGGTGTCCCAAGACTGTGTCAAAGTTCAATATTTCATTTATTATAACAAATGGAAGAAAACTTTAAATACAAAAGTTGTTAGGTTAGACAAGCCGCATATTTTAAAAATAGTTATATTTATATAGGGTGTCCCATAAGTGCGTTACAAATCAAAGTTATGTTTTTTTAAATACAATGCGTATATTTTTGATTGATAATCTAAAAGCATTTATTTTTCTGGATATTTTGATATAAGCATGTGTAGGTTTATACTGAGCGGTTTAGAAATTATGACCATTTTTGTAAGAAAATTGGGTTATTTTCAACACCTTGTAATTTTCTAATTACAACAAAAAAACTTTTGTTTTCTGCTAAAAATAATTTTGGCATATGCTCTATTATTGCGATATTACATCAAACATTTAAAAAATTGTATTCTTTGTACAGGGTGTATCAAAACTCTGAACTTAACTTTTTTCAAAATTTTCAAATGGAACACCCTATATAGTCTGTCATTTATATAAAAACACAGTAGCTATGGAATATAATGCGGTGTTCACACCAAAGAAAACAAAACAGCAACACGGTGTTTGAAAACACGTCGTATTTAAAAATGCATAGGCTTTATTGCACTTTTGTCAAAAAGACACGATGTTGCTGTTTTGTTTTTTTCGGTCTGAACACGGCATAAGACGCTGAAAACAATTACTATATGTGAATGTCAGTTTGAATCATGATACCTACAAATATATATCTTTCCACCATGAGTTTGAATGAAAAAATATGCATTTTACAATATAAATAAACGGATTTTTATAAATTACAATCAAGAACTTCCAAGAAAGGTAACCTATTTATTTATTTTTGATTTTCATACAAATTATAAGATAAAACCTGGTGTTTCCTGGGAGAAAATATAATTTCACACGATTTTTTCAATAACTACTGAATGGATTTTATTCCGGTTTTCACTAATGGATAGGTTAAGTTTAAGTGTATAATTTGTGGATATTTTGGGTAAATTTCATGAAGCCGGAAAAACAATTTGTGGTGAACCGTGCGTTGTTAGCATGTTGGGTGGGCATGTTGGGTGGACGTGTTGGGTGGGCATGTTGGGTGAGCATGTTGGGTGAACATGTTGGGTGGGCATGTTGGGTGGGCATGTTGGGTGGGCATGATTACTTTATGTTTAGTTAAATTAATATCTCCGGGTAACACCGGGCCAATGCGCTAGTGTTTTATAAATACAATACAACTTTATTATTATCCATAAAATAATTTGCTGGAACTTACAAACTTTAACAACATGAATATCTAGAAATTAAATAAACAAAATGATACACAAAAGTTAATTTTTTTTGTTCAAAATGTCCATAACTTTTTAACGGCTGGATTTAGGTATAGAACATAGTTTATAAAATGTATTTAGAATTGAACAGGCAATTCGAAAATATAAAAATATATAGGGTGTTCCATTTGAAAATTTTGAAAAAAGTAAAGTTCAGAGTTTTGATACACCCTGTAGAAAGAATACAATTTTGTAAATGTTTGATGTAATATTGCAATAATAGAACATATGCCAAAATTATTTTTAGCAGAAAACAAAAGTTTTTTTGTTGTAATTAGAAAATTACAAGGTGTTGAAAATAACCCAATTTTCTTACAAAAATGGTCATAATTTCTAAACCGCTCAGTATAAATCTACACATGCTTATATCAAAATATCCAGAAAAATAAATGCTTTTAGATTATCAATCAAAATATCGGTATGGAGAACCATACATGACTTCCATGTTCTTTCTATCTTTTTAAATAATTTTTAAATATACATTTTTTTTAAATATTTTATTTATATAACCTACCACTATGAATATACATATCGTAATACATTAAAAAAACATAAATACAACGGTTACAGCTCTTTTTGCCATTTGTATATAAATATATTAGTTTTCTAATGTCAAAAACATAAAACACATTCGTAGAAAAACTAATTTGACAATTTGAATTTAGTTGCATTTGTTTCCAAGGCAACATGAATTAATGACATATTAGTATTTAAAATTCAAATTTTAAGTGTTTTTTTCACCCCTTTAATGGCTGTTTAGGCACGTACAAATAATAAATGTCCCTTAGATTCAATTGAACTGCAAATGTACCAAATCTTATCAAAATTAGTGAGATAATACTCGCAATATTCACTTTTTAGACGAAAAAAGTTACAAAATTTCGAATATTTCCAAAACCCCTAATCCGAATAGCACCAAAATCAATAGGTCTGGAGTACTCACTGAGACAAACATTTTCCCCAAAAATAATTCAGATCGGTGCATTTTTACAGTAGTTACCGTGAACGAAAGAAAATTCTACATCCGCACAGATACACAGACACACAGACACACAAACACACGCACAGCCGCCATGCGGGAATTAACTTTTCTTTACGTTTTGAAGTTAGTACAATCAGAATTTGTCATTTTCTCGGACACGATTTTTCGATGGTATTACAATACTTCCATTTCCTTCGGAACATGGAAGTAAAATATACGCATTATATTTAAAAAAACATAACTTTGATTTGTAACGCACTTATGGGACACCCTATATAAATATAACTTTTTTTTAAATATGCGGCTTGTCTAACCTGACAACTTTTATATTTAAAGTTTTCTTCCATTTGTTATAATAAATGAAATATTGAACTTTGACACAGTCTTGGGACACCCTGTAGGTAATATATGTATTATAGTTAATCAATTATTATTTTTGAATATATTTATGCTTGTATCAAATTTATAAATGTTATGTAATTAAATTTTTTTCAAATATCTTAAATTACTTTATAAAATATGCTTCCCTTATTATTAGTAAAAATGTCACGCCTCGCCACTGAAACTGTTGCCAATACCTTACATACTTACAGACATAGTGTTATTTTCTTAAATGTTCCTTTTATCGATTTCAGTACGGAACAATAAAATTACATTATTAATCATTTATTTCAATACCTGCTGCAAATATTCACCATCAAAAGACAATAAATTTTGTTCGTCTGTTTGGGATTCAGTTTTATCATTATTATTGGTTGCTTTATTTTACGCACATTCATTTACGTAAATGCCCAAAAAATGTATGACGTAAATCAACAAAAACTAGAAAATTTAAACTTGTACCGATAAATTAAGGCTTCAATTGAAAAATAATATACTTCCTTGTATAAAAACCAAAAATATTATAATAAAACTGTAACTATTATTATAAAATTAAAAACAAATACTTAACAAAAAAGTCGTACAAAAAATAAAACAACAAAAATCGACCATGAGTATATTATAGACATATTAATAATATTATGACAGATTATAAAAGTTTATCAAGCAAAAATTTGATAAATGCGGCCTCATATTGAAAAAATTCGGTCAAGACATACATGAGTGTATGCCATAAGGGTTCTGAAGTACGTAATACGTGGACTGTTTGGAGCCACTTGCATTTTTGAGTTAGAAAAAATATAAAAAAGCGTTATATTCTACTAATTGAGATTAACATTTTGACACCCCACTTGCCTAGATTTAAAAATAAAAATAAAAAATTCTATGACGCCCCTCCATATTTCTCCAAACTTTGAATTGATATTGTTGACTTTAGTACTTGTCGTTGGTAGTTCCACAAAAGCCTCATTACCAAATTTTTTTCAGATTTTTTAAGCCAGTAGTAACCATGTTAGAAAGAAGGGGGGCAAAATTAATTACTACTTGGAGCACTCTACAGGCGCCATTTTTGAGTTTTGGGGTCATATTCTACTAATAAAGATCACACCAAAGCCTCATTATCATTTTTTTCCATATTTTTGAGCCAGTAGTTACCGAGTTAAAGTTGGGGAGATAAAATACAGCTTGGAACCCTCTACTGTCGCCATTTTTGATTTAGAAAAAAATAAGAAAGAGGATCTAATTCCACTGGTTTGATTATACACTTTGACGTGCCACATGCCTTAGTATATATTTTTTTTACCTAGCTTTAGCTCCTTAGCCCCCCCCCCCCCCCTTCCCCTAAATAATTATTTTTTTCAATATATTTGTACATATTTTAATAGAGGGCATCATTTTACATGTTCAGTAAAAATTTCAAATTTCTAGCTTAGGGGAAACTGTTATACCTTGGACATAGTGTACCTTGGATCACTGCATGTTCTGCTATCTGTGGCAAACAGTTGAATTAGCTTGTGTAATACTGACTATAATGCAGTTGAAACTTGTTGTTATTTGCAATTTAGGTCTTGTGAAATTTTTTAAGAATACTATTTCTATATTCAAGTTTGTATAGTATAATTTAATGAGTAAAACTACATATTGTATGTAAATTCAAACATAACCTGTAAGAATTATCATATTTTAAAACTGAAAACCTTCACCTCTCACGAACACATCTTGTACCATGGATCACTGATTCCTAGGTACCATCGGCCCCATAAGTTGTCTACCAGGGTAAAGGTGAGAATCGCTTACAACAGATTCGAAAATGTTAAGACAAACTGAGGCGGATTTTAACTTCCTATACTTATTACGTTTATTCACTGTGATTATATTGTATAATTATCTAATATGTATCTACAATTTATATTGGATGTTTGTTTGTTTATTTTGTATATATTTTGCAACTGTACATTGTTTTTTACTGATTTCCTATTTTCTTATTTTTAATCAAGGTGCATGCGTATGTGTTTCTATATGTTCCAAGGTACAAAAAGATATGATCCAAGGTACAAGACCATCTTGTACCATTAATTACATGGAATTATAAATTATTATTTTTTTAATTAACCTTTCTTATCTAACTGTTTATAGTTAGTGAAAACTAAAGTTGAATAGATGTTACTCGTACATAAGATAAAATACATAAAACTAAAATAAAAATGTAAATTATTAGTTTTTAGTCGTACATTAGAAAAAGTGTACAGTCTCCTATATATAATATATTATATTTATCTCCTCTTCCAAGAATATACAACAAACCACAAATACAACAATAGAAATAAAAAAGACCTATATGTCCCTTTCGAACAATCCGCAATTGTCTTCAAAGGAACGATCAATCAAATTATCAAAATTTATGATTATTTACCTAGTCGTTTAAAAACACTAGAACTAAAAAAATTCAAAATAGAATTAAAAACATTACTATTAGAAAAATGTTATTACAGTATCAATGAATATGCTTCTCAGTGATATTTTATATTATTTTATTATTATTTGTATTATTGTTTACTATTTCATATACTTTATTTTATTTTCTATTCATTAATGTATATTGTGTATTTGGATTTGATTTTTTCCCTGACTTATTCAGCACTTGTATAAAGTTAAATTGAATAAAGTTTATTATTATTATTATTATTATTATTATATATGCTTTGACTGAAGAACGGATGGACGGACGGACGAGAAAGTGAGATTAATTGGGTTTCTTCGGAACCCTAAAAACGTGGTATTTCTATAATGAGAAAATTTTACTATACTAGAAATACAGTAAATATAATTTTACATATTAATTAGTTATATGTAAGTGCTGCAAGTTAATCTCTTTAAAAGCAGAATAATAATTTGTGATAATATTAACTCGATTTTCAGGTATTATGTGTAGAAAAATATATATTTCTCCTGTTTTCCTATAAAAAAGAACGATATTATAATATATCAAAAGTTATTAAGAAAAAACTAGGAATAGTTAGTTATGCCTAAAAATACATCTTAAAATGATTTTTATGTAAAAAAAATTCACAGAAGTGTCATGATTTTAGATTGTTTTCTTTCATTATTAGGCCTATTTTGGCAAATTTCCAACCAATAGATTTTTATAAAACTTCACATATAACGTCCAATAATAATAATTAATATGTGACTTCTATTTTAGCAACTAAATAACAACGCTATAGAAAATTGTATTTGCATGCCTGAGGTAATAATGTTTATTTGTTAAAATTATCTCTCTGGTCTAGGACAATCTAGGGCTTCTAGGGTTTCTAGGGCCTCCATGATGGCCATATTTTAAATATAACACCTATTTAATAAAATGGCAAATTATTACAAACGATTATTAGCGCCTTTTTGATGGAAAACCTTGTTAATTCAAAATCTTAAATCCGCCAATTATCTGAATGTTTATAAATAAAGATAATTTATGAATAATATTTTAAATTAAAATGCACAATATTTTTTGGAGTAATATTATTTTTACTTAAATACATTATTTGGTAAAAGTAATTGTATGTTCATTTAAGTATATTTTTTACACAGCTCTGATTTACACCTTTTCAAGTGACATATTCGTATCAAGTTTAAATTTTGTATATAGTTAAAGGGGGTTAGGGCAAGTAAGAAAAAAATAATTTAGCTGCGGTAAAACGGTTTAAGAGGGTAAAATACCCCTATTAAAATGTGCCAAATAATCATATATTTCAAATAGCTCTGAAACTAATAAAGATTTTAAAAAATCTAAAGTATAAAATTTTACATGATTTTTTATTGTCTTTTGAATGGTAATAATCGAAATTCGAAAAATTAAAAAAAAACATTAACACTCACTTCCCACCCACCTCATTATTTATTTAAGATTTTTTTCTATTAACTAAATTTAATTGCAGCAATTAATAGTAATTCAAGTAGGTATATAAGACATATTTCACAAAAAAATTGTAACCCTTTCATCATTCATATTTTTTTTTTTATTACGTTAGTTATAAGAAAAGTCTTAACTATAGTTGAAAAGTGAACAATTTAGAAGGATATTAACTGCTGCCATTCGAAAAAAATCATGAAAATTTTGTGTTATAGATTTATAGTTTCAGAGTTATTTGAAATATATCATAATTTTGAAAATTTTAATAGGGGTATTTCACCCTCTTATACCATTTTACCGCAGCTAAGATAATTTTTTTCTTACTTACCCTGACCCCCTCTAACTATACAGGGTGTTTGGTTCGGCGATACGAATATTTTGAAGAAAGGTAGAATGAGTGCAACAGTTTTTTTTATATCGGCCATTTTATAAAAAAAACCCTGATTTATACATGCTAATCACAAAAGTTCAAAAGTTAAAGAGCCTATATTTTTTAAACATGATTTTTATATTACAAAAATCTTTATGCTACACTATCAGATCAAAATAAAATTTATTTTTTATTTTATTTTATACCCTTTCGAAAAATATTATAATACCTACATGAATTGGCTATTTTTGTTAAAAAAAACTTACATTTATCACAGAATAAGTAAGATTTGTACATTTTTCGAGTGAGTCGATCGTAGTATGCTATTATAAATAAGTCATTAAAAACGTGATACTTTTCAAATATTTTTTATACTCAATGGACAGGATCATCCTTTGCACAGGAGGAGATGTTACACTGTCCAATGTGTATAAAAAAATGTTTGAAAAGTATCGCATCTCGTTTTTAATGACTTATTTAGAATAGCATACTACGATCGACTCACTGTAAAAATATAAAAATCTTACTTATTCTGGGATAAATGTCAGTTTTTTTAACAAAAATATCCAATTCATGTAAGTATTATGGTAAGTTTTTCTAAAGGGTATAAAATAGAGCAGTTTTTAAAACCATCTGAACATCTGTAAGTATACTAGATTTTATAAAATAATTTTTTAAAGAAATAATTTTATCAAAGTTTTATAAGATTTTAAATGTTAAACTACAGCCATTTTTTGTTTTTCCTATTCATAAATTTTATTTTGATCTGATAGTGTAGCATAAACATTTAAGTAATGGCCGATATAAAAAAAGACTGTTGAACTTGTATATAGGTATATTTGCTTAAATCATAGGTGTCCAACCTTTTGAACCTTCCGGGCCGCATAGCAAAATTTTTACTTAATTTGGTTTACTAAGGGCCGCAGGTTATAATATAAAACTGAGGACCTTTTTTTTTTTTTGGTCGCTTCAATTCCTAATTTTATTATAAATATAATATATAAATAGATATAGGGATAGAGAGTTAAATTGGGAAGACCTTTTTTTTTTTTTAGTCGTAAATACTATTTTCTATGTACATTTATTATCATAAATTTTTTTATTTTTTTTAAATTATGCTCGCGGGCCGCACCAAGGGTCCTCGAGGGCCGCATGTGGCCCGCGGGCCGCGGGTTGGACAAGCTTGGCTTAAATCACTTCCAAATGACTCATTCTACTTTCCTTCAAAATACGTATTCGTATATCGCCGAACCAAACATCCTGTACATATACAAAATTTAAACTTGATACGAAGATGCCAGTTAAAAAGGTTCCCTTGTTAGTTACATGTTATAATTAATCAACAAATACCGAACAATTTTTTCTGACTATATTTACACTGAGAAAATAGACATTGGAAATTATAATATGTATAATAACGATTTTTAATTTTATTTAATTATTTAATTATGAATTATTAATAATAAAAACTGTTATAGTTGCATTAGCGACATCAATGTTTTCATGAAATAAAATACATTTGTATACATAGAAAAGATGACTTCGCATATTTAATTACAGATATTATGACTTACAACATATAGTAGTTCTTAAACAGTCTCGAAAATACGTCAAATCTAATTTAATGCATTTGTGAAGATTTAATCCGATATAATAAATAAAAACGAAAAAATAACAAACGGATATTAGCTAACAATAACAATTAAAGAAAAATAAGGTAGTGGCACCAGTCTTGGCAAGAACTCCAGTAATGGCAAATTTTTAATTAAATGTAGGTACTGAAATAGAAATAATTTCTGAATATTAATCTATATACATTTAACTGTCTTACGATTTGAGACAATCGGCCAATAAGTGTCAAAATGGTGGACATTTAAACTAATTATTAGTATAATTTACTTATTAATTATTATATTATCATAGAAATTGTTTTACATTGTTTTAAATTTGACGATTCTTTCTTTTATATCTTTTGTGTCGTAGTACTTATCATTTTATAATCATTAGCAAGTGTCCATCACTGCGTGCTCATTACTGGTTTTACCTTTGCCATTACTGGAGAAAACACATGAACAAAATAAAACGCTATAATTTAAAAAACAAACTATATTGCGGACTTTGGTAATTACATTGATTAAATAAAGAGTTACTTGTTTTATTAGTACAAAAAACAGACCCATTAATCCAAAAAAAAACGAAAACTTGCTTTTATAGCGGCCATAACTAGTGCCTTTACCTTATATACTATTCGTTATATTTTAATTTGTTTGTTACATAAAAATAAATAGAAAAACTATTTTTTATAAAAAAAATCACACGATGTCCATACAAATCTCAGTTTCGATATCGTCTAGACCGGCTTAATTTTTTTTACAAAACGAGACTGAGACGAGATCAAAATGATACTTTCAGTTATAAAAAAGACTTATATGACTCTCGTCTCGTATGGTAAAACTACACTGATATTTTAATTTACATAATTAGGTGCAATATATTGTTTTCAAGTTTAATTTTGGGTTGCATAAAACACAATTAATCACGATTAGTTAATCATATCAGTTATTTTAAAACCATTATTACGTTACAATAATCATCGTTATAATAAATTTTATAATGTAAAAAAAATCACTGATATTTTAATTTACATAATTAGATGCAATATATTGTTTTCAAGTTTAATTTTGGGTTGCATAAAGCAAAATTAATCACGATTAGTTAATCAGTTATTTTAAAACCATTATTACGTTACAACAATCATCGTTATGATAAATTTTATAATGAAAAAAAAAATCATATTTAGTAAATTCTTCATTTACAAATTCAGATTAAGTTTAGAAATGGTTTGAAAATCGTGTTTGTTTTATGTAACCCCAGATAAAACTTTTATATTAATTTAATTTCACCATGAAAATATAAATTCAACAATATAAATAACAATTTATGAAAATATTTTTTAAATAGGTACATAATTTGAAACAAGTCTGTATATTAAAAAAACATACCTGTAACATTTTTCTTCCTCATCAAAATATCTTCAACTACACCCACAAATCCATTATAATTAATTACAACTTCACATCTAATCAATTTAAAAAAATGTGTCCAAGTCATTCTGCTATAAAGTTTGAAAGCTATAATTCCAAAAACCAACAATGGCAAAAACCAAATCATATTTTATTTCTACTCCGTTATGAACTAAGGCTATCCGGAAACTGATGGTCCACAAAAAGAAATGAAATGATAGGCTAGAAAAGAATGATTCTCTACGAGATTAGAACAAGTTTTCAAGGTTCTTACTTTCTGTATTATTATTATAGGTGCAGGTATATGCAATAGTAAAAAGTAGAATTTCAATTAACCGATATTACATATGCAGGTTAATAAATTAATAAGATATCATTGCCATCAGAAATAGTTCTAGGATTATTAAATATATTAAAGGTTTTGGGGTCGTACCCCCCCCCCCCCCCGAAATATTCAATGTTCTTAAAATATATGAAATTATTATTACAATTTTGAATTTAATGACCTTTTTTGTGATTATAAGTTATAATCACAAAAAAGGTCATTAAATTCAAAATTGTAATAATAATTTCATATATTTTAAGAACATTGAATATTTCAGGAGGGGGTTATAATTTATAACCCCCTCCTGAAATATTCAATGTTCTTAAAATATGCGAAATAATAATTTTGAATTGAATGACTTTTTTTCCGTTTTTCATATAGTTAACTGCACTTAGTTATATGACTAAAAAAAAAGGTCTTTAATATTTACTTATTAATAATTTTCAATTGTGTGACCTTTTTTTTAAGTCTTAAAATTAGAAATTATAATTTCGCATATTTTGGCGTGCTGAAACCGAATCCGTCATCCGAATTACTTCATCCGGTCATATTTTTGATATAATCTAACCTAAAATTATCTAAATTACGATTTTGACAATGTTTAAGAATTTATTACCAAGTAGAGACTTTTTTTCTAAAGTTTTCGTTCACAGTAAGAAATAGTACTATTTTTCCTCTTTAAAACGAATTTTTATTTTTTACTGTACAATTTTTTTTCACCGAAATATACTAGTTTGAATATTTTATATATTTTTTAATAGGGTAGACACAGTAACACAATGGACTTTAATATACATTAAATATAACAATAACTTCAAACTAGTTTATTTCGGTGAAAAAAATCGTACAGTAGAAAGTAAAAATTTATTTTAAAGAGGAAAGATAGTACCACTACTTCTTACCATGAACGAAAACTTTAGAAAAATTTACCTACTTGGTAATAAATTCTTAAATATTACCAAAATCGTCATTTTGGACACTTTAAGGTTAGGTTATATCAAAAACCTGACCTGATGGAGCAATTCGGGTGACGGATTCGGTTTCAGCACGCCAAAAGTCTCCAAATCACCTATTTAAGTAGAGACACCAAAAATAATGTCGGCCTGTGTTATCACTTGTTCAGTAGCCGTTATTTCTAACAATAACATAATAATAAACACAATACTGTTATTTTAAACAGTAAAAGTTTGAACTTAAGGTGTTTCATAACTAGATTTATGTGTGTTAATGGGGGGGGGGGGGGACGATAAGCTCATTGTTAAATATCCTTCCATTATTAAAAATATCACGTCTCGCCACTGTGATTAATACATCCTAACCCCCCCCCCCTCCCCCCAACTTAATATTCAGGATTCAAGAGGCACACACAAAAGCTAAGAAAATGATTCGGTCTATTTTTACATTATGACCATAGATATAGAGAATGGACAGTGCATTCTGTATTAACTCAATGGTGTAACATCTGTTCAAAAAAGGAGAGAGAGATGCAGTGTAGTTTGGAATATATCTACCTCTTTTTCTAAGAATCTGATTGGTAGCTTACTATAGTTCAGGGTAGTATTTCTGTCAGATATATTTTTGTATATCTATCTTGTGATTTTTGTGCAATAAGTTTTATATTAGAAATATAAATAATACAAACAATAAACATACTATAATGGTTCATATTTCATCGAGGAAATAAAAAAAAAATCAATTGATCTGATAGAAATTTGCAAAATTATGAACGGATATTCCGGGAAAATAACATTTTTGCTACCAAAAATATTAAATATATATTAATAAAAAATAGTTTTAAATCAATTCCCATGTGGTTGCTACAAAATTATGAGATGGATTGCACTTACAAAGAGCACATACAAGATTTACTTAACAAAATTTTAAATATTTTTTTTGATATTAGAACAAGATATTAAAATTGGTTAAAAAAATTCGAAACTTATATTATTTAGAAATCAATAATTGTTTCTTGTTTTAAATAAAATTTTTTATAACATTAATTATTTTAACCTCTTTATATACATATAGTATAATAATATCTTATATTAATCAACAGTATATTAATATATTATGATAATAACTATGAATATTTTTAATGTTCGGGACTAAGAATGAAATAGTTACACTCCTGTTTAAAAAAAGGACAAGTATATTCCAAACCTGTTTCTATCTCTTTCTTTTGACACGGCTATGCTCTCGGATCAGATGCCTGGTCCATTCTCTATGTCTATGATTATGACCACCTTTTTTTGCCATATCGACTGAATTATCAAAAGATTAAAAATGCAACCTACCGGTTTTATTACATTTCTTCTCAGAAATATCTTCATATACTCCATTTACCGAACAGCATATATAACGATAAACAAATTTAATAAATTTAAAAATATGCGCAAAAGTTATGCCTGTATAAAATTTATAACATAACAATCCAACAATCACGTTGGTTAACAAAATAAAAACAACCAAAGAAAACATTGCGAACTATACTTATGATAATTCTGTAAATACTGATTGAATATAACATAACATGATATAACCGTATCAATTCCGATGAATAGCCATATCAATTCTGCTGTCACATTAAAAAATGTTTACAATTATATTTAGGTCAAATAGGAAACCAACAAAAACGATTAGTAAAATATTGTTGTTTTTGTAATCAATAAATTAAAATTATTTGAATGTCAGTGTTGAAGAATATATAAATTCAATTTTGTAATGGTTCCTTTTATTATAAAAACACTCATTCAAGTTTATCAAAGATCACATGTCGATAATTCTATATCATAAAAAGATAACAAATACTTCGTATTCACAGTGCCGGCCTTAGCAAATCTGGCGCTCTGGGCGAGATTTATTTTTCCGCCTTCTCTCCCCCTAAAATATGTTAAAAAGTCACCAAAAATGTCAATTAAAATTGATAAATTAACAAATAAGTGGAATAATTCATATCTCAGCTTGGCGCGACCCTACAGACTCAAACTTTTTTTTAAATATAGCATACATCATTAACTTTAAGACTATCAACTGCCCTAAGACCGTCGAGACTTCCTTCCCCTATTATGAACAAATTAAAATTGATAAATCAACAAATAAGTTGATTAGTTAGTATCTCAGCTAATACCTTATTAAAGGTTTTCTGGGTTGCCGAATAAGTATTTGTTAGTTAGCAGCTATCAAATAATCGATTTTTTTTTACAAATTAATATTGTTTATATTTAGCTATATTTTTTGCTTAATCGGGTTTAACTGATCGACAAAAAATTTAAAGATAAAAAAAAGTTTACTCAAAAATTACAGCCTGTACACTGATTTGAACCAAAAAAGTGACTTATGCTCCATTGTGTGCCGCCCCACCTGGCCTGGCGCTCCGGGTTTTCGCCCTGGTTCGCCCAATAAATCATTTTTATTTTTATTAAACAACTTACCTACTACTAGTCAAGTCATCAGAAGATTTGAGCTAGAAAAATTGACAGAGTACATTTTTAAATTTATAAATCTTAAAGCTGATAAAATTTCAAACAAAATAGTGTTTTTTAAAAATTATGTATCATAAATAGTTATTGAAATAGAGCCCGTGAAAAAAATCATTTAGCGACGTCGAGTTTGGAAACCACGCCTAAAATGTAGAGTTCCGTTCGACCGCTGTGTTTAATATGTCTTTAATTGAATTTCAAAATGAAACTGTAAGTTATAATAGAGAAAAGAGTGCCTTAAATAATGCTTTACACCCAATGTCAAAATCTCGAAAAATATTTGAGTTATTAGCACTCAAAATTCTGAGTATTACAAAAATTTAAGTAAAATTATTCATGTTTTTCGACAACTATAAAGAAGATCTTCTACACCAAATGAAATAAAAGCCAGCTAGGGATCCATAGAACACTTAATGCCCTAAATATATTGTCCGACCGTGATTACTTTTAAATTGTTCAAGATATAGGTAAATATCGATACAAAAGAATTGGCATGCAGAATTTGACTTAATACGGATGCTTCAAATTACATAAAATAAATTTCTATTTTTGTTCTATGATAAAAAATTAATATAAATATACTTCCAAAAATGCATCTTTATCAACAAATAACCATTTTAAGCATCGAGTTTTAGTTGTTAGTAAAGTATTTGCAATAGTAATAGAACTGGCTATAGGTCTAAGAGTATTAGGTGATATATTTACATTAATTTTTTTTCTTACCTTTAACCATAGAACAAGAATTTTAATTAATTTTATGTAATTTGAAGCATCCGTATAAAGTAAAATTCTGCATGCTTTCTTTAACATCGTTATTCTATGATAAATGAGCAAAGTATATGTTTGTGTATTTTGTGTCATACAGTGTTATTCAAACGTCTAAGCACAGAAAAAAATTAAAGAACAAAAAATACTGGATAAAAATCGATGAGCCCCTGGGCCCATACAACCCCGGTCAAAATTACTATTGGTTGATACTGGATATCGATTGCACTTATTAATACGAAACCCTCTATAAATTTCATAACTTTAGCATAAAGGGTTCTTATTAAATAAAAACTGATTTTGAATAAAATCTTTGGAGGGCTGTAGCCCCCTGATGAAAAATTTCCGGACACATGTTCATATGTTTTTTGTTTAAAATATTTCTCTTAATATACTATTTAAGTTTGGCATGACAGTGCTTAATCAACCTGTATATTATTTTGTGAAGGTAAAATATTTATGTTCAATTATTTATACTTTTTAAGGGTTATTATTAATCAATAAAATATTTGTCCTATTTTCTTTTTCTGCATTTCCCACGTGTGTATATGTATGTACAATCTATAAAAAGAGTAGAGAATATTTTCTCTGAGGCGGCCCAAAATTGCCGCCTCGAAATGCTTACGCACCTGGGCTATAGCCCAATTAGCCCAGTGGTTAGGATGGCCCTGCCTCCTTTGTCTAGTTCAGGGGTCACCAAACTTTTCGAGAAACGGGCTGGATCGAATTTAGGGGGCCGGACGAAAAATATTCTTGTTGGAATCCTATTAGAACATTTATTTACATGTGCAATTAGCTATGTAAATAGAGTATACAGAGTGATTCAGCACTGTCGTGCCAAACTTGAACGGTACATCGAGAAAAATATTTTAAGCATAAAACATTATATAAATATGTCTCCGGAAATTTGTCATGAGGGGGCTACAGCCCTCTAAAGATTTTACTCAAAATTAGTTTATATTTAATATCTTGAGAACCTATTGTGCCATAGTTATGAAATTTGATACAGGGTTTAATATTAATAAATGTTATCTATATCCAGTATCAACCAATAGTAATTTTGATCAGGGTTGTATGAGTCCAGGAGGCCCGTCGATTTTTATTCAGTATTTTTTGTTCTTCAATTTTTTCCTGAGTTAAAAATTTGAATAAGACTGTATGAGACAAAATACACAAAAATATACTTTGCTCATTTATTATAGGATAACCCGTTTACGAGCAATATCGATGCAAAAGAAAGCATGCAGAATTAATTAACAGATGCTTCATATTAAACAAAATAAATTTATATTCCTGTTCTTTGATTAAAGGTAAGAAAAAAGTTAATGTAATTTGATACAGGGTTTAGTATTAATAAGTGTTATCGATTTCCAATGGCAGATAAAATAATCGTATACATTTTATACAAATTATGATGATTATTAGTTCCAATTTAAAAAATTCCGCTTAAATTTTTAGTAATTTTGATATCTCACTGTTTCATTCGTTAAAAAATTATTATATTGGTAATTCTGAAAATTAAATTTTTTGTGACATGTTTATTTTCTTTTAACCTCAAACAACAAATCATGTCTGCAAGAGAAATTATATCTTTACAATTTGGTCATTATTCTAATTTTATCGGAACTCATTGGTGGAACACTCAAGAACTAAGTTTTGACTATACAGAGGAAAACATTTCGGATATAAACCATGATATTTTATATAGAGAAGGTGTTAACCCTCAGGTAATAATTTATTTTATTAGGAAAAAAATGCAAATCATACTTAAAAATACACCTGTTTATTATTTTAGGGTCATACTACATACACCCCTAGATTACTTTTAGTTGATCTTCAAGGTAGCTTGAAAACACTTCCATTAGAAGGGGAATTGTATAAAATCTCAAACGAAATCAATCCAGAAGAATTATGGCCAAACGTTGAAGTAAAAGAAGAAGCAAGTGTAGAAAAGAATGAATTCCTTAAAAATCTAGACACAGATTTATCAAATAAATGTAATATAAATAATCTAGAAAAAAATATTTCTGTATGGTCTGATTTTATGTATGCTCGATTTCATCCAAGAACTGTACACTGTGTAAAAGAATACACTCACAACAATACAGAAGTACCTTTTGATTTATTTCCGATGGGAAGAACATTATGGAATGCAGATTTTCAAGAAAATTTTGATAACAATTTTAGAAAGTATATTGAAGAATGCAATAGTTTACAAGGGTTCCATGTAACATTAGATTCTACAAATGGTTTTGCTGGTATTGTACTTACTTTTTTATTTCAATTTCAATAATAGTTAAAGAATAAGTAAATGTTTTATTTTTTTGTATTGCATATTGTAGGATTGTCAACAGCTTGTCTTCAGTATTTATTTGACGAGTATGATAAAAAAACAGCGATAGTATTTGCTGTAGCTCAACCAGGCAGCAGTGATTCTAATCTATCAAATTTAGTATTATGTTACGAACAACTTGCAGAATTAAATACATTATTTGTACCGCTGAGTATAGAAGAAACGTGCAGATTTCCAAACTTAATTTATGATGTGAGTATTCAAGCCTAATGTATTAATATCTATATTAAAAAAATATATTTTATGAAAATAAATTATCTATACCTTTTACATAAATAAATTCACACTTATGAAACATAATTTCACACAAATAAAATATAATTTCACACTAACGAAAACTGATTCGCACAAATGAAAACAGAATTCACATATAGGAAACTTAATTTATCAAGTGTGAAATTAATATCAACAAATCAATGGAGATTTAAAAGTTTTTTATTCTTTATAATATTAAAGATACATGTTAATTATATCACATTTCAATAAGGTCTTCCTGGCGCAATATATGAATTTATAAAATGATACAAGAAAATTAAAATCACTTACTATATTCTTTATTATCTATTAACAGGTTGGCTGCCATGGCATATAATATATATATAAATTTTTGTCGATTTTGATAAATAAAAAAAAAAAACAATACAACTAATTGAGAACATGATTTTAATAATTTTCTACTTGGCATCTAAGACATTTTTGTGATTTATTTTTGGCAGTCACCCTGTTAAACATCTAAACTACCAGTAACACATTTTACATTATTATAGCTGAACTCCGATTACCAAACAAGCGCAATACTGGCCGCTGCATTAGACACAATCACAATGGTTCATCGCAAGCGCACAGATGCTTGGTTACTATCAGATGTATGCTCGAAATTCACTAACGGTGGACGTTATGCAGCTGCTGCTAGTGTGAATTTACCATTTGGCTTAAGACACCGTCAACATCTTATAGATTGCTTAGATCAGTGGGAGGGCCCACTTTTGCAAAGTTTGACACATGGTTGCCCTTTAAAGTGTGATCCTAGGATTCAGTTAGTTACAGTGAGAGGTAATACATATTTTTTAAATCTATATCAAGAGTTTGATAATAGTTTCGGCTTAACACTTCCCTTTTTACCACCAGATATATTTGTTGCTGTAGAGTAGAAACTGTTTTGACTAACAACTTTTCATTGTTAAGATGTATATCTATTATGAAATTTTATTCAGATTTAGAACTGTGATTATGAATATTTTCTAAAATGATTTTTTTGTATTTAATTAAAATCATTTCCTGATTATGTACATAAGTGATTTTTTTCTAGGAATAACTAAAGATAAACTTAAAGCAGACCCTAGTAAAGCTAGAGAACAGCAAATGCTAGCAGCATATCGATGTAATAGTGTAAAAGAAATGATACAATTATATCTAACCTGTTCAAGTCCATTATGCTCTACATCAATTATTACATCACAAACTTCAATAAATGTAAAACAACCATTTCCTAATATATTCTCAGAACAAGTTAATAGTGAAGGATTTATATCTGAAACATTTCGTCATTCTTCAGAAAGTACGTAAATAAGTTTTTGCAATTTTGAAATTTAATAATTACTGGTATTTCTATTTAGGTGTTAAAGAAGCACCAATAATAGGTGGATTACATACAGGAACCGAAGTAGGTAGCATGGTTCAGTCTTTATACGATAAGGCAAAAGGTTTACGGAAAAGTAATCTTTTACGATTATTAAGTACAGACATAGAATGGGATGAGTATAAGGAAAGCTTAGATCACATTGCAGATCTTGCTGATTGTTATCGTGAATCTGATATATTATAAGTTGAACTAAAATGTTTTTTACGGATGTATTATAAAATAAATTTTTATTTTATTTTCACCATGAATTTAATTTACCTAATTAAAATTATTACAGGTAAACTGATGTTCTATTGCTTCTGTTTGAAAATCTATTTTGATCAGATCAAATAATTATTAAATAAAAAATAATCAAGTTAATTGCAGAGAAATAATATAAATAGAAAAGTAAGTAGCACAGAACATTTAATATTATTCAATATTATTCTTATTAAATTAATGGCAGCAAACATAACCTCAAATTTTTTTTTACTTTATAGCACAGTATCAGTTGCGTAATTCGTGATTTAAATATGTATATTTTTATGAGTATTAATTCCATACAAACAACGAACTCCGAGATTTCAATTGTTTTGTGAATCCTGCAGTACTTACCATATGTACATGAATGAAAGAATAAATTGAAATTATTTTTAAAATCAATAATAGAAATATGGTTAGCAATAGAACACTTGTGAAAATCGCTGTTTATGGCGGTTTTATTACCGTTTCCACTGGAATGTTTTTACAGATGTCTCTACGAGAACGTGTTCGACAAAGCGAAGCTTACCGTGTAGGTATGAAGTTAATACGTGAACATAAAGCTGCCAGTATTCTTCTAGGTCAACCTATCAAGGACTCGGGTTTTGATATGACTGATAGTGAAAATAATCAAATTAATAGTGAAACAGCAAGATTTAAAGTACCTGTCCGAGGTCCTAATCAAAAAGGTACTTATTATTTTTGGTCGGAGAAGAGTAATACTAAAGAAGAATGGTTCGTGAAACGAGCTGAATTAGAATTAAAAAATGAACCGGATAAAAGACTTTTAATAAAACGTGTAACCGATAGTTGAATATATGTATGTAATGCTTATTTAACGTGTTATTTAATTGCAAATACAATTTAATCTGTAAATAGTTAATCTTTAAACAGTTAGAGAGCATCCATTCATTATGTGAGGTTTTGGTGAGAGGATAAAATACATTAATTTATACCATAGTTTCATCTGTTGAATTTGCTTCTTAAAAATCAATTATAAATTTAAACTTTTTTATGCATCTAATTGAGTTGCAAGGAATTCCAATTTTTTCACTATTAGAAATAACACCTGGCATAGCTAGGGGTTGGCAAATTTGAAAATCATCTTTACGTAATTAATGAATGCTCGATCCCTTACATACTTTTAAAATAACTTATTTTTCATTTTTAGTAAATAAAAGATTAATAATAATTAATATTTTTATGATTTTTACTTACAATAGAAATAAAAATACCACCACTTCATCGCGATCACGTCATAAATTGTTTGGTAATATTTGATCCATTTTTTTCAAAATTGTGTTTATTTAAAAACTGGAAAAATTCACAAAAAATTAAAAACATTTTCAAATTAATAGATTCACAATATTAAGGTATTCTGGTCATCTGCGATTTACAGTTGTTCATATATATCCAGTGCCGGATTAGCCATGTAACAGGAGTAGCTTAATGAAAAAATGTCTTATTGGATTTAATTTTAGGGTTTTATCAAAAAATCGATTTTTAAAGCTCCGATCTTTGATTTTTTTAATTGATTTTTCTAAATTTGCCCACATTAAATTGAGAACAGTTTGTCTGTAAAAGTGGTGTTGTATTATACACTCCTCAAAAAAATTAAGGGATAATTAAAAAAAAATCAAAAAAGCTCATTCAAAAGTTTGCACTTTCTAATTTTTGACGGGTGACACTATCGATTTCTACCACGAGTGTCACCCCTCCCCCCTCCTAGGGCCTCTATAACATTTGCTACAGACCACGCGCTGGCTTAATCCGGAACTGATTATATCATATTGTAACATCCAATCTCGGCAATGCATTGGGAAGCCAGGGGTTATTTTAGACACGGGATTTAAATTTCCTGTAGACCAAAAAAAACAATATCAATTGTAAAATTTTATTAAAGATTTTATGTGAGCAAACATTTTCATTAGGTATTTATTCAAACATTAACTGTTTTAAAAATAATTCATATAAATGAATTTGAAGAGTACAATAGTGGTTTTGAAAACTTGAGAATAAATTACTACTGTAAATCAATTTAAAAAATTACTAGAAATATCTGTAATATGGAAATATTTACAATATAAAACATGACTTTATATATGTATAAGAACAATCCACTTTCTTACTTTATATTATATAATATAATGTTTAATAACAATTTAAAAATAATTATATTATACATAATTTTACAATTTTGACAACAAGTCATTATAATTATATAGTATCGTGAATATCAAACACGAGTAAAATAAAGTAAAATAATTTTTTAAATAAAATAGTAGCCTAATATTATCATGTAAGAAGGCATTTTTTGCAATGGTCTAATTCAAAAATTAAATCAAACAAATTAATTCTATAATATATACTTCTTAATAACAATACATCGATGTAAAAATAAATTTAGATATTAAGTATGAATTAATTTATTCAAATTATTTTTTAAATGCCTTTTAAATAAAATTAAATGTACAGAAACAACTTTTAATTTCATTATTTTTGATAAAATCAAATCAATTAGTTCTACATAAAATTTAAAATTCTGAAATTTCAGTACATATAATAATTTATTTTATATATATTACACATGAAAATAGGCATGTATTTCGTTTATATGCATCTAACATGATGTTCGGGACAGACCTTATTCTAATGTGTAATGGGCACAAGATGCGCAGTGGTGAAAGTTATTTGTGTTGCTGTATTTATGATATTTTACAGATTCAGTAACAATGATATCAAAGATATTTGAAATAATCTATTCCACAAATGGAAACTTTATTTTGTAATGGAATAATACCCTTAGTAGAACACGGCCTGCTTCAGGAATGTAGTTTATAAATTATGGTCACTAAAATATACATTAAAAATTACAATAACAGAATGATAAAAAATAGTTAAAATATAAATAAAATAACATGCATTTATATATATACATATTAAGATACGATATACAAATTTACACACATATTATACATTTTTTAAATCGTTTAATAAGTAAAAACTTGCTCAATATATGTACAGTCACTTAATTATCAAAAAAATTCTGAGTTATAAATAAATACATCGTAAGTATTTAAAAGGATATAATTATTTTGCGTTTTGTAATTTTTAATGCTTACGAAATAAGACTAGAATTACCAGAGATTAAACTATTGTTTTTAATTGATTTTAAAATTTAAACTCAACATTAAAATAAATGATTTTCCTGTATTAGTGTGTAAATAAGTACATTGTAAAAATATTTAAGCACCACAATAGCATCGATTCACAAACAGGATGAAATAAAATAAAGTGACTCGGACATCAAAACATAACAAAAAATATAATAAAGATGTCACAAGATAAAATGGATTTTTATGAGTCACATTCCTGTTTGTAAATGTGTATACCTTCAATACAAGGTCTGTATGAGTTACATTAATGAATTTTTTTTGTAACAAACCAAAATTTTTATTATTAATAAAATATTCAATTCTATATCAAATTTTGATTTTGACAATATACGTTATATATAATTTAAAAACTCACACAGATCTCATCAATACAGAATTTAATCGACTCCAGCAAAGCCTTGAGAACCTTCAATGGCTTTAACAAGTTTGTCACGTAACTGTTGGTATGATTCATACGGAGGTAGATCTAAACGATTGAAACAAGTGTGAGCACGTGGAAAATTATCTGGTGTTCCCCATCGTTCTACAGTAAACAATTGCGGACCATTGCTCCCGTACAACTCTTTAAAACCATTCATCGGTACACGTGACGTACCAGTAACAAACTGTAGCAATCTGGCCCGTATCTCATTAGAAAATGACAGAACTGCACGCCAAAACCATTGGATCACTACGTGATTAGCATGGTAATCACCTTTGTATAAAGTATGTTGTCGCCAATCACGTACATCAATACGTTGTATTCCGCATAACAACAATTCTAATTCATTTTCATCAAATATCTTCAACAATGATAACGGAACTAGCGCATCAAACCCTTCCAAAAATGCATCCATTTGTTCTCGAACACGTGCTACAAAACGCCACTCAATGACTCTTCGGATATACTCATCTTTGTTTTCTTGGGTAACGGGAATATCAGCCCCCCCTGGTATGAGTTCACGTTGTGAAGTTCTACCTAATCCATCTTCATCTACACAAAATGTTAACCCCAAGCCAGCTGGATCGTTTTCACGTATCCAATTCAACGAATTATAATACTCTCCATCTACTGCTTCCATATCAGCTAATTCAATTTGTTTACCTAACATCATTTTATAAAATGGCCGGACAAAGAAAGCATCTAATAATTTCCCATGGTAAACAGCCATACCAGCGACACGACCTATGAACTTAAAATAAGCCAGATGTTCTTCACAACATAATCCTGAACACGGATTAATTTGCAAAGTATAATTATCAGCAGCCGAATACTCGAACAAACCATAATAAGGATTAAACATTTCACGTGATAACAAAAAGAACCATTCACGAGCCAGGCCACCATAATCAAGTCCAACCTCTCCTTCAAATTCTACCCATAATTTTGCTTTCAATAAATCAGGCCGCTGTACACCTGTAACAACCCTAAACGAATCCTCGAGAACAGCTGCTCTCCTCACCCTTAACTCTAATTTATTTGGACCGCCCGTAGGCCTTCGGAGCTGCGATTTCAGATATTCATATTTACGTTTGTAATCACGTGAATATGGAACAGCCGGACCCGCTATCTGTGGATTTTGCATACGAGGATCTTCCCACTGTGTAGTACGAGTATTATGATCGATAAAGAATGATCTGCCATCAGCATGTTGCCGTTCTTCCCAACCCTCAGGCAAGGGGCCTAATTCACCATCATCCGATGTTCCAGATCCCTTTGCGTCACCTCCATGACTCGTTGGCATCGGACTTGCACGTCCTGTTCTTGGATCGACCCATGTAGTTGTACGTTCGTAGTGATTGATGAAAAACACTCGGCCATTAGGAGCTAATTGGATGCTCCAACCAGGGAGCAAACCTTCTCCTGTGTCTACTGGCTGTTGTTGAGATTGCTGTTGTTGTTCTTCTACTGTTTCTGGTGTTGTTGATGTTGAACTTGGTGCATCAGTATGATCTTCATTGCCCTGTTAAATTTAAAAAATTGATACATTCATTTTCAATAATTTTAAAAACAAATACACATATATTGAATTTGTATTTTTTTGCAAGAAAAAAATTACTTAATTTGTTAGTAATTCAAGCTTTTTTCAAAATTATTTGATCCGTAAATCCAATGTTATAGTCTTTAGTTTGTAATGAATTAGAATAATTTTTATAGAAACATAAATTATATATTATGATAATGCACATTTAAGAGTATAAAAATAAATAAAAGATACAGTGGAAAAGAAAGCGAAATAAATAGAACTGACAAGTGCTTTACAATAAAATAAATTTAACCAAATATAAGCAAACTAATATTGCATAATATTAACATATGAATATTTATTGTGAAAATCTAAAATAATAAAAGTAAAAAAGTTTTGTTATTAAAATAAAAATAAATATTAAAAACATTTATTTGATTTTAAAACATGGAAAATATGGTAGTTATTTTTATGTGTGTATAAGTAGCCCAATCCAATAAAAAAACAATGAGCTATTTTCCTAAATGATAGTTATAGATTATCTCTGTTAAAATAAACAAAGACCTTGGTCAACACTGCTAGCACATATAAAACATTGATACCCATAATTATTTAAATCGTGTCATTTTAAAATATGAAATCAATGATGTAATAAAATTTGTCATCTAACATATACTTTGAAAGATACAAGTGAAAAACTGTAAAAATATTTGTTAATATACTTGTTGAAATAATCAATCCATGATAATCTTTCTTTTCATGTTGTAAAATGCATTATTTTGTGTTTATTTAAATATTGTGGGCAAACGGTTATACTTACAACTTCATATCAAGAGATTCAATTTGCAGAGAATAAAATTACCTATAAAATACATTATATTTTTTTATTCTACGTTGGATAGTTTTTAAAGTACGTAATACCAAAAAAGGCAAAAAATTACAAAAAAAATCTCTTGGATGTAGCTCCTATAGTTACAATTCAAAGTTAAAACCATTTTTGAACCCATAAATAACTTCCCTATAGTATCCAGTTAAACAGTGAATTTTAAAAAAAATTTATTAATCGTTAAATAGCAATATTCCTTTTTACAGCTGATTGGGACATAAAGCAATATTTATCAAAAATTACATTTTAGTCATGAGATTTTCGACAACCATCACTCAAAAACTGTTAACTTTAGAGATATGAACTTTATTATTTTTTATAGGAAATTCCATTCTCTATCAAATGGGTCCTGTTCAATTTTGCTCTAGCTCAGATCGTTTTCGCTGCATCGATGATTTAAACATAAGCGTCAAGTTTTTTTGTTTTTATTTATTTTTTGTGTATTTCCCGGGAGCCCACAACCTTGCAAATTTAATATTTTATTAAGGACATCATTAGTCATTGTTCGACACTAAAATTATCCAGCTGAATATTTATTCCATTTGAATTTTTAATTTGATTGGACTGTATATGTATTAAATTAGCTCTACATATTTTAATTAAGTTACAAGTACAATAACTACAGACAATATGTCAATAACAATGTACCTACCGGATTTTCATTATCTAACTCTAACCCTTCATCATTTTCCTCGCTTTCACTGCCTGACTCGGTCTCAGTATTGTTACCACTACTGGTATTATCTGCCGAGTCTACCGTAATCCCAAGGATACCAACTGTAGAGTCTGTGTCAGTGCTGGCACTATCAGTTGACTGAGTATCATGCAACAATGCATAACATCATATACATGCAGAGTATCCCATTCACCGAACATTGTTAGTATGTTAGTTTTAACAGCCAAGTTAAACAAGCAAGACCATATAAAAGAAAAAGAAATCAGAACATGCTAGATTATAAATGAATTTATCAAAAGCCAAAGTAACAATTTTTATTATTATTTAATTGTATCTTTGCTTTCCTGTCATATTATTTTTACGTTTGTAAAGTTGGACACTTTGGCTTCTGAATATTTCATATAAGAAAGTATAAAATAATATTTTCATTTATGTAAACTACAAAGAATAAAGATTTTTAACACTAATTGCCATAAGACATGTCAGTCATTTCTCAATAGATCAAGAGACACGGCATCCAGCACACATCTGTTTTCAATATTGGGTGCATGGAATGGGAGATGTCCCCTATCGTGTATTAATTCATATTTATATGTACGAGTATGTTTTAGAACATTCACAAACGAATTTAAGAAAATGTTTCTGAATCCTGACTCAAGTTTAGAATTAGTTTTACCATAAATTGCCTTAAATATTTTATTATTTAGTTTTAGTTTGTCTATACTCCAAATTAAATTTTACCATAACATATTTTTTATTAAATAAACTATTTTAATCATTATACAGGGTGATTCAGTACTGTCGTGCCAAACTTGAACAGTACATTGAAAAAAATATTTTAAGCAAAAAACATTATATGAATATGTGTCCGGAGATTTTACTCAAAATTAGTTTTTATTTAATATCTTGAGAACCCATTGTGCTACAGTTATGAAATTTGATACAAGGCCAGTCGATTTTTAATAATTTTTTTTCTGTTCTTCAATTTTTTCCTGAGTTAAACATATTAATAAGATTGTATAAAACACAAAATACTTTGCTCATTTATTATAGGATAAATCGTTTACGAGAAATATCGATGCAAAAGAAAGCATGCAGAATTTTACTTAATACGGATGAGAACCTTTTTTCTTAAGAATTTAATAATACACTATTTATATAAAGACCCCTATTGCCCTCCGAATCATAGGAAGCGAGATATTCGCGAATAACCGTTTTTCGTCACGTTAGACCTTCAATATCTCGTATAGTCGGCACGATATTGTTGGGGATTTTTTACACGTTATTTATAACACTATAACGAAGGTGTGTACAAAAATTCAGCTAAATGCTATTTTTTTCGCATTTGAAATCTAAAATTACTGGACTAATATGCTATTATACATATTTTATTTAACTGAAACATGTGATTTCGAATTTTGTTTAAATGTAATTTATCTAAAAAAAAAAGGATATCAGAAAAGCAATCTCACACAAAATAGGCATCATATCTGCCAAATTTACTCGCACAAAGTTTTTGTTGTAATATTTAGTTTAATATATTATATGTGTACTTAATTTCATTTTAAAAAATCTTTTTTTTGCGTTAATCGGTTAAAATATATTTCTTAATATACTGTTTAAGTTTGGCACGACGGTGCTAAACCCTGTATATAGTAGAGTGTGCCAAAAAAATCAACTAATTTTTTTTTTTCAAAAAGTTCTTGAAATTTCGTTAGAAGATATCAAAATAAAAATTCAGTCAAAATTTGAGCTCTTAATATCAATATTTAGAGGTCGCGAACTGAATTTTTGGATTTTTCATTTAATTAACACGGAAAAAAAATTTCTAGAAAGTTTGGATTTTTATTTCTCTCGATTGAACGAACTCCATCGAACGAACAATCAATATTCTTACAGGAAATTGAACGCTGAATAAAAAAGGTCTCTTATCATTTTTTGATAAATTCAATCCTCCGAAAGTTATTCAAGGTTGAAGTTGAGCTTATTGCAAATTTGTGGATTATTTCACTTTTACGGTAAATTTATTATTGTTTAGAGGAAAATTGTTATTGATTTTTAAAAAATATCCAATTCCGACAAAATAGAATATCGAAATTGATAATTAGTTTAAAAAAATAAAAAAAATAATGGGACTTTCAAGTACATGAATCGTTAAAAGTTGTGCCTAAATTATCTAATTAACTTTCGGAGGATTGAATTTTTCAAAAAATGATAAGAGACCTTTTTTATTCAGCGTTCAATTTCCTGTAAGAATATTGATTGTTCGTTCGATGGAGTTCGTTCAATCGAGAGAAATAAAAATACAAACTTTCTAGAATTTTTTTCCGTGTTAATTAAATGAAAAATCGAAAAATTCAGTTCGCGACCTCTAAATATTGATATTAAGGGCTCAAATTTTGACTGAATTTTTATTTTGATATCTTCTAACGAAATTTCAAGAACTTTTTGAAAAAAAAAATTAGTTGATTTTTTTGGCACACCCTAGTATATAGGTATATCATTTATAATTCAACATCAACTGCATTTAATTTACTGATTAATTTTGTTTTCAGAATTATTAATGTCTTACCCCCAAGCATAAATGCAACATACTGACCTTCATCACATTCAAGTTTATTTGCATAAAAATATGGTAATCTTAATTATAGTATATTGAATAATCATTTACAATTAAAACCAATTCTAAGAACATATCAATATAAATAAATTTTTCAATGGACATTACCTGATTTATGCTACCAGAACGTTGAGGATCATCATCGGCACTGATGTGGAACCGTCGTTGAAACTCTGTTGTCGCTGCATCTAATGACCCACTAGCGGTTGATGGATTTCCTACAGTAGGCCTTTCCCACTGAGTACTTTTAGCTACATGATTTACATAATATGTTCTTCCATTTGCATCCATCCTTTCTTCCCAACCAGGCGGTAAGACGCCTGCAATAAGTTTATATAAAAAATATACTTTTAATGATTTTAAATAGAATTCACTTTGAATCTAAAATTACAATTAACATTTGCTGAAAAATATTCATTTACAAAATTTTAAGTTCAGTTTGAACAAAAACAGTTTTAAAAAAAATTAGTTAAATTTTTTTCAAATAAGTCATCTGCAGATCTTTGTTCCTTAAGCTAACTTCTTTTGAATATGACTGTTTCATCTAGACTCAAGTATGTATTAGCCAATATGCAGATCTACTTTGAATTGTTATTTTATCATATGTTATGTTCAAGAAAATTTAATATTGTTTTATAGAAAAAATATAAAAGCCTAGTCATGTATTACCTTTATCAAGAATGCCTTAAATTTTTTTTATATATTCTATCTACAAATTTATATTACACACCTGTCGGCTCTTCCACTTCAGCTCCTCTATGACTTCCTACGCTGACCATATTGACTATTGGCGCAGGTGTTTCGACAGGACTTGTGGTCGCTGGTTCAACTATCTCCCAACCATTTTCAGAATCCCCTTGGTGTGCATTTTCTTCTACCTGCGTTTCGGTTTCACTCAAAGGTTCTATGTGTGGAGGCACAATGTAAGCATGATATAATTCCAAATGTCCCCGAATGCGAGACCGAGCGCTGCTAGAAACAAATTTCCTTTCTTTACAATATCAGTTTATAAATAACAGTAATAACACAATCTATGTAAAAATATTTAACTACATGTTTATATAATTATATTCTTAATAAATAAATAAAGGTTACTTTTCAAATAGTGAGTGAAAAAATAATATTTTTTAAATTTTAAGACTGACCTACGCGGTCGCAACACATATGAACGTGGTGCGACAGTAGTTCCACTTCGTTCGACTGGTAAACTAGTCAAGGAAACTTCAACCATTCCAAGGAAATCATCACGAGTTAAACGATTTTCATCAAAAACTTGTAAAACCAAGACATGTTCAGTTGGTTTTACCTGGAAGCAAATATTTTAAATATTTAGATGGTACTAATATTAAAAATCAAATATTAATAAACATAAATACTTACTCTTAACACAAATTCTTCATTCCAAACTGGATTTAATGTCTAAAAATAAACAAATTAAATATTTACATTATATCTGAATACACCTCTGTTTAAACATTAATATAATATATTTGTAATTATAATACAAACCTTCTTTTTAGTTTTTGTAAGAAATGAATCCACAGTCTCATCTCCATTGATAGTATTGAGATCTATTCGGACATATGGATCACTGCAAAATAAATATTAATCATTGCGTGTTTTCAAATTCAATAAGCGCATTTCATACCTTGCACCAAAAATATCTTTCTTAGCAAGATTATGCCCTGCTAATACTTTCAGTCTAAGTTGACTCGTGACCTCCTCTGGCTAAAATAATAAGAGTAATAAATTACAGTTATTTTAAGCTGTGAGTCAATATTTTCTTACATATAATTGTTGCTTATTATTAGTTTAATAAGACAATAAATCATTTTAAGATAAATATTTTACAGAAAAAAAGAGTGCTTATAATATAAAGTAAGATATAGTATATTGATTACAAATTAGCAAGAAATATTTTTTTGATGACAAGTCAAGTATAATTAATTATTCACAAATTATTTATTATAACTCAATTTCTAATAAAATAATAAATAGATTTCACTTAAGTAAGATATATCAACAATATGTTGCTATTTTGTGTTTATTAATAAGAAATATTAACATAAAAGACTGATATGACAGATGACATCAGAAATGACAGGTGATCGCCCTGCAAAGGTTATTGTTACTCACGTATCCATTTGGGCCTATCACCGGCGTGTATCCGTACTCATTATCCGCGGCCATGTAAGATGATTGCCCTTCGGAAGGCATTAATTTTAAAATATAAACTTTTCAAAACACATTAATGACATTTACGCTACATATCCAATTTCTATTTACACCTTACACCTCATACGTAAAAAGGCTATTGTATATGTAAACCAGTAAGAACTCGATTTTACCGACCGTATACATGTATGCCAACCTTGCACAAAAATAATTTTTTTTAATCCTTATTTTTTTTTTAAATTCTGAACAATTATTATCATTATTATTATTACACTGCATTATTTTAATTAATTTAATTATGGTACCGAATTACCTACATCTAATTTATATTATTTATGCAAAGAAAGTGAACTTACAGTGTTTATTAATCGAATGCGATAATTGTTAAAAGAAAAAATATTAATAGAAAAACCGTAAAAATTGTATGTGTTTGAAAATTATTATAATGCTTGTTTTTTAGGAGAAAACTTTTTTATGAGCAATATAAAAAAAAATTTGACGAAATCTTATTGATAAACCAAAAGCAAATAATCGATGTTAAATTTTATCAATATAATGCAGAATTTATACGTAAGTATTTATTTGCTTATGTATTTTTCCAAGCAATAGTCGGATACGGGATATCATAAAAATACATACTCAATCTTAATCATGGCCCCTACTCAGGGGTTATTTTAGTGTGTAGTTGTAGCTTGTTTCTGCAGTTCTAAAAATGAAAACTGCAGTTGTAAAAGTCAATTTGTGTAGTTGAAAATTATAATTGTAGAGCAAAAAAATGTCATTACAACCAAGAAAACATAAATATAAGTACTGCAAAAATGATACATCTGGTTGAAAAAGTACAAGTAGAAAACAAAAAAGATCATTACAATTGGAATATATATACAACAAAGAAGATATTATAGATAAAAAGAATTGAAAAGCAAGAAATGGTCATTACAATTGAAATATATATATACAAAAAAAATCATCCAGTTGAATAATTACAAGTACAAAGCAAAAAAAAAAAACAAACGAAAATGTGTAGTTGTAAAATTTTCTTAAAATAACCCCTGGCCCCTACAAGTGGGGTCTGACAGAGCCATGTCCTGGGGCTCAGTGCTAAGGGGGGCCGTTACGGTAAGGTTAGGTTAAGGTCACACTTGTCCTTTTGGTATTGTAAAATTAAAAATGTTTATAAATTTAGAGCAAAAAATCTCCGAGTCATCTGGCCAAGGACCTTTGATATTTACTTAATTTCCCTTATTAGAAGATAAAATATATTCATATGTCCAAAAAGTAGGGCTTCGAACCGGAACTGAACCGAAAACCGAAAACCGGAAAAACCATTATTTTTTGCCGGAACGAAAACCGGAACAGAACCGAAATAAAAATATCGGTTTTTACGGTTCAGTACATGTTAAAATACGCGCGTTAACATGATCTTATTTCCCACTTCAATTATCGTTCGGACTATCATACAAGTACCATAAAATGTTCTAAATTATGGTAGAAAAAAAAATTTTAATACAAATAATTTTTTTAAATTAAAACCGAAAACCGAAAAAACAGTTATTTTTTGCGGAACGAAAACCGGAACCGAACCGAAATATATTTTTTTACTCGAACCGGAACGAAAACCGAAACGAAAAAAATAACGGTTCGAAGCCCTGCCAAAAAGAATAAAATGAGTAAATAATTTCAACAAAAAATCAGTAATTGAAAAATAATTACCAATTGAACTGGTTCGAATAAAGATCTCCGATGTATTCGAACCCTTGGTCTACTATTTCTTTCATCTAAGGAAGAAGTACGTTGACGGATAGATTCTGCCACATGTGCAGTAGCAAACATTGCATATTTGTAAAATAAACAAGAACATTGAACATTCACTACCGATCACATTTAACATGTTCACATATACACCTTAAACATCACATTTTAAATATTTTTATAAGTATTGATTCCGAAACACTACACATATAATATATATTTGTAGGAACTATGTAAGCAAAAATATAATTCAATTATAATAAGCTTGAGAGCAGTGCTGTATATCACTGATAAAACCAATTTCGTACTGATAATATAAAATTATGATCTTGACTTTATCTGTATGTGTGTGTACATAGAGAGATAAAAATATATCACTGTAGTAGTTTGTATATTTATTTTAAGTAGGTAGATATCTACCATAAAAATGCAACTGTGATTTTTTTTATATTGCATACAAATAAAAATATATATTAAACAAAATATATTTCATTTTTAGGGTTCCGTAGAAAACTAGGAAACCTTATAGTTTCGCCATGTCCGTCCGTCCTCAAAATTTGTTTACTGATTAACGAAGACTGATAATGATAAGATTTTTGAAAAAAAAATTATTTGGACCCCTATATTAATCCATTAAGTAATGCAATAAAAAATGTTATATGCCCTTTTGATTTCAACCATTCAGTCACGGATATATTTGTGTCCAAAGTCGTTATCAGAGCCCCCCCCCCCCCCCCTTTCTATTTTCTAAACTACAGTGTAACTTTAATATAACGAGCCTCAATATAACGATTTCCTCGATTTAACAAATTTTTCGAAATTCCCTAGAACTGCCCGTAAGAGCTAATGCAAAATATACCTTTATAGTATGAATACATTTGTCAACAACCTCTTTATAACGAATTTTATAGCGACAGGTTCAGATACGTTAAATTTTTCGTAAGACAATCATTATTGTTTTTTTGCTGTTTGTCACGCTGTTGCTAGTTTTAAAGTTACAATAACTGAAAAACAAAAAAGGTGTTCCTTAACCGTCGCAAAGAAACGAGAAATCATTAAGTATGTAGACGAGAATCCTACAACGAAAAAAATAGACATCGCTACATTCTTACCTTGTTATAACGAATTGTAGACCAACCTAACCTTTATATAACAAACCTCACTGTAACAAATTACTTGGTATAACGAATATTTTCTACTTCCCTTCAGTTTTGTTATATCGAGGTTGCACTGTATTAATATAAAAAATCTGAAAAATTCGAGAATGTAGCTTTTAAATTATAACGAACACTATCAAAATTATTTTGGACCCCCCTCCCATAGACTGAAAAGTAAACTCACATTTTTTTTCACTTACCCCATTGAGTGGGATGTCATTAGATAGGTCTCCTAAAATGCAACGAAAAATGTTCAATGACCTTTTGATTTTAGCCCTCCAGTCACGGTATATTTGCATTTAAATGTCGTTATCAGAGCGTTCCTTTCCCCCTTCTACTTTCTAAACTATCGATGCAAAAATTCTAAAAAAAAATCCAGAATGTAGCTTTTAGTTAGTACTTTCAATGAAAATTATAACGAACACTATAGCTAGAATAGTTTATAAAAAAATTGAAATAATTCTTGTTTACAAATCGTAATGACTACGGAAACCTATCATGTGCCAACACGCACTTGGCCGTTTTATTGTTTTTATGCCGGTTTTCCACTAAACGGACAAACAAAAACAAAACACAAACTCGTGTCGAAAAAAAACAAAACTGGAACTTTTCGCAAACTTTTTGAAGACTGGCGTGTTTTGCGACAGTTGGAGTTTTGTTTTTCGAGTCCCGCTCGGAAGCGGTAACATCAAAAGGTTTCGACGTGTTTTGAAACTCGAGTCTGTTTAGTGGAAACGGTCGTGTTGTGTTTTCTATTTTCGCCTTACTAGTCTGAATTCGAATTTTGTACCAAATTAGTAGGTAAGTAAATAACGTATTTTAGAATAAGAAATAAGATAAGAAATTTGGTTAAATACGAAGTCTGGGGGGTCCCCTGTCAAAAATTCTGAAAATCACGTGTTGATGTGTTAGAATAGAGTAGATTATGCTGTATCTATGTTAATATATTATTTAGTGCATAGACAGAAATTCATAAACCTAACCTAACCTTATCTGAAACTAACCACCGCACCTGGACTACTCTAACTTAAGGATGTATTTCAAAATGCTACCAAATACATGAAAATTGGTTGGAATGTTCCCATTAGCATTCTAATACAATAGACAAAATTGATAAAAAGTTACCGATTTTCTAATTTTTGGAGGGAGTATAGTATTTGATTAGTTGAACATTTATGCAAAATATCATATGTATTCACTAAACCGTTTTCGATAAATAAATTATAATACAACAAAATTTTAAATCTCCCGTTCTACGACTCTTATGCATGTAAATTTTATAACAATGTAAACAAAGTATGGGTTATATTATTTGGTTGAAATATATTAATGAAGAAAAACTGTACTTTGACTTTCTCGCGACAACCAGTGGAAAAGGACCGAAAACAAAAACAAAACTCGAACAAAATGTAGCCCGGTTGATGGAAACAAGAGTTTTGGGTTTGTTTCAGTTTTGTTTTTGTTTATCTGGTTCTAGAAAATACAAACACAACATAAACTCAACTGTCCGTTTAGTGGAAAACCGGCATTAGATTGTAAAAAGTGATACAAATGTCGAAAAAATGATTGAATAAAGGAAAATTGTACTAAAACATATTTTCCAACAATAACAAGGATAATGTCCGGTATCATAAAGGACCTAACAAATTTGTTAGCTAGCAAGCACTTTCAACTGAGATATCAAACTTTTGGAGTTTGTTGATGACTTTGACAAGTTTCGCGCACGCGTTGTAGGTAAATACAAACGGTATTAAAACAGTGGTGATGTTATGAAAATTATTTTGTACGGTGAAAGATGCCAACTGAGTTACAATTAGTTGAAGTGTCACTGCTCTAAATTCCATAACTAATCCATAGATACTAGTACAGAATTAATACCCCATTTGAATGTAATTGCTAGCTAGCAAATTTTGTTAGGTCTTTTATAATACCGGACATAAGACAAATTACACAAACTGAAAAAATATTTGACGAATTTATATCGAAAACAAAAAAACTTATGCGTGAAAAGATTGCAACTATTCAGAAAGACGTAAATATGATGCAGAAAAAACGGTAGCTAATTAAATTAAATGTTTACTGAATCTGTTATAATCAATAAATAATAAATTTGATCTGTATAACTGACCTTTCACTTAGTAGTAAATATATAATTTAAAATTCGCATAGATATAAGTATACTTAAACATAACATAATTACAGCTAGTGCCACTTTCTTAAAATCAGCTGAATAATAAGTATTTATTATTATAAAATAGAACAATTTCTTATTATTTTTTTAAAAAACTATTTGCCATGTTTTTTAAATTGTTTTTACTATTTGTTATAACATGTTTCTTCGGAATTCAGGTAAATATTTGTGGTTTATATACAGGGTGATTCAGCACTGTCATGCCAAACTTGAACTGTACATTGAGAAAAATATTTTAAGTAAAAAACGTTATATGAACAATTTTAACTCAAAATTAGTTTTTTTTAATATCTTCAGAACCCATTGTACTACAGTTTTGTATTAATAAGTGTAATCGATATCCAGTATCAACTAATAGTAATTTTGACCAGGGTTGTGTGGGCCCAGGGGACCCGTCGATTTTGATCGAGTATTTTATTGTTCTTTAATTTTTTCCGGAGTTAAAAGTTTGAATAAGATTATGTGATACAAAATACACAAAAATATACTTTACTCATTTATCATAGGATAAACCGTTTACGAGAAATACCCATGCAAAAGAAATCATGCAGAATTTTACTTACTACGGATGCTTCAAATTACACAAAATAAATTTATATTCCTATTCTCTGATTAAAGGTATGAAAAAAAGTTCATGTACATATATCACCTAATAATATTATACTTTACTTAAGTATTATATTTTACTAACACTAAAAAGCGATACTTTAAATGGCTATTTGTTGATAAGGTTGAATTTTTGGAGGTATGTATATTTATATTAATTTTTTGTCTTATTTTTTATCATAGAACAAGAAAATAAATTTATTTTTTGTAATTTGAAGCATCCGTATTAAGTAAAATTCTACATGCTTTCTTTTGCATCGATAGATAGATAAATAGATAATAATATTTATTCAAAAAAAGTAAACTGAACATGACAAAAAAATTTTTCTCGTAAACGGGTTATCCTATGATAAATAAGCTGAAGTATATTTTTGTGTATTTTGTGTCAAACAGTCTTATTCAAGAGTCTAACTCAGGAAAAAATTAAAGAACAAAAAAATACTAGATAAAAATCGATGGGCCTACTGGCTTAATACTGGAAATCGATAACACTTATTAATACTAAACCCTTTACCAAATTTACTTACTGTATCACAAAGAGTTCTCAAGATATTAAATAAAAACTAATTTTGAATAAAATCTTTGGAGGGCTGTAACTCTCTCACGAAAAATTTCCGGATAATTGTTCATGTTATGTTTTTTGCTTTAAATATATTTCTTAATTTGTTGTTCAAGTTTGGAACGACGCGCGACGGTATAATCAAAAATAAATGTAAAATAAAATTTTATTCTATTTTTACAAAATAGTTTCTCAATTGTGACGAAAATACTGAAAGAACAATTGAAAAAATTAATAATTGTACATTATTCTATTATGGGGGAACCGACAAAGATAATATTGAACCAGCTAATAGTGCCATGCATGAAATTTACACCAGAGCACAAAGAAAATTGAATATAAGCGTTGAAAATTTATATAAAGATGTATGTATTATTTTATAAGTGTACGAGTATTTTATAATACAGTGGAACCTCGTTAGTACGTTTTTGAAGGGATTGGGAGAAAATACGTACTAACGAAATATTTTATATTATATTATATTAATATTTTTGAATAATACCGTGAACTAAAACAAACGTACTAAAGCAAAACGTACTAACGAGGTTCCACTATACAGAATGGTCCGGTTTGGGATACAGATATTTTAAGAACTGATTCCTTGGCTCATTGTGAGTAAAAAATTGCACGGGAAGGTAGGGTTTATCTTCAACACCCTCTGAGCTACAGGATGTTTAAAAACTTCCTTCAGAGTAGTACTTACAAACAAAGATTATCTTCTAACTTCCAAAATACCGTAACTAGAGCTACCACAATGAGTCAGTTTCATAGGTAATTAACTAACGTATTTTTCAGTATTAGCATTATTGCTAGCCGTGTTTCCAGTTTAGAGTTATTGCTTATCAAAGTCAAAAAATATGTTTATTTTTTGAAAATTTTTATGAAAATGACATTTTTCCCCAAAAGTACCTACAATATGTGGCAGTTTTTATCATTATTTTGGTGTGTCATAATGTTACCTACAAATTCACTAACCAAGTTTGGACCTGGGTCTTACAGTTTTCCAGTTATAAATTTATCTAAATAATCCCAAAAGTGACTATTTTGCTACCTATCTTATTAAATGAAACATTCATAAATTTTGTTTGTTTATAATTACATAACATTTTCAGAAAATTTTTTTTATACAAAAGTTGTTTTTCCCCCGTTAATTACGAATCTGCAACAAAAAACATGAGTTTAGATTTGAAAAAAAGTTGAATCTGCAAACCCATCAAGGTGACCATTTTATGTTCACCCCATAATGTCAATATTACTCAATATTTAGCACCCTCGAAACTATGAAACTTTTGCCTGAAACATGTTTTCTGAAAATTGGTTATTTTGGAAATAATCCGATGGAAAGTCTGAAAAAACAGCCAGTATATTTAAATACGATTTTTTTTAAATACCGTGTTGCTGTTTTGTCATTTTTGTCTAAACACGATGAATTAGTTCAACTGATAGATAATACCTCATTAAAATATTAGGAGTACCCATAAGTAATCAATTATTTCAGTGGCAACCAAAGAAACAAATTTATTTTATGTTTAATTATACATTTAGTCGATTATGTAACCTCCATCGTTATCTAAGACCTTTTGCCATCTTGCTGACAGAGTTTTAATCCCCTATTCATAAAATTCTGTTGGCTTTGATGTAAAATATGATTCTATACTCTATTTCATTTATCAATGCAGTGGTTGCCGTGGTTTTTGACGGTAAAATGCACGATTCGTACCGTCAAAACCCCGGCAACCACTGCATTCTTAAATGAAATAGAGTATAGGTGAGCTCGCATATCATCGAATTTTCTAAAAAAAAAATATTTAGAGAATGTTCCATGGATCGGAATAAATGAAAGTCGGATGGTGCTATGTCGGGAGAATAGGGAGGATGTGGTAAAACTTCCCAGTCCAGTTGCCTTATTTTTTCTTGAGTTAATCTTGCTGCCATTGTTCCTTATTCATCTCTGACAACTGATGTGGGACCCATATACCCTGTCTGTAAACCTTCCCGATTTCATGAAGGTGTCTGCATTGCTGACCATGTAGTCTGAAGAGTGCTATTTCCTGAATACTCAGTTTGGAATCCGTTTTAACCAGTGATTTTAAAGCGTCATTATCAAATTCTATCGATCACTATCGGATAAGTCAAAATTACTATTCGAAAATTTTCTAAACCAACGCTGGCACTTATTGACTTTCAGTACGTCCCCATACACATCACAATTTTTTTTTGTTGCAACCGTTGCATTAAAACCCGATCGAAAATGAAACAGCTTGTAATGACGTAAATGTTGATTGTCCGCCATTTTGTACTGGTGTAACAAAAACTTTTGTTTTTGTTATGAATAAAAAGTTAGGATAGCGAAATAAAACACGTCTATACAAGTTAACACTCTGAATTGGTTTGAAGCAAGTTTTCCTAACTAAAAATAATTGATTACTTATGGGTACCCCTAATAGGTTAATAGATACGAATATTTATTATTTATTCTTATTGATTAGTAATTAAGTATTAAAACTTGAAACTTTGAACATAAAACTGACAATTGACAGTATTTTAAATTTATCTTATTAACATATTTAAATATTTTAGATACGTGCATTTGGAAAAATAGATACAACAATAAACACAGACGCAATGTTCTATGATATCATGTATAGTGAACTTAAAGCTTCGAATATTACAGAATTTTTAAAAGAAAAATTTAATGTTGTGACACACACTGACGATGCTGACGATACTTCTAGGGAAATAGTGTACTCGATTATTGAAAAATTAATTACTGCAATAGAACAATGTTTAATTAATATGAAAACAGCGGTAAGAATATATGATTATATTATTTATGTTATTTTTAGTTTAGAGGTTATCAGCTTGTAAAATGATATAAGGTTAGGTTACATATAGATATCGTTCAGAAATCAAAAACAATTAAGTCTACCTATACACATATCTACAAGTAATTTCAATTAAATCATAAAGTCTCCACTAATTGGTAAATACTAGAAATTTTACGAAGCTCCGTATCTGAAATAATTATATTTTGATCTCAAAAAGAAGAATCCTCTCCAAGGTATATAAAAACAAGGTAGTCTCATCAGCTCCTTGACCAATCAGCGGCCGCGCGGGAATTGACGTCATTTGGGGAATGTATTCAAATGCTATAAATGTATAATAGAATATCAATTACAAAATTAAAAAATCCTTTATTTATTCTTGTTTTCGTATTTTTGATATTTTCACAACACATACAATCAAAGAAGTACAAATTCGACATTGCAAAATCATAAAAAGCTGTCAGAATCACATAACGTATTGCCAACTTAAGAATAGTAAAAATTACGCTTCCCGAAATTATTTGTGACACCTTTTTTATGATTTTGCAATGTCGAATTTGTACTTCTTTGATTGTATGTGTTGTTAAAATATCAAAAAATACGAAAACAAAAATAAATAAAGGAATTTTTTTATAATTAATATTCTATTATACATTTATAGTATTTGAATACATCTTCCAAATGACGTCAATTCCCACGCGGCCGCTGATTGGCCAAGGAGCTGATGAGACTACCTTGTCCTTATATACCTTGAACCCTCTCCATATCCGAAACCGAAACAAAAAAAATCTCTACTTACGAGTATATCCCTGACAACCCTAGTAATATGATATATCAAACGATTTTTCATTGATGAAATAGGTGCCTACTCTGCTATCAAAATGTCAAAAATGGGCTTTCCCATCAGCAACTGGTTGACTCAAAATTCAGTATTGTAACTTTTGATTCTCCTGACATATTACACTTATTATACTGACGCATTTAAGTGAAACAGCGTCTCTTGTGAATTTAAATTATATTTATTATTATGTATGATAGTATACTAGTAGTGACATTAAATATAATAAATAAAAACAAATTGTTTGTCTAAACGTCAAAATTTAAAAAAGAATAAGTATTCGCAAGCTTTCGATCCACAGAATCATCGTCAGGCTATTAAGAAAGAACAAAATGTGAGAACGATGTCATTACCTCAACAATATTCATGTGACTACGGAAATGTTTGAAAAAACAACTTATAAATTACTTATTCTTTATTAAATTTTTACTTTTAGACAAACAAGTTTTTATTTATTATTATGTATGTATATTTTCAGTTTGAAACTGGCACAATTGATATTTGTATGGATAGAACAAATCCTGAAGAATTAGTAGAAGTTAAAAAAGTTGCAGTTAATTGTCATATTCAGTACACAAACATTTTAGAAGAATGTAAAACAAAGCTTCAAGGAATTGGTAAAGCAGAAAATGATATTGAATATATTGTATCATTTCTTCAGGAAGAAACGGTATAATTTATATTTATTATAATATAATATATATATTTCATTGTTATGAAATATTTTTTAGAGAAAATGTATGATTGTATTAAAAAAGTAAATTTGAGTTATTATTTCTGAGATTTTTATATACAGGGATCAGGAGATTTTTTCATTTCATAGTTTTTACATTGCTCAATTAAAGATATACACTGCTCAACTTAATTAAGGGATCAGATAAAAAATGTCGAAAAATAAGGTGATTTTTTTCAAATTGCTGTATTTTCGCGAAAAATGATCGGATTTTTTTAAATTTAAGCTTTTTTTGAAGCTTGTACTTCATAGTTTTTGAACCAAAAACTTAAATTTTTTATCATCCCTAAGCGAACCGTGAGAGTTGAAAAAAAATGATCCTTTAATTTTTTTATAAAATTCCATCATGCCTATAGGCTCCAAAAAAAATTCCATATAAATTTCGATTAAAGTATTTTAAAGCTGGTACTTTTTGCTTGAAAATCCTTTTTTTTAAATTTTTCTACGATTTTTTTAAACCTGTCAAAGCAAAAAATCCATCTTTGAATTTAAATACTCATAACTCCTGAAAAAATGATCCAACAACAATTTGCTAAAGTGCCTTAGAAAGCTGAGAATATTCTCTTTAAAATGCTTTTATTCAATTTTCTTTTACAATTTTTTTTGTTTCGTAATTTCCGTTTTAAAATGTCACTAAAAAACGATATTTTATCATTTTTTTGTTATCTAACCGCCATTTTGTTTAAAATGGTGGACTCATTAATGTTTTTACCATAGACATAGAGAATGGACCAGGCATCTGACTCGAGAGCAGAGTCGTGTCAAAAGAAAAAGATAGAAACAGGTTTGGAATATACTTGTCCTTTTTTTAAACAGGAGTGTAACTATTTCAATCTTGGCCCCGAATATTAAAAATATTCATAGATATATATAAAGAGGTTTTATTTTGTTTTGTTTCGAGGTTTTAGGTCAATAAAATCGTTATACATATGGGTTATAACATTATTTATTAATATAAACGTTTCGTCATATTTCAGACTTCTTCAGTATATAATAAAAACAATCTATATTTAGACAACAATAATACTTTTATATATTTTTGTACAATAATTGGACTAAATTTTCAACATTTCTCATGGAGTTCATTTTGTTGAACTCCATGAGAAATGTTGAAAATTTAGTTCTCCGTATCAACCTACTTTTCTAATAAAAAACTTATTGCACAAAAATCACAAGATAGATATACACAAATATATCAGACAGAAATACTACCCTGAACTATAGTAAGCTACCAATCAGATTCTTAGAAAAAGAGGTAGATATATTCCAAACTACACTGCATCTCTCTCTCCCTTTTTGAACAGATGTTACTGCGTTATTATTGCGTTAATACAAAATGCACTGTCCATTCTCTATGTCTATGGTTTTTACCTTTTTTGTATATGTAATTTTTTAAATAGATAAATAAATAATCTTTATGTTTTATAACCTTTAAGTATGAAAATATCTAATCTTTGTTAACTCGCGGAAATATGATCGAGTTTAAAATAATTTTATTATTATAACGCATTAGTTCTTATAGAGAATATTAAATATCGATACAAATATATTTATTATAATAATTACATTTTTTATAAATTTTGAAAATATTAGAATAATGTTTAAATTGTTTTCGTTCTTGATTATAACATTTGTGTTTTACAATAAGGTATGTACCCATAATAAAATATAAATAAATAAAATTATATTTGTTTTACGTATATTTGAAATAAGAATTTTCATGAAATTTTAGTTTATCAATGGTGATACGAATAGTGAAAATATAATTAAAAAAATTGAAACCTGCATATTTTATTTTCATTGGGATAGCTTTGAAAGCAAAAATGAAGCAAACAGAATAATGCGTGATTTTTTTGCAAAAACGTATAAAAAAATAATTAAAGAACTAGAAAATCTATATGCCGAGGTAAGTAAATCTTTTTAATTACAGCATCTACTTTTTTACATATTTTATAATTTGTAAATTTAAATACTTAACTAAACGGTACTTTATATCAAAAAATCACAAAAGACATAATATTTTGGTATTAATGAGAGGATTCCAAAATATTTATATCATTTATCATTATAGCATCGATGCAATATATGTAGTTAGTACGAGATATACATACAAAGATATAATTTTTTCTTTGCATGATCATTAAGAAATTGCACCCCTTTATCATTGGGTGTGGGGGTTGAGACTATTTTTCCATGACGTACAAGTTATCAGATGAAGCAGAAAAATATGTCATCAACTCTTGGACTACTATTAGTATGACCATTTCTAGTGCAATATACGTATATAAAAAAGTTGAAAAAAATAAATCAACTTTTAAAAAAAAACCCTTAAAACACTGAAAAGAAAAATGTATTGGCTTGACACCAACATAAGAAAATGTTTAATTAAATTATTAGGTATATATCATAGACATAGAGAATGGACCAGGCATCTGACTCGAGAGCAGATTCGTGTCAAAAGAAAAAGATAGAAACAGGTTTGGAATATACTTCTCCTTTTTTTAAACAGGAGTGTAACTATTTCATTCTTGGCCCCGAACAATATTCATAGATATATATATTGACATAAAATATATTGTTCTTCCTTTTTCGTAGCTTCGTAATGTACACATAACCTAATATCAAAAAAAATATTTAAAATTTTGTTAAGTAAATCTTGTATGTGCTGTTTGTAAGTGTAATCCACCTCATCATTTTGTAGCAACCACGTGGGAATTGATTTAAAACTATTTTTTATTAATATATATTTAATATTTTTAGTAGCAAAAATGATATTTTCTTGGAATATCCGTTCATAATTATGCAAATTTCTATCAGATCAATTGATTTTTTTTTAATTTCCTCGATGAAATATGAACCATTATAGTATATTTATTTTTTATATTATTTGCTTTTCTAATAAAAAACTTATTGCACAAAAATCACAAGATAGATATACAAAAATATATCAGACAGAAATACTACCCTGAACTGTAGTAAGCTACCAATCAGATTCTTAGAAAAAGAGGTAGATATATTCCAAACTACGCTGCATCTCTCTCTCCCTTTTTGAACAGATGTTACACCATTGAGTTAATACAGAATGCACTGTCCATTCTCTATGTCTATGGTATATATGTACTTTTAAGTATTTTTAGGGTTTTTTTTAAATTTTTCCCTTTTAAGTGGCGTATCTTTGAAGTCCATGGTTAGATTTTGATGAAATTTTTATGGGACCACCTCAAAAGTATACTATTTCAAACAAACAAAAATTGTCGAAATCGATGCATATTTGTCGGAGTTTTGCCCGAACAGACATAAAAAATATTTACAGACGAATTGAGAATCTTCCTCCTTTTTGCAGTCTGTTAAAAATACCACGTAGATGAAAAATAAAAGCTATAATACATTATTTCTCCTCCCAGAATATTTATTTCCATTTGATACCAAAAATCATTTGATAACGATGACACTTTATATATATTTGAAATTATAGGTACGTGAATCTGGGAAAATAGAAAATACAGTAAACACAGATGTCATGTATTATAATATCTACTATAACGAATTTAAAGCTTCAAATACCAAAGAGCTTCTAAAAGAAAATGTTAAAAATGCTACCAACATTGATGACGCTTCCAAAGAAATTATTTACACAGCTATCGAAAACATAGTAAATACAATACAACAATGTTTACATGATATAAAAACAACGGTAAGTTAATAAATTAATTCATTTATTTTACCTCAAAAGTTTTATTGTAACTTATTAATTTGCCTAATTAATATGAATAGATAAATTATAATTCTTAATAATTAATATATTATTTTATTTATAAAAATATTTTCTTTTTCACAAATATTATAGATGATACTTATCTATTGTACATTATACAAGCATTTTAATTAAAAATTTCATATTTGTTTCAATTTTTCGGCTGCAGAGCGTTCACAGGCCGACGCGCGCGACGGACAGACACACAGACCTGTTTGAGATAATGGGTAGACGTTTTTCAGAAACCCGTTAAATATTTTTCAACTTATCTTCAAGTAGATAGTAGACTGTTATTCTGATTTTATAACTGGGATGGCCAACCTGCGGCTTACCGCGCCCTTTTATAACGTTTTTTTTAAGTATCGGTTTATTTTAAATGCCTGAAACTGGTTTTATTTTCCTAATGTTTTTTTTTAAAATAACATTTAAAATATTGTTTTATTTATATATAGTTTAATTAAAAGTCTTAATTGTTAAAACCAATTTTATAATACAAAATAAGAATTGAAAAGTATTTTTGATTGAATGAGACTAATTACAATCTTTAATCTGTGACAGGGAACGAAAAATTGAATTTTTTTACGCCATTTATTAATTAGACGGGTGGTTAATCCCCGCGCGAGTTTTAGCCGCCGTTCGCGCACATTTTTTCGTGCACGAATGAGCGACGAAAAAACTTTGACCATTACAACTTGTACACATGTATTCAATTACGAAAAGTGACTGTTTCACCTTTAAAATACTCCCGTGCGTTCATAGTCTTATACAAAATCCTAAATATCTTGGCTCCTATACGCGATAGAGAATACATTTTTTTATCTGCCGAATATCAAATGAGATCAATTACAACCCTTCATCTTTTTTTGTTTTTTTTTTTGGCCTTCCATGCTAGATGATTTAGCCAAAACCCTTCATCTGTGACGGGAGGTGAAATATTGAAGGTTCAAAATCCTATGATAATTTACTTAACTTTTTTATGCTAATATATTCAAGGGTTGAGGAATGGACGGTTAAAACGCTTATATGTAATAATCTATTGGCGTATTTATATTAAGTTTTCAAGAGGAGACATATTTTCTTTGCATTTATTGCTCCCGAGGTTACCGGATATACAAGATGATTCAGCACTTGAACAGTATATTAAGAAAAGTATTTTAAGCAAAAAACATTATATGAACATGTACCGTAAGTACCCTGTACACTGTACAGCCCTCCAAAGATTTTACTAAAAATTAGTTTTTATTTAATATTAAAGAACCGATTGTGCTACAGTTATGAAATTTGATACAGGGTTTAGCATTAATAAGTTTTATCGATATCCAGTATCAACCAATAGTAATTTTGACCAGGGTTGTGTGAGCCCAGTGGCCCGTCGATTTTTAACCAGTATTTTTTTGTTCTTTAGTTAGACAATTGAATATCACTGTATGACACAAAATATAGTTTTTGAACTTAAGTCACTTACAATAAGTAAGTTTTGATGTATAACAATTGTATATGTATATTATTTTAGTTCGAAAATCGTACAGTTGATATTTGTGTAAATAAATCAAATCCTGCAGAAATGGTAGATGCAAAAACTGTTTTACGCAAGTGCAACAATCGTTTTGAAAAGATTACCGAAGAATGTAAAAAGAAGCTTAAAACAAATGGAAAACTTGAAAATGAAATTGAATATATTTTAACGTTTTTTCCAAAAGATTTGATTCCATAAAGTGTTAAAATAATTTGTCTGCATTTTATTAATTTGTTTGTATGTTATTATTATAATTAGTATGGAATAAAATTTATTCAATAATTTAATATATTATTTAAAATCCTTATAAACTATTCTTATTTAATTGAGTTATGTTTTTTACGCAACTTATACCTTTTCTTCTTCCTATTTGCTAATAAAAATTCAAAACTTATGATAGTAATTGTTTTAATAATGAGTTTAATTAAAATCTGCGATAGTCACATAACATTTAAAAATTTAAAAATAAACATATATATTTATATTTTCAACCAATTTCTATAAGGTAACGTGAATTGCCGACATCATAAGTTAAAAATGCTTTTCACTAGATGGCTGCACGTGTTAGCGCAATATACAAAATTATATTCAAATATGGTATTGTATGATTATATCATATATTAAACATACTATAGTATGTTTAATATATGATTATATGCACGTTTGCATATAAATATGTAACATATACAATACCTAATATAACAGCTGTTTTATTAAAAAGTACTTTTATAAAATAAAATTTTAAAATTATTTATTAATTTTTCATCATTACTACGGTACGGATAATCAAGTTCCAAAGAAACTATATATAGCAAGTTTTTATGTAAGGTAAGTTACAAAAAATTGCAATGTATAATTATTATAACAATACTTTACTTATAATATAATATTTCATATACACGGTATAAGAAAGAAACAATATAGTGTTTTTCTATTTTTTAAATTTTATTAATTTTTTCTTGTTTACTATCTACAGAGGATCATAATAAAATTACCTCTGATGAGTAATAAGTACCTCTATAATACCTACTACAAGCATCATCAAATTCAATTGATAAATTATAAAAAAAAAAAAACATCTGCCAAGTAAATTCACAGTGCTTCCTCGTGCTAAATTCACTAAAACCGATAGTGTTCAGATAAATTGCCTGGCATTGGTTAACCATTTAATTTTATACAAATTTTACTAAAAAATCTTAGTTCGAATTTTTTCTTAAAACGCACCTGAATATTTTTTCATATATTTTTAATTTTTTGACAATTTCAATCTAAATCTAAATTTATGCAAATGTCAAAATGACATTTAAAACGTCAAAGTGACATTTAAAACGCCAAAGTGACATTTAAAACGTCAAAATGACACTTAATATATCCAATCAAATATCAATTTAGAAAAACAAAACACGAATTTTTAAAATTAATTTAGATAAATCTTTGTAAGGGAATATTTTACAACAAACGTAGTAGACCCATATTATAGGAAATTTAATTCTCTACAAAAAATATTCTATAAAATTTTCTCGTAACACGTGTCGTTCTTGAGATATCTTGAAAAAAGAAATATTTTGGGGTGTCACCCCTCCCCCTTACACACGATTTTGATGATTTTGAAATGGGACCGTCCTCAAACCAAACCCAACCATCCGACCAAGTTTCAATAATATCGGTTCTGTGGTTCATGAGTTATGCGTGTGACAAGGATTCAGGGGACAGACGGACGGACGGACGGACGGACAGACAGACAGACACGGAACGAAAAATGTTTGTCTTGACGTGAAACGGATAAATAAATTTAAAATTTTGAAATTGGAGAACTTTTTTTTTGTCTCAATCTGAAACGATCACATAGCTTCTCTTATCTTCGATATTGCGAGGAAGCAATATTTTTTCGAAAACTATAAACTTTTGGAAGTTAATATTTGGTTGCGAGGTAGACTGTCCACGTCATATTTGAAAATAATGTTACTGACAATGAGATCACCTATGTCTTTATTGTTATAATCAAATAGAGGGGAATTTCTACACCCGATTCGGAATAGATGCGAAGGTGCACCTTGGTAGGAATGGTTGAATTTTATTCGACAGATGGTGGTAATTCGTTTTCTGTCCAAACTCATTTTCTTAAACCATAGTACTTTCTGTAGCACACATTGTTTTGAATAATAATGAGAGCCTTTGTAGGCACTGTCATTTTTATATTGAATTTGCCATTTCTGAGATTTTTTTCTTTTATTAGACTGTTGTAGTTCTTTGAGGGTATTTTAATAATTATTGCGACAATTTCTGTCTTCGCTTTATTTGTTAAACAGTCAACAGTCTCATTTTCGTAATGTGAATATGTACATATATATATGGCATATATGTTCTTATCTGAATATTCTTGTAGAGCTTTTAATATATCTAATATTATGTAGTTATGTATTTTATTTGGCCTTGCTATACTTTCAAGAACACTTTTTAGTACGTTATAAAATAGTATCGTGGTGGCAAAAGCAGATTATTTTATATCGTAAAACACGATACATAATTCAAAACGTCTTGGCTGTGATAATAATTATTGACAAAGTATATAATATTTTTTTTCACAAGGCCTATGGATGGGAACTTTTGTGTACAGACGTACTATTATGAGAACTATATGGGTACCAAATTTCATCGCACTCCGAATTTCTTCTATTTAAATCTCTTCGTTGCCTGTACTATTACTAGCTGACCTGGCAAACGTTGTTCTGCTCAAGAATACTTTGTTTAAAAATCAGACCTTAAATACATTTTCATAAATATTTCAACTTCAGTACCACCTACCGGGTCCAAAAAAAGATAAACTTATCGGAGCACTAAACGAACAGATGGTGTGAATATGGTTTCGATACTTTCAGTGGTTTAGGCGTGATGACGTGATATGTATATGAAATATAAACCAACGTTTTTAGGGTTCCAAAGAAACTCTATTAATCTCACTTTTTTGTATGTCCTTTTCAGTCAAAGCAACATATTTCATAAACTATATAAGCTAAAAACTTTAAATTTTTACTGAACATGTAAAATGATTCCCTTCAGTAAAAGATATACAAATTTTTAGAAAAAATAATTTTTCGGAAAAATTTAAAATTTAAAATTAAATTTTCTTAACAAAAGTTGTTAATTTAAATATATTTTTTAAGATAAAATACTAATTGATATATCATTTCATTTAAAATTTTTGAATTATCCTCAATTGAAGTTTTACATTTTTGATATGTCGCGTATGACACTTTAAATTCTGCAAATCTCAAATAATCATACAACATTAAAAAGTTCGTTATTTCTACTTTCAAATAAAAATAATATTTCATTAACATTTAACGAAACTAGAGCAATTTTAGTAAAACCCTAAAATTTGGGAACAAGTCGCCATAATTTCTAAACAATTCAATGTATAAAAAATTTTTTTTTACAAAAGTTTCTTACTTTTTTATGATCTTTAAAATTATCTACTTTTGGATATACCGTTCCATTTGATTTTGCTGAGAAATGGGCTTGTACCCCTCAAACTACCCCCTAAGGGGGAGTTTTGTGGAGTTGAAAATATTTTCCTAAAATTCTTTAGGTTCGATATATATAGTACATTTTTTATTATAATACTCCATCTTTAATAGTTTGGGCGTAAAACATAGTGGACGGGTGGTCTGGAACACCCGGTATAGGTAGGGTAAGATTGCTTAAGTCGTACCCCTTAAGGGAAAATGGATATAGATTGAAGGATTGATTAATAAAAAAACAAGTGTATGCATTATTTGTAAATTTAATTATTTAGGTATCTGTTTGTTACAACAAAGAACGAATTTTTTATCATTTTGATAATAATTTTATTAATTAAAAAAAAAATACATTCGGTACGACTTAGGAAACCAGTGTCCTAACAGTGTCCTAAGTCGTACTACCTATAGCTTAAGTCGTACCATTATAAAATAAACAGCATATAACATTTATTAAGTAATTATAAAAGAAATTATGTAAATCAAATTCTATAATAATAAATATTGATAAACAAAATTATAATAAACTTTAGTAGAAGCAACCAAGAAAACAAAAATAAAAAAATAAAAATTAATTTTTTTTAATTTCACATCACCGCCGTTTAAAATACATTTTGTACATTGAATCATACTTTTTTTCTGTTCTCCTTGCACAGCTTGCAGAACCAATCTTCATTATTTGCTAAACTTTTTTTTTCTAACATTTATCATGCTCGTACCGGTACGACTTACGAATTTTATAGGGGTACGACTTAAGACACCTGTTAATTTAAATTTAAAAAAACCACAATCACATAACCTAAAAACTGCAAGTTGATTCGTTTTACATAAATAACTTATTAAATACTACAAAATCCGTAGCGAACATTAAAATTGCCTATATCACCATATTATCAAGTAAAAACTCTACTGAATCTAGTTAAAAAATAACAAGAAACATGTAAAAAAACTTACTTGTTAAATATTTTTCAAAAAAACACTCTAACTGAACGATTCAAAATGTTTACTACAATGGCTGACTGGGAAGTACACTTTACAACTATTAGAGCCGCTGTTGTTATTAAACATGCTGAGACATGGGCGCCGGGAGGGGGGTGCAAGGAGGTGCACTTGCACCCCCCTGGCAAATGAAATAATTAAGAAATACAATTGTTATTTTAAAATTTAATACATTTGCACCCCCCTGGCAAATTGGAAAACATATAATAACTTATAAATGTGAAAATATAAAACTGAAGACCTTTTTTTTTTTTTACTCATATAAACTTCCATAAAAAAATTTTTTCGTATATATTTGCACCCCCCTAAAAGAAATTCTGCCGGCGCCCATGTGCTGAGATATTGACGGGGTACGTTTTAGGCGGTAGTACGACTTAAGCAACCTTACCCTATATTAAGATAAGATATTAAATTATTATTTTTTATGCATAACTAATAAATTAAGCGCAATTGATAACGCATGTAGTATATAATATAACCTTGCGCACTTATTAATTTTAAAACGATATTTGAAACTTACTAACAATAAAATATAAGTCAGTCAATTTTACAGATTTAAAATACATGTTAACGACATGGAACATGAAATACAAAATATATTTAACGACAGTAGAACATACGTTTATAAAATTCAAACTATTGACGATGTTATTAAAAACGCAATTAAAATTTGTGGAAATGACGAGAGCTTTTATGTGTGTGATTTAGGAAAAGTGGTTAGAAGATATGAAAATTTTTGTAAAGTAATGCCTAGAGTTCATCCTTTTTACGGTTAGTAGGTCATTTATTCATGATTAAATTATTTATTGGTCGTGTTATCAGCCAACGTTTCGTCACACATTGCAGTGGACATCTTTAGGGCTCTTCTAAAAGTGCTTTTATAGAAGAGCCCTGAAGATGTCCACTGCAATGTGTGACGAAACGTTGGCCGATAATACGACCAAACCGACGCGGCTTACATTCGATTACCCCCTCACAACCAAACATTTTTTGCTTTGAACCATAGACATAGAGAATGGACAGTGCATTCTGTATTAACACAATGGTGTAACATCTGTTCAAAAAGTGAGAGAGATGCAGTGTAGTTTGGAATATATCTATCTCTTTTTCTAAGAATCTGATTGGTAGCTTACTACTGTTGAGGGTAGTATTTCTGTCTGATATATTTTTGTATATCTATCTTGTGATTTTGGTGCAATAAGTTTTTTATTAGAAAAGTAAATAATATAAACAATAAACATACTATAATAGTTCATATTTCATAGAGGAAAAAAACAAAACATCAATTGACCTAATAGAAATTTGCAAAATTATGAACTGATATTCCGGGAAAATAACATTTTTGCTACCAAAAATATTAAATATATATTAATAAAAAAATAGTTTTAAATCAATTCTTATGTTATGTGGTTGCTACAAAATGATGAGGTGGATTGCACTTACAAACAGCACATACAAGATTTACTTAACAAAATTTTAAATATTTTTTTTGATATTAGGTTACATTACAAAGCTACGAAAAAGGAAGAACAAGATATTAAAATTGGGTAAAAAAATTCGAAACTTATATTATTTAGAAATTAATAATTGTTTTTTTAAAATAAATTTTTTTTATAACGTTAATTATTTTTTGTTTTTTAACCTCTTTATATACATATAGTATATCTATGAATATTTTTAATGTTCGGGGCCAAGAATGAAATAGTTACACTCCTGTTTAAAAAAAAGACAAGTATATTCCAAACCTGTTTCTATCTCTTTCTTTTGACACGGCTCTGTTTTCGAGTCAGGTGCGTGGTCCATTCTCGATATCTATGCTTTGAACATTATTTTCAAATATGCGATGCTCCTGAGATAATAATCTGTAACACTTTAAATGCCCCACCTGTATAAGATCATATAGACCGAGCTCTGATAGCAAAAAATGGTACGTCATCGAACACCTCAAATTTAAAAAGTGAAAATGGTTGGAAATAATGTAAACAACATGTTAGACCCGGCAGACTATTAAAAATATGTTAATTGCTATGCTTAATGAATTTTTGAAATGAGTTAAAAAAACAATGAATATACCTTACAAAACACCTGCATGAAATTTACACAGTTTATAGTAAATAATGTGCAATTTTTGAAAAAAAAATGCTGCTTAGCAATTTTTGTTAATTACCTTGTCTGCCTTAAATTTTTATAAGTTATAATTTTCAACAAAAGTACGTCACATAACACCTTTTTTTTATTTATAAAAAAATGAACTTTGAGATCTCCCCTATCTGTTAAAACTTTGCTGACTGGAAATTTTTGTTAATTACCTTGTCTGCCTTAAATTTTTATAAGCTATAATTTTTAACAAAAGTACGTCACATAACACCTTTTTTTTATTTTTTTAAAAATAAAGTTTGAGATCACCTCTATCTATTATAACTTGTCTGCCTAACAATTTTTATTAATTAATACCTGCAAACTTTTATTTTGCCTGCACTATTTTCATAGAATTTCGATAAATGGTAATATTCAAGAAATTTCCGAGCAAAGAAACATTTGGTCGTCTCAAACAATACACTGCAAGTCTTATCTCAAATCCCAATAGATCAGCGGTTCCCAACTTTCATTTTATTTATTTGTAGAGATCAGTTATCAAGTGCTCGGTGTTTAATTAACTTTTCATACAGCTTATGTTTTTTGTTGGGTGGAGGGGGTGTGCCACTGTATCTTTTTTCGCCATTATAAATTTTTTTTCGCGTACCCCTGAGAGTACGCGTACTCCAGGCAGGATATTCATCTATTAGGATTTTGGAATTCACGACAGTGATTTATTTAAATTTTAAACAAATAATTGTCCTGAATTAACAATCAAATCATTAAATTTTATAAAATTAATATTTCTATATATTATATATTCATCGGGAGCCGGATGTAAATCTTTGAAGGGCCGGCGCGCAGGTCCTATTTTGGTGATCGCTGGTCTAGGGTCTAGACTCTAGACTCTAGGGTAAACCCTATTTGTTTTATTTGAAATAATTATGAATGTTTATTATTATTTTTAACTATCCTGATACATTAAAAAAATACTATAGTTCCAATAAATAATTGATTGAATCTAGCAAATTATTTATTTAAATCGTTGCAATGAAATATTTTATAAGTTCAATCAAATATCTGATAAATTCGATATAATTTATTGATTTAAAAAAATAATAAAAAATAGAATATTATTTAAAAGACATAAATTATAGATAATAATATTCTCTGCAGCATGTCTCAAATTAATTTTTTTAAACGTAATTACTAAACCGGAAGCGGATGTTTACTCTTGTCATTTTTTTTGAAAGGTTGTTTTCAAAATAGGAAATTTTCTTCCCAGACAAAATTTAATCTTAAATATAAAATTTCACCCTTCGACGATTTGTCGTATTTGAGTTACTGCGCTTACAAACAGACAGACACACAGACATCATAGCGAAAATAATCAGAATAGATTCAGGGAAGGTATATTCTTTTTCTAAATTTCGATAACCCTTCACCAAAATTTCGATGTGACAATGGAGAGGAATTTATTTTTTTGGTCGTCACATCGAGGCCCATAACTTTTTTAATTTTTAATATTTTTCAATAAAAATTGGTATTCAATAAGTTGAATATATATTTAATAAGATGTCTACTACCTGATCGCAAAATAATATGGTATACCTATAAAAAATTTTCAAACATTGACAATCACATCACAGTGGCTTTCCCCCTTAAGACTGACCTGGTAAAAAACATTTTTTCGATAAAAAAACTCTCTTAATATATAAAAGAGATGTAAAACCTCGATTGATAATTAAAAAAAAAAAAAAAAAGTTGTCAACGGTTATATTACATTTTTTTTTAACAAAAAAATGTGGTCGTAGCGCTTAAAAAATTAAGACTGACAAAGTAAAAAACGTTTTTTTTGCTGGCAGCAAAATTTGAATGCAATAAGAAGTCTCAAAGTTAATGTTAGAAAAAAAATTAAGATGGTGTTTTTTCACGGCCTGCGTATAAACTATTTAAACGAAAAAAAATCATTGGCACGGCGCTTAAAAATTAAGACTGCCATAGTAAAAAACATTTTTTCGATGGCACACAAATTTATAAGCATAGAGGAGGTCTCAAACTTTATTTAAGAAAAAAAAAAAAAAGGTGTTATGTCACGTCAACGGTGGAGCCGGACATCCGTCTCATGCATGGATGCTGCACATTCAAAATTAAGGCAGACAAGGTAATTAACGAAAATTTGCAGTCAGCAAAGTTTTAACAGATAGGGGAGATCTCAAAGTTCATTTTTTTATAAATAAAAAAAAGGTGTTATGTGACGTACTTTTGTTGAAAATTATAACTTATAAAAATTTAAGGCAGACAAGGTAATTAACAAAAATTGCTAAGCAGCATTTTTTTTTCAAAAATTGCACATTATTTACTATAAACTATGTAAATTTCATGCAGGTGTTTTGTAAGGTATATTCATTGTTTTTTTAACTCATTTCAAAAATTCATTAAGCATAGCAATTAACATATTTTTAATAGTCTGCCGGGTCTAACATGTTGTTTACATTATTTCCAACCATTTTCACTTTTTAAATTTGAGGTGTTCGATGACGTACCATTTTTTGCTATCAGAGCTCGGTCTAATATGGTTATACATTAAAATAACAATTTTTGGTATACAGGGTGTCTAAATAACAGGGGACAGTATGGGGATCTCGGAAACTATAAGAGATAGAGATTCGGTTAAATGAGAGAAAAGTTATCTTTAAGAGGGGACAGTTCAATGGTGTATTTACATTTCACAAAAATTTCATAGCCTACTAGATATTAGCCAAAAACTATTTTAGTCCGAATTTTTCCATCGTGAATATTTCTTAAGCGACTTGAAATTTTAGAAAATGTTTCAAATAAATGCTGTAGGATTTAGTATTGTCTATTTAGAAATATTTTTTTAATTTTCAGAAATCTCGTAGTTTTTGAGATATGAGACTAACTTATGTTTTCTTAAATAGGAGCAATATGAAATTTTGTAATTTTTGAACAGAAGATTTTATTACCTTTTCAACGATATGCAATTTGATGCACTTACTTTTCAAAATATCTCAAAAAATGATCAAAAAGTATTTTTTATTTATTTAATACATCGTATGATCCAAAGATGTCTATGACAATCAAAAATAAGATTTAAAAACAACTGAAAATTTACTTTAAGCTCACGTAGCATGAATTAACTATTGTATTAATAAAAAATAAAGACATATTTTATTTATTTAATACACAATACCAGTCAAAATTGGTTATGGCTGTCAACAATTAGATATTAAATTAACTTATAAAAAATGTGATTAGTAGGTCATTAATAAATTGTATTCATAAGAAAAATTATTAAAAAAATTAAAACAACTTTTGAAATTTAAAATGTTTACCAAAACTGTACAAACTACCTTCCATGACATCTTTCACAGAATTATGCTTTGTTTATTATAGGTATTTCAGTTTGAACATTTAATAGCAGTACATGGCTATTTTTTTTAATGCTTCATCAATTTTATCAAATTTTATAAATTTAAAAAAAGGTTGATCTTTAACACAACCCCATATGAAAAAAACCAACGGAATTAGGTCTATAATAACAATTTCTCAGCTGTTTTAAAAATCTCATTGTTGACAGCCATAGTGAGCAATAGCCATCTTTGACTGGTATTGTGTATTAAATAAATTAAAATATGTTGTTCTTTTTTATAAATAAAAAGGCTTATAAGTAAATCAATTGTTTTTTTTGAATATTGTTGTTGATAGCCATAGCCATCTTTGGTTTGTAATGTTTATTAAATAAATAAAATATGTCTTTATTTTTATTAATACAATTCATGCTACGTGAACTTAAAATTTTCAGTTGTTTTAAAATCTTATTTTTGATTGTCATAGCCATCTTTGGATCATACAATGTATTAAATAAATAAAAAATACTTTTTGATCATTTTTTGAGATATTTTGAAAAGTAAGTGCATCAAGTTGCATATCGTTGAAAAGGTAATAAAATCTTCTGTTCAAAAATTACAAAATTTCATATTGCTCCTATTTAAGAAAACATAAGTTAGTCTCATATCTCAAAAACTACGAGATTTCTGAAAATTAAAAAAATATTTCTAAATAGACAATACTAAACCTTACAGCATTTATTTGAAACATTTTCTAAAATTTCAAGTCGCTTAAGAAATATTCACGATGGAAAAATTCGGACTAAAATGGTTTTTGGCTAATATCTAGTAGGCGATGAAATTTTTGTGAAATGTAAATACACCATTGAACTGTCCCCTCTTAAAGGTAACTTTTCTCTCATTTAACCGAATCTCTATCTCTTATAGTTTCCGAGATCCCCATACTGTCCCCTGTTATTTAGACACCCTGTATGGTCATATATGATCTAATTTGTTTCATATGCATGATCTTTTTGCGCGTCTAATAATAATACCTATATAAGCATTAACTTTATTTGTATTTTTATTTACAGCCGTTAAATGTAACGACCACACACCAATACTGAAAACTCTAGCTGGACTGGGTGCAGGTTTCGATTGTGCGTCAGAATTTGAATTATCAAAAATTGTCACGTTGTTCCCGAATATTAACCGATCTCAAATAATTATTGCAAACCCAGCAAAACCTCCATCACTGATCAGGTGCTCAGAAAAGTTAGGAGTATCGTTGACAACATACGATAATGCTTGCGATCTGAGCCAAGTACGCAAAAACAATCCCAATGCGAAACTTGTATTGCGCATCCGGTACGATGCTTCGCGGAGTTTAGTATCATTTGGTGAAAAGTATGGATGTGATATTGAAGGTTAAGTTAAATCCTGTATATGTATGTGTACAGCGCCGGCTTTATGGGAGCCAGGCCAGGTGGGGCGGTGCACAATGGGGCATAAGTGACTTTTTTGGTTCAAATCAGTGTACAGGCTGTAATTTTTTAGTAAACTTTTTTTTAATTTTTAAATTTTTTGTCGATCTGTTAAACCCGATTACCTAAACAAAAAATATAGCTAAATATAAACAATGCTAATTTTTTTTTAATCAAGAAAAATCGATTATTTGATAGCTGCTAACTAACAAATCCTTATTCAGCAATCCAGAAAACCTTTAATAAGGTATTAGCTGAGATATTAACTATTCAATTTATTTGTTAATTTATCAATTTCATTTGTTAATAAGAGGGGCCTTACTCGACGGTTTTGGGGCATTTGATAGTCTTAAAGTTAATGATGTAAACTATATTTTTTTTAAAGTTGGGGTCTGTAGGAATGAGCCAAGCTGAGATATTAACTATTCTTGTTAATTTATCAATTTTAATTGACATTTTCGATGATTTTTTAAGGGGGAGAGAGGGCGGAAAAATCAATCTCGCTCAGGTCTGGCGCCCTTGCTAAGGCCGGCTCTGTCTGTATACATAAGTCTTAGATAGATTTTTTCAGAGTAAAATATTAAATAGATCAAGATACTGTCTATACAGGCTGACCCATTTTAAGTATTTTTTCCTAAAAGCGCAACCTGGCATAGTAAATTAAGTTTTTGAAAAACCTCAACATCCTTACCTCGCAACACACTAATTTTGTGAAATGATAAAATAAAATACCGTCGATATTAGTATTACTCGATGTGCATTACGAGGAGGTTGTATATCAATTTTCTCTGAAAATGGTCGATTATTATTGACTTAAAATTTAAAGTAAAAAAATCAAATTTCTAATTATAATTCTTTAACATTCTCGCAATATCGAAGATACGAGAAGTTTTGTGATCGTTTTGAAAAAAAAATTGTTCACCGATTTAAAAATTTTAACTTGATCTTTCCGTTTCAAGTCAAGACAAACACTTTTCGTTCCGTGCCTGTCTATATGTGTATCTGTCTGTAAAGTGAATCCTTGTCACACACCTAACTCAAGAACCACTGAACTGATATTAATGAAACTTGGTTGGTTGGTTGGGTCTGGCTTGATAACGGTCTCATTTCAAAATCATCAAAATCGTTGTAAAAAAATATTTATTTTTTCAAGATATCTCAAGAACGACACATGTTAGGTGAACATTTTATAGAATCTTTTTTGTAGAGCAATTTCACTACAACATAACGTTTTGTTGTAAAATATTCCCTTAAGTACAAAGATTTATCTCAATTTGCTTTAAAAAATTGTCATTTGTTTTTTTTAAATTGTTATTTACTTTGACATATTAAATGTCATTTTGATGTTACAAAAAATATTCTATAAAATTTTCACGTAACGTGAGATATCTTGAAAAAATAAATATATTGGGATGCCTCCCTCCCCCTGATACACGATTTTGAAATGGAACCGTCCTCAAGCCAGACCCAACCATCCAACCAAGTTTCATTAATATCGGTTCATGGTTTATAAGTTACGCGTGTGACAAGGATTCACTCGATAGACAGACATGGAACGAAAAGGGTTTGTCTTGACCTGAAACGAAAAGATTAATTTAATATTTTGAAATCGAACAACAATTTTTTTATCTCATTTTAAAACGATCATAAAGCTTCTTTTTTCTTCGATATTGCGAAGAAACAATACTACAATTACATTTTTCTTAATTGAAAAAAATACGTAAGTGCGGTGAATGTTGATAATTTTCTTTTGACATCGGCATCATTACACAAAATTTCCAATTTTTTAAAGATTATTTTAGTATTATTTTTGGAGATATGGGTAGGGAGGGGTAAATAATTTAACGATTTTTTAAGATTTTGATACTAACAACTCATTTACATGTTGAAATTCCTTGAATTGTCAGCTTTCATTTGAAACTTCACTTGAATTTGGATAAAATATGGAACCGCATAACTTCAACTTCAAAACCACTTAAAAAAGATCAGCATAAAAACTGATTAGACTGTATATAAAAAGTATGAAAATTAAAACGAAAATCAATAGAAGTTGTTAAATTGAAGTTATTAAGAGAAAATCTACTTGAATCTATAGATTACTACATTCTTCCTTTGGAATTATTTTTAATTTTAGATATTGATAAAATATTGAGTATCCGTTATTCTTAAATAATCAATATAAACAATAATTTATTCTGAAATGTTAAATAAGTTAAAATATGTATTTTTTAGAAGGTAAAAAATTGTTACTACTGACGAAACAAATGGGTATGGACGTAGTCGGAGTATCATTTCACGTTGGTACATATTGCGAAGAACCTGAAGCATATTATCAAGCTATTTTACTAGCTAAACGTGTGTTTGATTATGCTGAAACGATCGGAATACATATGGATTTACTTGATATTGGTAAGAACAGATAATTTTAATACACAATGGTGTTACGTCATAACATGATAACTGACATTTTGCCATTTTCTGATAAACCCTTATTCCGATATAGTTTTGTGCGTTCTCTCATTTGATATATTCACAGCATCTGTATTATAATACGAGGGTTGTCCCAAAAGTAATGCACAGTTGGCTCTAGCTCGAAAAATATTTATTGAAGAAGATACAAGTGATTACAGGCCTTCAATAAAATCCTCTCCCTTATCAATACACGCTTGCCAGCGGTGCGGAAGCACTTGGATTCCGTTATATTCCGGATATTCAATAAGAACGAGTCGTATCTCTTCGGAGCTCTTCCAGTGTCGGAAAAAGCACCTTCCGAAGGGGTTTCTTCAGCTTCGGGAAGAGATCGAAGTCAGGTGGGCTCAGATCAGGACTATAATTCGGGTGGCGGAACCGTTCCCAGCCGTATTTTTTGAATTCAATGATCGGTGCGGGCGCGCATTATCGTGCAAAATCACCATTTTGCAACATTCCTGGATGCAGTTTACGAATTTTTGAGCGCAAGACATTCTGAAGAAAGTTTTTGTAGTACGCTCCAGTGACATTAGTACCCTTTCGGAAATTGAAGCGTTTGTGTTGTCAGCTGTTACAATAGACAGTCGCCCCGCGAGCGGATCGTCTTCGGTGCTTGTTCGACCTTTTCAAAACTTCGTGTGCCACCTCTGTACTGTGCTACGATTCACAGTAAACCTTCCACACGCTTCTTTTAATGCGGCACGAATTTCAGGCACTTTTTTACCGCGCACTGTTTCGATGCGAATATAATATGTACGTAGGTTGCTCTATTGTTGAAATCCGACCCGACGGACTGTTCTCGTTGTCTTTTCGAATTTTTTGCATTTTTCTATTAAACGAATCCCACTATCATATGATATCAACGTATTCTTGAGACTTCAATCTGCACACTGACGCTTCGATCAGCTGTCTGCGTTGCCTACAACACACGCTAGAACGCGCTGTGCATTATTTTTGGGACAACCCTCGTACTTTTATATTATTTTTATTTCCAGGTGGTGGATTTTCTGGTAATACTATAGACTCGATAGCTCGTTGTGTAAATCAAGCTTTGGAAGAATTATTTCCTAAAAGTTCAAACATTAAAATTATTGCTGAACCAGGAAGATACATGGTGGAATCTTCTAGCACTTTAGTTAGTCATGTATATAATGTTAAAGAATTTGAATTTGAAGACGGAATTAAAAATAATGCTCGTTTCGGTTATATTCTTAGTGATGGAGCTTTTGGTAGCTTTTTACACATCGTCAAAATGCAATACCAATCAGTTAAGCCGAGATTATTAAATGTAAGAAAATATTATATGTATTGCTAATAATAGATATACAGGATGGGGCATTTAAAGTGTTACAGTTGATTAACTCAGAACCATCGCATATTTGAAAAAAATGTTTCAACCAAAAAATGTTTGGTTGTAAGTAAATAGTAATATTTATTTGCTATTTTAACGTGGCTTTCAAGGATATTTGAAGGTCAACATCATTTTTTTAAAAAGGAACCTATAGTTTTTATGTAGTAATCTTATTCTACGTGAAAAAACACGAATCTTTTATTGAAATCTTTTTTTCTACGAACCCAATCTTTCCAAGGTATCTAACAAAATAATTCGAGATTTTGAAGTTTCAAGAATTTTTTACTCAAAAACCACAAACTTTAGAAAAAAAGTACAGGATACACAAAATATTTATTTTGGTCTAATAAAGCGTGGAGAATTATTTAAAAAAAAATTAAAAACTTTTTCTATTTATTTTATTTTAGCAACAACAAAAAAAAGTACGAAATGTTAAAAAAAATCTAGAATAATTTCATTAGACCAAAATAAACATTTTTTGTATCTTGTACTTTTTTTCTAAAGTTTATGGTTTCTGAGTAAAATATTCTTGAAAATTCAAAATCTCGAATTATTTTGTTAGATACCTTGGAAAGCTTGGGTTGTTCAAAAAAAAGTTTTCAATGAAAGATTCGTATTTTTTCACGTAAAATAAGATTACTAAATAAAAACTATAGGTTCCTATTTAAAAAAAATGATGTTGACCTTCAAATATCCTTGAAGGCTACGTTAAAATAACAAATAAATATTACTATTCGATTACCCCCTTACAACCAAACATTTTTTGGTTGAAACATTTTTTTCAAATATGCGATGGTTCTGAATTCTGAGATAATCAACTGTAACACTTTAAATGCCCCACCCTGTATACAGTAGGCATCAGTAGGTATGTAATATTACGGACTATTGTAAAAAATCGATAGTATTTAATATTATATCATTAAATTATTTACTGCTTAGAGCCCCTTGCAGGCACCTATTTTGAGTTGGAAAAAGGAAGGTCAAAATAGGGTCAAATTCTACTAATTAAAATCTACATTTTGACACCCCACATGCTTTAGGATATTTTTTTTATTTGCTTTGGAATCCCCTGCAGGTGCCATTTTTGAGAAAAAATAAGAAATAGGGTCAAATTTCACTTGTTTGGTTAAATATTTTGACATTTCACATGCCTTGGTATAAAAAATATATTTTGTTTTGCTTAGCTTTAGCTAATCTTTGTCTAGAGGTGATAACTTTACATGTTCAATAAAAAAAATTCAAGTTTCTAGCTTATGTATGTAGTTTACAAGACATTATCGGAACTTTAAAAATGAATCCTAAAGTAATTAACAGCTCACTGAATTTCTTAGCCTAGATCAAAGACTTTTAATATTTTAAATATCTACTTTAATTCATGAGCCACGTGTAACCTTTATAAATTAATTTATTATTAATGTTGATCATAATAAATTTTGAAATTGAATTAACCAAGGAAATTAAAAACACTTTTCGTTCATTTTGTATTAAAATGTTTGGTTAGGTACTATTTTTATAAAACTATTAATATATTATAATTTAATTTTCTCTGGTACTTTGTTTTCAACAGTCTGTCCCAGAAGATGAACCAAGTTATTTATCTATACTTTGGGGGCCAACTTGCGCCTCTTACGATATAATTAATCCCCTAGTCGAACTCCCACGACTATACGTTGGAGATTGTCTACTGTTTGATAAAATGGGCGCCTATACTAGAAGCGGATGCAGTACTTTCAATGGATTTCAAGTACCAAAGGTTTTTAACATCTGCACAAACGAAATCAAAAAATGTTTGTTGAGTTTTGGGAATATATTTGACGAAGATAATTTTAAAGATTTTTTAATGTTGAATCAACTTTATTTTAACACATGCGTTTCACCGAAGTAATCTACTTAACCGATTTTGATGAAACCAGCACCAAATTGTTCCTTGAAATCTCAGGAGTGCAATAGGCTACAATGATCACGCTATCGCTCAAAAGAGCTGAACATTGAATAAATTAGCTACACATGTCTGAGGAAAAATAAACGCGCGGACCATTTAAAAAAGACAGAGCCGTAACTAAAGACTCTGGACCCAGGGGCAGCAAGTGATATAAAATTGCAGACCTTTTTTTTGTTCCTTAATCTTGCCGATTATAGACTCGGGGGCCCCAGGGCACATGCCCCGGTGGTAGTTACGGCCCTGACTAAAGAAATAAAAATTATGTGTTTATAGAGTTCAACTAGAAAGTCCACGAGAGCATATATCTAACATTAATATTTAATTAAGTCACTACAGATGTTTTGGTTTTCATATTTAAAAAAATAAATATCTGCCATGAGAGCCACGGGACATTCTTATACGTAATCCTGACAGAGAATAGTGTACGTGATTCTTAATTTATTCAAACACTTTTCTGACAAAGTAATAATACTAATAGTAGCGTCGAATTATATTTTTTCGTGAAATCTCTTAGTAGTGAAATTTTTTTGACTAAATCGCTTGCTTTTGGATTCAGGAATATATGTAAGTTTTCCGGATTCTCAGTGCTCCGGAACAGGGTCAAAAATGCCTTTGTTTATAACGAATTAAGGTTTTTTGACGATAGTTCGGCTAATATTTTGAATAAAAAAAAATTAAAAAATATGAGATGATGCGCTATGAAAATAAAATGACCCAGGGTAAAGGTCAAATGGTCATTCCGTTCACCCGTAAAAAAATGAAAACCGCGGAAAAAACGATATTTTTAAAGTTAAGATAAAAAAATAAATAAAACTCTTAATTTTTTTTAAATATCTTCAAAAGATAGCTTTTAACGGTACAAACTGATGTGCAACATCTCATCTCATAGTTTTTGTTTAAACGGCCACAATAAAAAAACTAAGAAACGTTTTAGGGCCGTTTAACACGATACGATTATCTCTCGGATAGTGATTTAGATTATCTATATTTATAATACAGTATCTAGTTTCGATTGTTTTCAAGATAAAATAAATGGTTAGGATTTAAATGTTATATTTATAAATATCGAAGTTTTTGGTAGGATTATTATTTTTGGCAATTCGATAGTTTTGAAAAGGAAATTTAGACAATAATAAAAGGGGTGGTTTTATAATTTTGATATTTGCAGCCTTTTTTCAGATAAATCGACGCTACTATAATAAAAGATAAAATAAAATGAATGGGACATAAAGTATAGTTAATATTATTCTCTACATTATGTATCAAATTAATTTTTTTAACATTTTAACCGATGTTTACTCTTGTCAATTTTTGAATTTTCGAATTATTTTTCAAGTAAGAAAAAATATTTTAGATAAAAAGAGTATGTTATTATCTATAATTTATTCCCCATACATTTTTTTCAAACATTTATGATTTAGTCAGAAAGAATTTTTTTTAATAATCACTCAGTATTAAGTATAAGAAAGTTCCATGGTATCTATGGCAAACACGCACACTGTTCAATCTCTGTAATTCGTATAAGAATGTTCCATGACACTCATGGCAGATATTTTTTAATTAACTTGACCATTTTCCTCTAACTCTCACTGTTTCAATGTAATTCGAAAAATCAAAAATCGACGTAGGTAAACATCCGTATCCGGTTGAAACATCGTTTTCAAAAATAGGATGTTTTCTTCCCAGACAAAAATTAATCTTAAATATAAAATTTCACCCTTCTACGATTTGTCATATTTGAGTTACAGCGCTTACAGACCGACCGACAGACAGACTGACACACAGACATCATGGCGAAAATAGTCAGAATGGATTCAGGGAAGGTCAAAGTGGATAATTTCATCAAAATCCGGATTTCGAAAAAATCGGCTTAACAAAAATACTTACTTATAGGTACTATTGTATATTTCATAGACAGAGTGATTTAGTACTGTCGTGCCAATTTTGAACAGTACATCGAGAAAAATATTTTAAGCAAAAAAACATTATATAAAAATTTGTCATGAGGGCGCTACAGCTCTCCAAAGATTTTACTCAAAATTAGTTTTTATTTAATATCATGAGAATCCATTGTGCTATAGTTATGAAATTTGATACAGGGTTTAGTATTAATAAGTGTTATCGATTTCCAGTGTTGAGCAATTATAATTTAGATCAGGGCTGTATGGGGCCAGTGTGCTCATCGATTTTTATCTAGTATTTTTTGTTCTTTAATTTTTTCCTGAATTAGACATTTGAATAAGATTGCATGGCACAAAATACACAAATATATACTTTGCTCATTTATCATAGGATAAACCGTTTACGAGCAATATCGATGCAAAAGAAAGCATGCAGAATTTTACTTAATACGGATGCTTCAAATTAAACAAAATAAATTTATATTCTTGTTCTTTGATTAAAGGTAAGAAAAAAGTTAATGTACATATATCACCTAATACGTGTCCTCTTAGACCTATAGCCACTTCTATTAATGTTGCAAGTAATTTACTAACATAACTAGAAAGTGATACTTAAAATGGCTATTTGTTGGCAAGGATGAATTTTTGGAGGTATATTTTTATAATTTTTTTGTCTTATTTTTTATCATAGAACAAGAATATAAAAATATTTTTTGTAATTTGAAGCATCCGTATTAAGTAAAATTCTGCATCCTTTCTTTTGCATTCATATTTCTCGTAAACGGTTTTTCCTATGATAAATGAGCAATATATATTTTTGTGAATTTTGTGCCATACAATCTTATTCAAATGTCTAATTCAGGAAAAAATTAAAAAACAAAAAAATACTGGATAAAAATCGATGGGCCCACTGGCCCCATACAGCCCTGATCTAAATTATAATTGCTCAACATTGGAAATCGATAACACTTATTAATACTAAACCCTGTATCAAATTTCATAACTTTACCACAATGGGGTCTCCAGATATTAAATAAAAACTAATTTTGAATAAAATCTTTGGAGGGCTGTAGCCTCCTTACGAAAAATTTCCGGACACATGTTCATATAATGTTTTTGCTTAAAATATTTTTCTTAATTTACTGTTCAAGTTTGGCACGACAGCGCTGAATCACCCTGTATATATGTACAATGTACATGCGTATAAGAAAGTAAAAATATCGGCACTCATATTTCATGGAACAAGTTGATGTGCAGGTTTTATCAAAAAAAAAGTTTCGTTAATAAAGTTTATGTTTATGTATCCTTTCCTTTGTAATATAAAAATTGGATTTTATTATTTACTATTAATTTATATCTATCTAATTTGGTTTTACACGTGAGTGCAGTCGAGGTGATGAGTAACTATTTAATGTAAAAAAGGTTATTGTTTTTATTTATTTTGTAGTATAGGTTGCAAATTAATAATATATCTACTATATAGTATAAAATTTCGATTTAATTATTTACTTAACTTATTATATCTCTTTGGTTTTACACGCAGGCGTAGCCGAGGGGAGGATATTTCATTTAAATAAGGTCATAGTTTATATTTATTTTGTAGTTTAGGTTGCAAATTCTTAATCCCTTTACGTACAAAGGACAAATATGTCCCGTGTACGTAAAATAGTTTTTTTTTTGTAATTTTGCACGTTAAATTAATAACTTAACGTGCAATATTACAAAAAACTATAAGGGACAAATATGTTAAAAATTTGTTTTTTCGAAAAAGTGAATAGATCATAAATTATAGATAATAACATTACCAATAATTTTTAACTTGACTAGTTTTCTCTAATTCTCACTGTTTCAAAGTAATTCGAAAAATTCAAAAATCGACGTAGGTAAACATCCGTATCCGGTTGAAAGATCGTTTTCAAAAATAGAATGTTTTCTTCCCAGACAAAAATTAATCTTAAATATAAAATTTCACCCTTCTACGATTTATTGTATTTGAGTTACAGCGCTTACAGACCGACAGACAGACACAGACACACAGACATCATGGCGAAAATAGTCAGAATGGATTCGGGGAAGGTCAAAATGGGTAATTCGGTTAAAATTCGGATTTCGAAAAAAATCGGGTTCACTATACTTTATTATACATATTATTGACATGGTATAAGAAAGTAAAAAACTGGTAAGCAGAAAATTCCAAAAATTTGGATTTCGACTATGCTCGACCAATACTACAATGCTGTATTGGTCGCTTTTTTGGTGCTTCACACTTTTTTTGTGCGGCTTTGTTATCATCACTCAAAATATCTGAGTTGTGAATTAATATTTATATTTTTTATTCCCAAGTAATGTATCGAATATTTTATTGTATTTTTATGTAATTTAATAATAAATATTTTAACTTTCAAAATATCATTTATTTAAAACTAAAAACTATTTAAGTGGTACTAAATTAACTTAAAAAACAAAATACTTTTTGAAATATACTCATAGAAGTAAATAAGATCTTTTAACGAAATCTTTTGATCGATTTTCAAATTTTGATTCTAGTCTAAGCAATCTATCCAAATCCCAATGCTTTAGTTCGGAATCGGAGAGGGCAGGATGAAACTTTTAGGGTAGTTAGGGCCCATATAAAGAAGTTTAAATCCAAGTTTTAGACTTATCCCCAGGGAGATTTTCCCGCCATCTTGAATTTAGGAGTGCATTCGTTTTTCGCAATTTGCGGCTTTACAACGCACTTTGTCAAAAAGTATCATCAGTTATTTATTGTAAATAATAAAATTCCCTATCGAACCATGTGTATTAAATAACTAATTAATTCATTATTTGAACAATTACGGGCATTTTAGTGAAAAATTTGAGGGCTTAAACTATTAACTATTTAATTATTTTCGATAACTATTCCGAAATAATTAGCCACACCAAAAAAGTACTAATTAATCTAAAAATTTGTGAAATTTCTCGAATGCAACCCTAAATCCAATATGACGGGAAAACCTCCCGGGGGATAAATTCTAAAACTTGGATTTATTCTTCTTTTAATGGGCCCCAACTACCTTCAAAGTTTTATCCTGCCCTCTCCGATTCCGAACTAAAATTCTAGATTGCTTGGACTATTTTTCCCAATATCTTTCAAGTTATTCTCTTTAGTCTCCGAACATCACATATGATACCTAATACAAGGGTTGTAGTAAGAATTTAAAATCAGATGCGTTCCTTGTCGGGGTGTTGCCGCCCGCTACCCTCGGCCGAGGCCCCGCGCGCACCGCGGGATGCGCGTGTGTGCCGTGGGAGGGGGTGGCGGCGGCGGCGGGAGGGGGCGGCCGTAGGAGGGGGTGGACGCGAGGTGAGGGAGGAATGGAAGACCAAAGTGCGTGAAACGCTATGTGCTGAATAAAACAACATACGGACTATGAACAAATAGACTTGTAGTAATTGAAATTAGTACATTTTATTATTACAGAGTAGTGGCCTTAATTTATAGGTAATTTAAGGATGTAGTTTTTTATTTGTTATTTTGATATTTACATTTTTGGAAGCGAAGAAGAGGTGGTTAAATGTAGTTTTATTCATTTAATTAAATAATTAATTTATTTATTAGAACTGACTTTGAGATGTGTTTTATAGAAACTAAAAGACAAACAGAGAATGGTACAGTAGTCGTTCGAATAATAAATGTTAATATTACGGAATAAATGTGAAGATCAAATGATAAATGAATATAAAGAAACATTTTTCTTTTATTGTTAGTTCTAATGCCGTGTTTAGACCAAAGAAAACAAAACAGCAACACGGTATTTGAAATCACATCGTATTTAAAAATGCATAGGGTTTATTGTACTTTTTGTCAAAAAGACACGATATTACTGTTTTGTTTTTTCGGTCTAAACACGGCATAATAGATACCAAATTCACTAGCTTATGTTTTAATCAAGTCTAGGGTGACCAGATTTTAGTTTTGGTAAACCCTGACATTTAAATGAAGACCTGTTTTTTATTTATTTTTATTTTATTCTTTTTATTTTTATTTTCATAACATTTATTACCATAATCTGCACTTTTGTGCCCCCTGCTGTATTTTTGAGGACCGGAGATTCAGTATGCAAACCCTGAGACTCCGGGTCAAAACCGAAGACCTGGTCACCCTAATCAAGTCCCATACTGGCTTTACTAAAGTACCTATAGAAAATTATACATATTCTCTGAACTTTGATTATATAGGTCTAGAACATGTGCATTAGTCATATATAGGAGAGTTATTAATTTATTGTTAAGACCCTATTTATTTTAGAATATTAACAATCTCCTAAAGTATCTGAAACTTGAGTAAATAACTACGTTATTAACAAAGATTTTGCGTACGGCCTATTTTTAAGACATTGATGCTGGATCCATAAATTAATTAGTTGTTTTTAAACTACGATTAACGTTAATCCTAAGCTTATTGTTAATCATGATTAGTAAACGGACGATTCATGAACTAGTTATTTTTTACTTCGTAGAATTCATCATAACCGTGATTATTAATCGTAATTAACGTATAACGATGGTTTAAAAGTGGACAATTAACTCATTTTGATTATCTTTGCTTTATGCAACCAAAAGTGATTGTTATATATAATAATTATATTTTATATCTGTTACTTATGAGTAGTTTGATTTAATTATAGTATAAATAATATATTTAAGTACATAATAAAATTTAGAGATATATATAGTTTAAACAATAAATCTGTATTTATTTTAATTTTAACATAATAATGTAGTATGATTGTATATAATTAATCGACGTTGACGATTAAAATTTGAATGCGTGAGTAGCAACGACGTTACAGGAGGCAGCGGCTAGAAATTCCGACACCGTCTCACACACACAGAGAACGGGGTGGCTGTCGGCAGGCGAACGAGCGGGCGGTGGGTGAAGGGCACAGCGGGGCGGGCGGTGAGGAGGGGCGTGTGAAGACGTGGGGTGGTCGGTGGCGAGGAGGGGGCAGGCGGCAGGCGCGTCGGGCGATTGCCGCAGTCCATTGCGGTGGGTGGGTCCGCTAGGCTGTGTGTCGACCGGCTCCTCAACATGTAGCCGTCTATGAAACATCAAAACGTCAGGCAAGTGATCAAATAATATCATTTAAATGTCGTATGTATATGTATGTTACACCTACACTATATCTATCACTGTGTGATTTGTTTTTAAAACTGCTGTGTATGCATGTGTATGTCATACGGGTGTCTACGAAATCTTTACTTGTTTCGTGCAATATCGATGAAACTCTGCTGGTGTTTGTAGTGAGTTCGTGTTAAATCGATTTTCCGTATCGTCGATCGGTTTTCGGACAAAGTGCGCATGCTCGGAAGACAGCTTAGTGTCAAATTTACCTCAAGGGTTGTCTTTGTATCTACAGATGATTCGTTTTCATCTTACACTTTTCATTTAGTTCAATGTAAGTAGATTTTGATAAATGATAATTTATTTCATACATTAACATATTTATATGAATGAAAATAAGGAATTTATATATAAACATTATGCATATAAATAAATAATATTCTTCATCATTTGTCGATCAAACTTAGTTCTTAATTATGTCTATTTTATCGTATTTGCACTGTAATAAGTAATTAATACTACATAAAATTTATAGTCATAAAGTTTTATATTAATCATTAAAAATTCAAGTTATATGACTTTTGAATCATGTCTAGATAAGTTTTGTAGATTTGAAATGCATGCAATAAGCTGTATCATTTATATAATTCATTGCTATTTTTAATGACATCGTTCATGATAAAATTAGCGTTTTTAATATTATCTTAATTTTTGAAAATTTACAAATAGCAAATGATTACAAAGTTTTTTTTTACTAAATATTTTATCAAATTTCTGTTATTTATCTCGAATAATACATTACTTTAAAAAAATAGATTACACTTATAAAACTGATTTAAACTATTATTTTATTTATAATTTAAATCGTAATATTGTAGGAAATACAGTATATTAAAAAAACTGTTTATGAATATTATTTTTATTAAGATGTAGGGGGTCTTCATCAATAATATTTTGTTTAATAATACATATACAACCTAATGTTTTTTAATAAGAAAATATCTTAGAAATTGTGCTTTTCCTTGTGGACAAATTTCCACTGAAAACCTATAATCCAAACATTTTTTTGTTTTGTAATTATGCACATATGTGTACAAAGAGTGAAATGACGGTTCTATTATTAAACTGTACTCGGTGTGGGCAAGTGTACGCACCCCTCAGAGTGACGGGAAGGGCAAAGGGGGGTTATAGTGCGGGGGAAAACACAGGGGTTACTCCCCTCTCTCTTTGAAGACCGATGAGTTGATTTAGTCACGTTTAGCACGCATCTTTCTGAGGTTTTGAAGGGAGGGGGGTCGTCACAATCTTTATGTTTTACAAACGAAATAACAGCACAGGCTGGGGGTCCACGTATGTGTCATATGGTCGTAATTAAAATAAATATGTGCGCTGTTTATATTTAATTATGATTTTCCTTGACATTGTGAATGAATTGAATAATTGTATTTGAATTTTGTACATTTTTATTTAAAATGCTTTTATTTTTAAATAAAAAATCAGCTTATTCGTAATTTGATTTTTTTAAAGTATTTTTATTATTTTAATTTGTAATATGTATTTGAAGATACAAGAAATCAAAATTCTTAAGTTTCAAAATACTTTTTAGTCAGGGCTTTGAACCGTTATTTTTTTCATTCCGGTTCGAGTAAAAAAAATATACATATATCGGTTTGGTTCATGTTTTCGTTCCGAAAATAAAAACGGTTTTTTCGGTTTTCGGTTCAGCTCCGAGTGATTAATTTTAATTTTTTTTATTTGTATTAAAAATTTATTTTCTTCCATAATTTAGAACATTTTAGGGTACTTGTATGATCGATCTGAACAACTGAAGTGATGATTAAGATCATATTCACGCGCATATTTTAACATGTACCGAACCGAAAAAAAATCGATATTTTTTTTCAATTCGGCTCCGGCTTTTGTACCAGTAAAAAATAACGGGTTTTCCGGGTTTCGGTTCAGTTCCGGTTCGAAGCCTTGCTTTTTACCATATTCATATTTTCTTTTTTTGTTTAACATAATAATATAACAATTAATACTTTTAAAAAAAAATTCTTCATAAAATTTCCCGAAACCAAAATGCTTTGGTAATACATAATCAAATAAAAAATTTATTGAAAATGACATAAATTAGATTTAATAATAATGTTCAAACACCATATTTTCTGGAAATCCGACTTTTAATAAGTATAATAAGTAGATATAGCATAGGTATATGTTTACTAATATTACTAACAAGAGTAAGTTTTCTAAGAACAACTTAAATTTTTATTGCAAACACAATTAAGTACACAGTAATATATAGGTAATTATTGTATATTTTGGAATGGGTATTATCCGACAATTATATAATCTATTATCCTCAACACCTCTCAGGTTTATAAAATCCTGCTTTGTAAAATCCCTTTTTAAATCAAAATACTCTAATTACTTTCACAAAAAGTAATCAAGTGCTAGCGAGAGTATTAACAAATTATATAGAGTACCTGTTTCAATTTCTACCCAGAGGCACAAAACATCAAATGAAACAAACAATATAAAATACAATAATTAATCGTATCTTATATTATTACATTTTATCAGAGCCGTAATTAGACATTTTTAGGCCCAAGGGAAATATAAATTTACTATATAGCAGACGAGTCGGGGAAATAGGGTTGCCAGGTCTGCTTTCAAAAAATAGTGGACAAATGGGGGGGGGGGTAAGTAGTAAAAAAAAATTACAATTAAATTATATATTTTCATTTTTCTTACAAACATTTTAACACGTATTAAAATAATCACTTCAAAACTTTTACTTAAAATTCAAAACATCAAATATATTATAATAATATGTAAAATATTAAATTACATTTTACTTTGCTATTATTTAACTGCGCAGCTTTGATCAATTCTTTGTGTTTAAGGAATAATTCTTTAATTTCAGTACAACGTTGCTAAATTCATTGAAGCTATGTATTTGGGTCATTTCAAAATTTGTTGCAGATAAACTTGTCCCAGAAGAAAAAACATTGATTATTGTTAGTTACATTCAAACTTACATTAGATAATATTTTGGAATCAATAAATAAAGCATCGTATCTTTTATAAAAAAAAATAAATCCCACTTAAAATTTTCCATTTTTCTTTATATAGAAGACAACTTTGTTACCTTTATTGACCACTATGTTACTTTAAAAAAGTATTTTTAAGTGGAATTTATTTCTTTTTATAAAAGATGTTTAATAATACGGTGCTTTGTTTATTGATTCCAAAATATTATTTAAGTTTGAATGTAACTAACAAAAATCTTCTGAGACAAGTTATCTGCAACAAATTTTGAAACGACCCATTTGTGTTTTATACTGAGAACTGATTCAACTGATGGCTATTACTAAAGATTAACCTAATATTATTTACATGGTGATTTAATTAGAACTCAACAAAATAGTATTTACGTAAAACAATGATTAACTTTTATGTTTATAAAGCTTCCACGAAATCTTTGGTTTGACAAATTCGCGCTCTACATTATGTAGATTTTCTTATCCTTATTCTCTTAGACTGCACAGCTTTAGATTACGTACCATTTCATCATAAAGCTTTTGAATAAAAAAAGTCCACTATTTTGTGAAAAAAAATAGTGAACATAATGTGAAAAAAGCGGATTGTCCGCACAAATAGTGGACACCTGGCAACCCTACGGGGAAAGCATTTATTTTAGTCAATGCATATGACGCGAGGCCCTTAGCTCAGTGGCGTAGATAGCTTTTTGTAATGGGGGGGGGGGGGGGGATATATGCTAAATTAAAAAAATTATTATTATTATAACAATTTTTGAATTGAATAACCTTTTTTTTTTGATCATATAAACTGTACTTACTATACTTCATATTACTATAAAAAAAGGTCATTCAATTTAAAAAAAAAACTGAAGACCTTTTTTTTTTACTCTTATCTTCCCAATTTTTCCTATTTACTTCTACTATTTTCTTCCTTCTACTTAAAAAAAAATGTCTTGAGTTTTCTCATGGGGGGTGATTGATCATCTTATACCTCCCACCTATCTACGCCACTGCCCCAGCTAGCACTTCATGCGCTTGTTCTTAAATACGGCTCTGCGTATTATTAAGATTTATGAAGCAGGTAAAAATTGAAATGTTTATTTTTAAATTTACATAAATAAACTTTTCTTAATTTGTACTATATACCTATGTATAATATAACTGAAGCAGCATCAATATACGATTTACTTTTTTTTTATTATAATTATAATTTTTGTATTCGGTCACAAAATGTCAATCACGTTTGTGTATCTGTTTGTGCGTGAGTGCGAGAGAGAAACACAGAAGGATGATTATTCTTTTATTTAAAGGTAATTGTTATTTTAATTGAGGACATACAGAACTGACGTTTTCGCAGTAATTTTCTACAAACCGCTTGTTTGTTTTTTTATGATGAACCTAATTAACGTTTATAAACTATAATTTTACGTATTTAGTGGATTTAAAAATGCTCATTTTTAATGTACTAGTAAAATAAATAAATAAAATATTCTTATATCCCTCATTTAACTTCCAATCAATTATTTAATATAGGTATACCTACAGTGGCGTAGATATAATTTGCCTATACCCCGTAAAAACAAGTTATTATTAGGGCTCCTCTTCCGTGAAGTTTTTAACTAACAATCTGTAAATCCAACTCGAAATTATGTGCACTAGTAAAATGTCAGATTAATTCAATATTATTAGTGTCTATTAGGATATATGTATGCAGGGGTTATTTTAAGAAAATGTTTCAACTGTAAATACTTTTTATTTTTATTTTTTTGTTTTTTTGCTCTACATTTTCTATATTTCTTATAAATTATAGTGACCTTTTTTGCTCCACACTAATGTATTATAAACGAGCTAGCAAAATTTGCTAGCTAGCAATCACTTCCAAATGAAGTTTCAAACCTATCTGACAGTTCTCTTGCAGTTTCATGACAATTTAAACATCAACGGCATTAAAACAGTGGCGATATTATGAAAATTATTTTATACGGTCAGAGTCGCTAACTGTGTTACAAGTTGAAGTATCACTGCTCTAAATTCTATACTATCACATAATTAATACCCCATTTGAAAGTGCTTGCTAACTAGCAAATTTTTGCTAGCTCCTTTATAATACCGAACATTATACTTTTTTATATTTTTCTTTCTACTTGCAATTTTTCAACTACACAGATTAGCTTTTAAAACTGCAGTTTTCATTTTTAGAACTGCAGAAACAAGCTACAACTACACACTAAAATAACCCCTGTGTTTTTGGTCAGTCCGAGGCCCACTCACACTATGAGCTTTTGTGGACTTTATTTTAATAAATACTGAATATATATGTAGGTACCTATCATTTATTCTAACTAATACGACATATAAGTCATTTCCGTAAAATCTTTCGGCAATAAAACAATATATTCATATACAGGCCCTGAGAGAACTTCAATGGGGCCCGGCCAAACATAATTTTGGAGGCTCCACACCCCTCCGTTTCGCAAGTTTAAGGAAATTACTAACTAATTCCGTATTATCTTTAAATTTAGTTTGAACATTATTCTGTGGTTTGAATTCGTATTAAGTAAAATAATATAAATTATAAATATTTATATAAAATATAAATAATTTTCGGAGTCTTGAAGCCCAGGGGCTCTGGGCATTTGCCCTCCTACCCCCCTCCCCTATTTTGCTAATTATGGCACTGGAATACATTATTGGCAAATTCTTAATAACACAGGTCCACAAAAAAAAGTGGTCTGTGCTGGGGTATAGACCCAACTTTTATTTTGTATTTTTTCCCGCTGAACACGAATCCGTCGTCATAATTGGGGATTGATGAACAAAATCACGAGAAACCGGTTTTTATCGGTTTTTTGGGGTTTTCTCGTGATTTTGTTCATCAACCTCCAATTATGACGACGGATTCGTGTTTAGCGGGAAAAAATACAAAAGAAAAGTTGGGTCTGTACCCCAGCACACGCCACTTTTTTTTTAGACCTATGATGGTTTTTATCGGGTTTTTTGGGTTTTCTCGTGATTTTGTTCATCAACCCACAATTATGACGACGGATTCTTGTTCAGCGGGAAAAAATACAAAAGAAAAGTTGGGTCTGTACCCCAGCACACACCACTTTTTTTTTAGACCTATGATGGTTTTTATCGTTTTTTGGGTTTTCTCGTGATTTTGTTCATCAACCCCCAATTATGACGACGGATTCGTGTTCAACGGGAAAAAATATAAAAGAAAAGTTGGGTCCGTACCCCAGCACACGTCACTTTTTTTTTAGACCTATGATGGTTTTTATCGGTTTTTTTGGGTTTTCTCGTGATTTTGTTCATCAACCCCCAATTATGACGACGGATTCTTGTTCAGCGGGAAAAAATACAAAAGAAAAGTTGGGTCTGTACCCCAGCACAGAAAACTTTTTTTTTGTGGACCTGTGATTAATTAATTTTAGATGTTAACCAATATATTTAATTAATTACATTATTTATATTTATATCGTTATAGCAAGGATAATCTAAACTTTAGATATTAAGTTCATAACATAAAAAAACTATTGATAATTGAAATGTTACGTCATTTGCTTATATACAATTAAAAACCTACATATTAAAATATACATGAATGAAAATTGGAATTAAAAGAACACACATACATGTCGCGGACATACAAGAGCAAATTCGGAGGGTGAGGGGGTGTAAACGCGTTTCCTTCTGTTCATCACGACGAGGTAGAAGCTTTGCAGGTATATATCTCTCACAGTGCGAGTGGGTCGCCGATAGACCTACAGGGGGAGGGCGGGTGTGTATGTGTGTGTTGTCCCCTCTCCACCCACCCGGTATGGAAGCTATCGATCCCCAGTGGTGTGCTTGCGCGAACCACCCCAGCCCGTCCGTTTTCACCCTCTACCACCCCTCCTACATCCCGCTGTTACAACATCAACCCAACTCCCCGAAGTAAGGATGATTTTTAATTCTTGGAGGTAGGTTGGGTGGTTGAATAGAATTATGGTAATTGAAAGATGTATAAGGTTTGTGGCTTAGTGATATGTTAATTAATGCTCACCTTCTAGGTTTGAAACTGTTTAAAACAGGGCTGTGGAGTCGGTACAAAAACCTACGACTCCGACACCGACTTCTTTATTTTTTTACTGTCCGACTCCAACTCCGACTCTTTATGTACAAAAAGCTAGCACAAAGCATTTTATTAGCATTTTAAAGCATATTAATTGAACATTTGAAATTTATGGAAAAGAAATTTTCCTAAAATTCTAGTAAATTTGCAAATAATAATAAAAAATTACAATTTTTTTTAAATTCTTAAGAAAATCGCATACAATTTAAAATATCGGTACGGAGAACCATACATGACTTCCATGTTCTTTAATTTAGTTGCATTTGTATCCAAGGTAACATGAATTAATAACATATAAATTTGTATTTAAAATTCAAATTTTGAGGGTGGATTTTACCCCTTCAATAGCTGTTTAGGCACGTACAAATAATAAATATCCCTTGAACTACAAATGTACAAAGTCTTATCAAAATTAATGAGAAAATAGTTACGGTGATTCTGGTTCCGGCCGTAATTGAAAATTTCAATTCATTGTACTTCAAAATTTAAAACAAACAAAAAATAATAAGTGTGTAAAAAAGTAAAAAATCATTGTTTAATTAAAGGAGTTGGAGTCGGTACCTTTTTACCGACTCCGACTCCACTCAAAATTACTAAAACTCCGACTCCGACTCCTCGACTCCGACTCCACAGCCCTGGTTTAAAATACTTCTCACAGCCACTTTTGGTTTTATAACTTCATCTGTTTTTCAACTTTTACGCTATTCTTCATGTTAAGCTGCAGTGGGGTAAGTGCAGACCGGTTTTTGCATAGTTGGACTTTAAACCTATATATTTTAAATCTGACTAATTTAAATTGAATAGGACGCCAATTTTCTTTGTATATTTAAATATGATAGGAAATTGTAGAAAATATCAACTACAGTGCACTTGCCCCATTTTCGGGGCAAGTGCAGAATTGTGAATAAGCCTAGTATAAAATGCTTTTTACCGCATCAAGATATGTTGTTTAGTTTTGGAGTTGTGTACTTTTTAAACAAATGATAATTTTTTGTTGAAATATAAAAATGGATTTAATGAAATAAAACCACAATATAAAAAGATTTAAAATATATAAATGATAATTATTATTAGGAAAATATTAGTGTACAAGTATGAAGTAGTAAGATGAAGGTTCTGATTGACATTTTTGCATATATTAATCAGAATCTTGACATTTTTTGTTTCATGTAACCATTGTTGCATACGCCACATACTCACCTAAAGTTCTGCACTTGTCCCATGCCATGCATCTACGGGGCAAGACCCCATTAGTGTTTTTCTCAATAAATTTCAAAAATTTAAAAGAAATTATTTATTTAATCAATATTCTTTATAGTTACCAAAAATGCAAATATAAAATTTCCTTAAGAATTATTCTACGTTTATGGGTACCTCAAAGTTGTGTGTGTACCATGTAAGTGCTGCTTTTGTTTTGGTTGATAAAAATAAGGGTTAAAACATCATTCATTGTTCGAAATCTAGTTGGTATTAACTTTTAGTTGTTCACTACATATTAGCTATTACAATTTCACTCGTATTATAATAAAAAGAACCCGTTAATGCACTTGCCCCGTTTCTACACTTACCTCACTGCAACTTATCAATGATTCTATTAGTTATAAAATTTGTACGGATAATTAAAACAAATTGCATAAGATATATTATATTTTATAACCGTTTTGTTGAATGAAGTGATTATATTGTATATACGAATATATTTATTATTCTGAATATTAATCTATATACATTCAACTGTCTTACAGCGTGATTTGATGAAAATCGACCAATATATGTGTCAAAATGGTGGATATTTAAACTAATTATTATCAGTATAATTTATTAATTAATTATTATATTATGATAGCAACTGCTTTTACATTGTTTCAAATTTGATTCTTTCTTTTATATCTTTTGTGTCGTAGTACTTATCATTTTGTAATCATTAGCAAATGCCCAACACTGTGTACTCATTACTGGTTTTATCTTTACCATTACTGGAGAAAAAACATAAACAAAATAAAAGGCTATAATTTAAAAAACAAACTATATTTGCGGACTTTGGTAATTAAATAAAGAGTTACTTGTTTTATTAGTATACTCGTAACATGAGTTCATGAGAATTACAAAAAACAAGCCAATTAATTTAAAAAAAAACAACGAAAACTTGCTCTTATAGCGGCCATAACTGGTGCCTTTACCTTATATTTTCTTGTATTAGTATTTTCTTGTCAAACCGGAAAAGTCGTATTATTAATTTTTTTCATTTTGTTAAATTCGCATGGCCCTTTCGTATTACCTTTAAACCTAGTTCTTAAGCAGTTGTCACAAATCGATTCTGGGGTACAATCTATATGTATTTTTTTAAATTTGTATTGCAATAGATCACATAATAAATATATATAAGTACCTACCTTATTTTACCAGGAGGTCGTTGAAATTTTTGTCTTATAGAAAAGTCACCGGAAAAAAATATTTAAGACTTTGTGGCCTAAAAATCTTATATTTTTGTATGTCATCCCTTTTGACTATCATAGAAAAATCTTATATTCGTTAATATATGTATCTATATGCATTAATATTCAGAAGCAGGGATGTAACGGATGTCGTTTTAGCGGATGAGGATGCGGATACGGATATTGGTAAATAAGGTTTGGGGATGCGGATGAGGATACGGATGATTGTGATGTTATTTTGGAGGATGCGGATGCGGATATGAATTATGAATGAATAATTTATTTTAATAAGTGAAATAAAAAAATAATTGGGTTATTTTTAAGTTGGTTATATAATAAAATAACATTATTTATGGACTATTATTTAATTAATAATAATCAAATATCTTTTTTAAAGTAATACAAAAAATTTGACTAAAGTACAACTCTTGAAAAAATTCAATAATATTGAACACATTTTCTTTTTATGTGTCAATTTCTGAAAAAATCCGAATAAATATAATAATTGATTATTTAATTAATAATCAATTATTATTTTTTTAAAGTAATACAAAAAATTTACAGTTGATAATTTGACTAAAGTACAACTCTTGAAAAAATTCAATAATAGTGAACACATTTTCTTTTTATGTGTCAATTTCTGAAAAAATCCGAATAAATATAGATAATAATTGATTATTTAATTAATAATCAATTATTATTTTTTTAAAGTAATACAAAAAATTTACAGTTGATAATTTGATTAAAGTACCACCTTAGTACTAATCATGAAAAAATTCAATAATATTGAACAAATTTTCATTTAATGTGTCAATTTCTGAAAAAAAACTGAATAAATATGCTTCTTATTGTAGAAAATATCCGTTATAATATCCTCAAAGAAAAATAAGGATGAGGATGCGGAGTTTTAAAAATTTAAAGTTGCGGATAAGGATGCGGATGAGGATGTGTAAATTAATGCGGATAATCCGCAGTTGCGGATGCGGATGAGGATATCCGTTACATCCCTGTTCAGAAGTATACTATCCAAAATTTTAACTTCTAATTAAAAAACATTATATTCTGAAACTAAATAATATACTTATCATATCTGAGTCTCGGTGATATTTTTAACAAGTATTAAGAAATCGTAAATGTGTAAAATTTGACTAACGAGAAAGAGGGATTAACGTGTAACATAACTAACTAGAGGTTTTATTCCTTGATTAAAGGAAGAATGTTTTATGAAATGGAAAACTTTAACCGCAATAAACGTAAATCTTAAATTAACTTTCTTAATCAACGTTCCAGCATTTTATATTAACAATTATAAGATAAAATTAATAGACCAAGAGCTGGCTGCAAAAAAACTAGCCTATCGAGTAACAGAGTAAAATGTTTTTTTAAATGTTAGTACTCATAACGACCATGAAAAAAATCATTTTATGCCTGGGCGGAACTTGTTAATTTTTCAGGGGGGAGGGGGGCTAAGGAGTTAAAGCTAGGTAAAAAAATATTTTTTTTATACCAAGTCATGTAGCATGTTAAAATGTATAACCAAGACAGCGGAAACTGACCCTCTTTCTTATTTTTTTAATAATATTAAATAAAAATAAAAAATTATATGACGCCCCTCCCTATTATTCCAAAATTTAAAAAGATATTGTTGACTTTAGTATTTGTCGTTGGTAGTCCCAACAAAGCCTCGTTACCAATTTGTTTTAGATTTTTTGAGCCAGTAGTTACAGAGTTTGAGGAGAGGGAGAGGGGGGCAAAATAAAATACTGTTTGAAGACCCCTGCTGGCACAATTTTTGAGTTAGAAAAAAAATAAAAATTATGGTAATATTCTACTAATTGAGATCTAAATTTTGACACCCCACACGCCTTGGTATACCATTTTTTTTATTTGCTTTAAAGTCCCTTGCAGGCGTCATTTTTGAATTAGAAAAAAATAAAAAAGAGGGTCAATTTCCGCTACTTTGGTTATACATTTTAACATTCCAAATGCCTTGGTATAAAAACATATTTTTTTTACCTAACTTTAATTCCTTAGCGCCCCCCCCCCCCCCTGAAAAATGTACATGTTCCGCCCAGGCACAAAATGATTTTTCTCATGGTCGCTATAGGTATTAACATTTAATAAACATTTTACACTGTTACTCGTTAAGCTAGTTTTTTTGCAGCCAGCTCTTGGTCTATAAGATAATATTTATAAATTATTTTGTTCTACAGATTTATGTAGGTCCTCGGTAAATTACGGCGGTCCCTATGTTAGAAGTAGCATCGCAAATGGCTTCTGCCATGGATTGCTATGAAGATATGTTTAAAGAAATAACGAGAAAACTGTACGGCGAGGAGGAGGATGTAGACTTCGAAGCTGAAGGGTTTAAGTCCGTTGAACATCTCACTGCAGCTTTTGGTCTTGCTACTAGATCCCATCTGAAGGTTTGTTTTTTATTTTGTTTTCATTATTATTAGAGGTGTACCGGAATTCCGACCGGAATTCACGAATAACGTCACAACTATTATATTTTAAATATAAATACATAGATTATTATCTTACATCAGCGATTGTCAACCTGTGGGGCGCGATAAAACTAAATGGGGGGCGCGAGCATATCGAGAAAAAAATATTATTAAAAAATTATTTAATTTACTGAAAAAAAAGCAATTAAATACATTCTCGCATAATAAAAAAAAAATGATTGAAAATTGGGTCGCAAATACTAAAAGGTTGAGAAACGCTATCTTACATTAATAGGTATAATATTGTTCTGTATGGTATTTCTTTAAGAAAATAGATTAAATTATAAAAATTGTGTTTTCTACATATTCTGTAATTTTTACAGCTTCGTACACTAATTTGTATAGCTATAATTTCGTTAAATTATTTATATATAGCATATATACGTTCTTTTCGATCGAATCTAATTACATTTATAGTGTCAATAATAATATAATATAAAAAAATATATAGTATAGTAGTGACGTTAAAATATTCACTTTAAATCTACATCGTGAGTTCAGGCCGGAATTCCGGTACACCTCTAATTATTATGTATTTTTTCGCACGAGTTTGCAAAACGAGGCCAACTTAAAATAATATAAGATCATAATTTAGTCCAAGCAATCTATCCAAGAGGGCAGGATGAAACTTACGGTAGTTAGGGCCCATTAAAAGAAGTTTAAATCCAAGTTTTAGACTTCATCCCCCGGGGGATTTTTCCGCCATCTTGGATTTAGGGGTGCATTCGTTTTTCGCGATTTGCGGCTAAACAACGCACTTTGTCAAAAAGTATTATTAGTTATTTATTGAGGAAAACAAAATTCCCTATCGAACCATGTGTATTGAACAACTAATTAATCCATTATTTAATTAAAATTACGAGCATTTTAGTGAAAAATGTAGAGGCTGAAATAGCATTTTTCCATTTTTTTTAAGTTTTCCTGTGCCGTTTACCAAAAAATTAATCCAAAAAGGTTGGCCTTGAAAAGCTCTTATTGTAATATGAATAACTAGCGGATTGCCCGCGGCTTCGCCCGCGTTGTATAATTTTTTTATGTTGGCAACACAAATTATATTTTAAGACTTTTTTTTGCTTTTTATTTATAATATATAGATACATACTAAAACCCTCCTCCCCCATTATATTATGCAATATATGTATATATATGCAATATAAATAATATGTGTACATATGTATGTATGTATATTCAATATTTAATTTTTCTTTTTTCTGTTTTTCTTTATTATACAAAATCGTAAATATCTCGGCTATTGTAGAGTATTTGTTTTAAGTTTCAAGTAAATCTGACCAAAAAATATTTTTCTCAAACAAACTTTTACACCCTTTTTACCCCCTTAGGGGTTGAATTTCAAAAACCCCTTTCTTAGTGGTTGGTAAACGGCAGATCATTAACATAATCCCCTGATAAATGTCACAGGAAAGCTGAAAAAGTTGAAAAACTTTTTTTCAACCCCCAAATTTTTCACTAAAATGCTCGTAATTATTTAAATAATGGATTAATTAGTTGTTCAATACACATTGTTCGATAGGGAATTTTATTATCTACAATAAATAACTGATGATATTTTTTGACAAAGTGCGTTGTTAAACCGCAAATCGCGAAAAACTAATGCATCCCTAAATTCAAAATGGCGGAAAAACCTTTGGGGGGATGAAGTCTAAAACTTGGATTTAAACTTCTTTTAATGGACCCTAACTACCCTCAAAGTTTCATCTAGCCCTCTCCGATTCCGAACTAAATTTCTAGATTGCTTGGACTAATTATAAAACGCAACGTTTATCAGTCTATCTGTCCGTTCGTGCGCTTATCACTCGAGAACCACTTATCCGATTTACGTGTTTTTTTAAATTCATAGATATGTTATTTGCCCAAATTTTAGTACTTATGTATATATTTTGTAAATCAAGACGGGAAAAAGTTTGCCGTCAACTTTTGCAATACGCTGCCTAAACCGTTAAATATTAAACAATATATTGAAGTAAAGAATTTTGTAGAATAAAAAAATTTAAAATAAACTCCGCGACACCATATAGTACAGGCAAAATAGATTTTAACTAAAACATAATCATTAGATTAAAAATTACTTCAGAAACATATCCAATAGTACGAGTATTTCTCATTAAAGCATTCAGTGAGTCCCGAGGTCAAAAGTTGTTGCGTTTAGGGGAAGGTACAAAAGTAATTGTACTTAAGTACATTTTTTTTTTACTTATGCACAGCTCTGAGTTATCGAATAACTTGTGACAATAAAAATTTTATTTCACGAATTTTAATAAAATTGAATACCTATGTTGTTAACAGTGGCGTAGCAAGCATAATTGGCGCCCGGGCACGATATCTTTTTGGCGCTCCCAAAAATAATTTAAAAAAAATAATAATAATTTTATAATAAATAAAAAGGTTTTCAGGTTTTAATTTCTCTAATCTTATTTATTAAATACATTCTACATTTTCACGACTAAAAAAAAAAAAAAAAGGTCTTCAGTTGCATATTCTAAAATTGTGCATGCTATGCGATTCAAAAGGTTCAGAGCCTAACCTAACCCCCCTTGCCCCCCCCCCCCCCTCGCTACGCCACTGGTTGTTAAACTTGATATCAAAATTGATATCTAACAATAAGTAACATTCTTTAAAAATTTTGTATAAACTTGAATATTTAACTAATGTTCAAAAAAGTGATTATTGCAAATATGTTTTTAAAATTATCTATTGTAGCGAATTTTAAAATGAGGTATCAGAGGTGTTAGCAGAAAAATTATATAATATGTACGGAAATTCTTATCACTTCCACCTGCTAGTGTTCCTAGTAAACAACTTTTCAGCAGAACAGATTTGATCTATAAGGATTTGATAAGTCATTTGAATGGCGAAAATGCCTGTAAATTACTTTTCATTATGTACTTAATTTTAAGTTTTTTTAATTTTTGCTTCCTCGCAATATCGAAAATACGAGAAGCTATAGATATTGCTGTAACTTATTGTTAGTCGAATGGTTGGGTCTGGCTTGAGGACGGTCCCATTTCAAAATCATGTGTAAGGGGGAGGGGTGACATTCCAAAATATTTATTTTTTCAAGATATCTCAAGAACGACACATGTTACGTGAAAATTTTATAGCATATTTTTTGTAGAACATTAAATTTCTTATAATATGGGTCTACAACGTTTGTTGTAAAATATTCCCTTACAAAGATTTATCTCAATTTATTTTAAAAAATTCTAAACACTATCGGTTTTTATTTAAATTGTTCAATAATTAACTACCTTTGGTGAATCTAGCACGAGGAAGCACTGTGCATTTACTAGACAGATGTTTTTTTCTTAATTTACAAAAAAAAAAACAATAAATCGTATTTATCAAATAAATTCTTAATTCACATCCGCATCCTCCAAAATAGCATTACAATCATCTGCATCCTCGAACCCTACCTTCCCAATATCCGTATCTGCATACTCATCTGCTAAAATGACATCCGTTATATCCCTACTCAATTTATCTGCAGACTTTTGATAATAATAAAGTCATTCTTGGCTGTAATTTGTGTTGTTACGGTCCTTTTTTCATCACATATTGAATCTATTATTTTATCATATAAGTAAGTTTTTTTTATGTATATTAACAATAACAATTTTTCCAGTCGGAAACTCCTCAAGTTCAGCAGCCAAAAAGTAGCCCTGCAAGTGAGGTAAGATTTCTTTTTTCAATATTTTTTTCTAAAATTATTTTCAAAAATATAAAAAGTAGTATGATTTTAGTGGGTCTTTAGTTCTGAGCAGTTATCGTGGACAAACAGCAAGGTGGCAAGCTATAGCGCTAGCCAGAAACTGTTCAAGTGTTGCGACTGCCAATGTGCTGGCTTATTGGCACGCATTGTAGAGCACTGGATGGGCACACATGCAGACATTAAAATATTCCAATGTCCCCAATGTAATTATACTAGTGCATGGGCTAGGTAAATGTAAAACATGTTTGGATTTTTATTTACTAAAAAATTATTCTTTAATGTTTATGCTTACAGTATAATTTAACCAGGTTTTTTTTATTATTCGCTGAACTATTTATGTATAGGTATACTATAGGTATATTATTTATTTAAATTATAAATAAATGAAATATGTTGTATACATAAAGTAATGTATATGTTGAACAATAACATTCTTATTCTTTTATCTAAGAATAAATATACAACCATCATTCAATATATGTTATCTCGCCTGGCATTATTTAGCTCTCTCAAACATGCAGTCGTGATTGTTTATTAAAAATATTATATAAAATAATAACAAAATTTTTTAAAATTAAAATTGACCAAACCTGGAATCATTTTTGATTGATACCTATATATTACAACTGCTATAAAATAAAATAAATAATAGTCCAAGCAAACTGGTGTATTTAATTGAGGACACAGATTTTGATTAGTATTATATTTTAGATGTGTTCGAATACATTTACTAAGACAACATAATGTCCAAGAAAGCGTGGAATCATTTCTTAAAGACAACCCAGTATTAACTGATGTGACACGATATTTAGAAAGACTCATGGCTACCGTTGAGTCAGAGTTCAAACCTTCCCAAAATGCAAATATGAATATAGAAGACAATAATTTACAAACGGTAAGAAATTACTTACCGTTTTTTGTAGCTTAGAAAATCTGAACGATATAGTTTTTACGAAAATATAATTGAAAACAAAATTTTCAACATGTGTATTCGTTTAAATAATTGTTCAGGTTTCTATTTCTAAATTTTAAGTTGAAGTAATTATTACATTTGATATTTAATGAAGCATGTGTGCCTATTTGGTATATTACATTTTAAGTTTATGAAAATATTTTTATTATATTTTATATTCTTTTTATGAAATTTACATTAACTTTTTTTTTCTAGCAAGAGGCGTCAAATCCCCCTCCTACAAATACTTCATCAGTTAGTAAAAGATATAATTGTGCACATTGCCCTTACGCTACTGATAGAAGAGATTTATTTACTAGGCATGAAAATATACACAGAGAAGACAAACCGTAAGTTTTTAAATATATATTTATATTAACCCCATTTCAGGTCACAACATGATATCATTTTGGCCATTTTTTGATAAACACTTTTTCCCATTTAGTTTTAAGTGTCTGTATTAATTCAAAAAATAGATTATAATAAATGATTTGAACAAAAAAGAAACACTTGAAATTTTTTAATTAAATTTTTACAGTTACATTATGGCCTAGAACCATCGATAAAATATCAATAAATACTTTATTTATTATTAATTATTAACTCATTGCCGTCTTTAGTTATATTTGAATACATAAACATCAAATATTAATTATTTTATTTATTTCTCAGATTCCAATGTTACGTGTGCATGAAACAGTTCAACAGAGCCGATCATGTCAAAAAACATTTTTTAAGAATGCATAGAGAACATACTTATGATTTGAATAGGATAAGAAAACAACCACCTAAGAATGCTTCAGGTAGCTATAAAAAATTTTATATAGATACTACAGTCCTCACGGTTTCCAGAATACGGTATAAATACGTGGTATAAGTATAACAACGATATTTACACTGTTTAATGAAATACAGTATTTATACGGAATTTATCTTGCAAAACTTCCACCGGTACAAATGCGGTCTTTTTCTAATATAAATACCAAGCGATTACTGTTTATTTCTAGTAGAAAACTAATGAATATTTGAACAAATATACTCGGGCAAAACGGTGTTATCACGTATTTTATGTAGTTTAAAAATAGTATTTATACGGTTATCTGAAACCGCGAGGGAGTAAATAAAATATCATTATTAAAAAATATTCAATTCAATTACAGGAATGTCATTTTATCAAAAATACAATGAATCACAACCTCCCAATAACGTAGCATCAACATTACAAAATCACCAACAACAGATTAACATACCCAGCGGAATTGTAAACCCAATGGTACGGACTAATCAAGCGCCAATGGATGTAGTTAAACAGCAACCAAAGACGATACCAAATAAGTCTACAACTACAACTCCAAAGAAAAAAGGAGAGAAAAAGTATATGTGCATTATAAAGTATTTTGTTAAATCAATATTAATTATTAATATATTATTTAAGGTTTTCGTGTTGTTATTGCACATGGACTGGTGTTGACAATTGGTGCTTGAAGAGACACTTAAACACGCATCTGAAGCCTTTTGTTTGTATGCTGTGCGATTATAAAGCAGCTAGGTCGGAGCGACTTACAACTCACATATTGAAGGTAATTTATTATTTATTTGTATACAAAAGTATTTCCAATTACCACCTCTCCCCGAAATCATGACACTTGTTTCAATGTTATTGCTCAATCAGCTTACAACGTATAAAATATAAGACAGAAACTTAGGGGTATGATTCTACATATAACGAATAGAACATAAATTTAATAAAACTCTCATTTTTAGGGTTCCGTAGAAAACTAGGAACCTTTATAGTTTCGCCATGTCCGTTCGTCCTTGCTCAAAAATTTTAAGCCTTTAAGATGAAATTTGGTATACGGACGAAGACTGATAACCCGAAAACAAAAATGATAAGTTTTTTGAAAAAAAAATTTTTCACTGAATCCTTTAAGTAGTGTCTTTAGATAGGTCTCTTAAAATGCAATAAAAAATGTTATGACCTTTTTCTCCAACCCTTCAGTCACGATATATTTGCAGTTAAAGTCGTTATCAGAGCGTCCCCCCCTCTATTTTCTAAATGATCAAAATAAAAAATCTGAAAAAATTCGAGAATGTAGCTTTTAATCAGTACTTTCACTGAAAATTATAATGAACACTGTCAACATTTTTTTAAACCCCCCTCAGTCATTAGATAGGTCTCCTAAAATGCAACAAAAAATGTTAAATAACCCTTTGATTTTAGCCCTTCAGTCACGATATATTTGCATTTAAACGTCGTTATCAGAGCATCCCCTCCCTCTAATTTTTAAACTATGGATTCAAAAAATCTGAAAAAAATTCAGAATGTAGCTTTTAATTAGTACATTCACTGAAAATATTAACGAACACTGTCAAAAAATTTTTGGGTCCCCTCCCATAGATTGAAAATTGTACTTAATTTTTTTTCACTTACCCCATTATATGACCTTTTGATTTTAACCCTTCAGTCACTATATATTTGCTTTTCAGTGTGGTTATCAGAGCGCTCCCCCTTCTACTTTCTAAACCTTCGATGCAAAATATCCAGAATGTAGCTTTTAGTTAGTACTTTCAATGAAAATTATAACAAACATTGTAGCTAGAATAGTTTATAAAAAAAATTGAAATAACTATTTTTTTATAAATCGTAATGACTACGGAACCCTATCATGTGCATGCCCAACACGCACTTGGCCGTTTTATTTTCTAAAAAGTTTAAACGATGTTTTTGTTTCAGGTACATAATAAACGTGCCTGCACTAGATGTAATTTCTTGGCGGATGATCAAGCAGCTCTTACAATACATTTACAAGAGAATCAGTAAGTATTTTATGAAAAAATAATCATGCAACATCCATACTAATATTATAAATGCAAAAGTGTGTCTGTCTCTCTGTCTGTTTGTTACTTTTTCACGGCTAAACTGCTTTACCGATCTTGATGAAATTTGGCAGTGAGATAGCTTGCATCCCGAGGACGGACATAGGCTATTTCATATCTCGAAAATTCAACCCCTAAGGAATTGCAAGGGGGTGGAAAATTTTTAATTTTTTTAATAATTAATATTTAACCCCCCCCCCCCCCCCCGTTACATATGAAGGGTTTAAATTGGTTTTATTCGATCCGGCGGGAAAAATACCAATAGAGGGAGGGTTTTAGGGGGGAAAACAACCCTCTACTCGCATAGCAGCCGAGCTATTTACGATTTTGCATAATGAATGAAAACCAAAATATAGAAAAAAATTATATTTCACACTTTTTTATATATAAATGGTTGTAATTAGTTTTATTCGATCCGGCAGAAAAAATATCATGGGATGGGGGTTTTGAAATCCATGTGAGCGAAGCCGCAGGTAGTAGCTAATATTTTATAATTTTTAATAAACAATTTTTTTAATTTTCAGTCCTCTTGATCATCGTAACAACAAAAATCACAACAGAAGTAACCAAAATAACAGTACAGCAAATGCAGCGTCTTCCCTAGTCAATCTTGGATCTAATTTTGGGTATGCAAATGCTTTACCAAATGATTTATCAAAACCAAATGAAATACCGCTCCCTCCGAAAAAAAAGTATAAAGCACAGATAGAGGATACAAATATTGAAAATGATCTCCCCGAGTTAGTCATAAAAAAATATGTAGTACCAATTATTCCTAAGAAAGATTTTCGAGAAAAATTGTTTTAAATTTTTCTAATCAACAATTTACTTATATTATTTGATACAATGTTGAATAATTGAATAATAATAATAATTAATAATTCAGCTGTAATATCAATTCATACCAGTGGGTCATACATAATTCTTTTTGTCAACTCTATCATAGCAAATAGCTTCTGTTATAATAATAGTTCCAGAGATACAATTCATTTTTAAAATTTATAAATATAATATAATTATACCTATAATTAAACTGTTATATTAGGGTACCCATAAGTAATCAATTATTTCAGTGACATCTTGCTGACAGAGTTTTAATCCCCTGTTCATAAAATTCAGTTGGCTTGAATATAAAATATGATTCTAGGTGAGCTCGCACATCAGCAATATTTCTAAAAATTTTATTCCTTAGAGAATGTTCCATGGATCGGAATAAATAAAAAAGTCAGATGGCGCAATGCCGGGAGAATAGGGGGGATGTGGTAAAAATTCCCAGTCCAGCTGCCTTATTTTTTCTTGAGTTAATCTTGCTGCCATTGTTCCTTATTCATCTCCGACAACTGATGTGGGACCCATATACTCTGTCTGTAAACTTTCCCGATTTCATGAAGGTGTCTTTGCACTGTTGACTAAATAGCCTGAAGAGTACTTACTATTTCCTGAATACTCAGTTTAGGATCCGTTTTGACCAGTGATTTTAAAGCGTCATTATCAAATTCTATTGATCACTATCGGATAAGTCAAAATCACCATTGGAAAATTTTCTAAATCAATGCTGGCACTTATTGACTTTCAGTACATCCCCATATACATCACAAATTTCTTTGTTGCAACCGTTGCATTAAAACCCAATCGAAAATGAAACAGCATTGATTGATTGTCCGCCATTTTGCACCAGTGTAATAAAAACTTTTGTTTTTGTTATGAATAAAAAGTCAGGATAACAAAATAAAACACGTCTATACAAGTTAACACTCTGAATTAGTTTGAAGCAAGTTTTCCCAAATAAAAATAATTGATTACTTATGGGTACCCCTAATACTTTCTAAGTATAAGATTATTTAAATTTCATCAAAATCTAGTACCAATAACTATTTTCTCTGTTACAAGTTGACGAACAATGACCCAAGTAGCTTTTTAAAAAGCATTAAATAATTTTGTTTGTGTTTGTTATTCAAAAGCACATTTAAATGCAACAAACAATGTAATTTGCATTAATAATATATTTATATTCTCATATAACTTTAGAATTCATTAAAATGTTGATTGTACAACAGAATTTGTTGTATACATTCATAGAAATTTATACTTTAGATTTTATCGAGTACTATTAACACTAAGGATTAAAAACTTTATCATTATACGCATGTTTTGAAATTAGACTAATACATAAAATACACATAACGTTGTACTTTATGCTTATGTCTAATATATTTTTTATATTAAGTGATATTTATCAAAGTGCCTTAGCATTCATTAATTGATACCTGATATTTTGTATTTTTTTATTAAGATTAGAATAAATTGTTTTATAAATTTATTTATTTTTATTTTTTGTTTTTGTACAGTTATTGTATTAATACACTGTATTCTAATGAAGTCGGTGTATTATACATTAACATTATTTATTTTGATGTTTTTCAGTTTTTATTATTGTGCATGTATTATTTTTTGTGATAAATGTTGTTGTTTAATTATCTTTGTGTTGGTAAATAAGTTTTTATAAAATTTGTTTAGCCAACTGGATTCTATGAAGTCATGTTCGAAAAATGAAACTCAGAGGTAATATTAATTTTATCAAACTTACAAAAATAGGAACATTTCAATTTCTAAGTAATCGTTTTTAAATCCAATCTTAGATCTGAAAAACATAAACGTCAACCACACGGAGCAGATAGATTATTTAGTTATTTGGAAGCAAGCGACCATGAATCCAATCACGAGGATGATACGAGTAAAATGAGTAATCCCAGCCGTCCGTTTGTTCTTGAGAAAACGACAAATCCACCTATACAAGCAGCTCCACCGCTTCCATTCAAACAAGATCCAAAGAAAATGGGCGACTTTAGTAAAATGTTCTTCAACAATCAATTTCTTGGCGAAAGTTCAAAATACATTCCTGATCCAAATATAATGAAAAACATGCAAGTTAATTACTTCTCTGAACAAAATTTGGTATTTAACAAATTCTTAGATGAAGAAAAAAATTTATACTATCAAAATCTTCCGGATTCTAAGAACATGTTCTTAAATCATCCCAATTTTGGAGCACCTACTCCGAATCCATTTTTCAACCCACAGTACATTCAGGATAAAGCAAAAATGATGGGACATCACCCTAGTGTTAGTGATGTAACAAAAATGTACAAACATCCGGATTTTTTTAGAGCGGGAAATGTAGAGACAAAAGACGATTGTGATGTGGAATTACCACTATTCATTTGTTCAGCTTGTGGCTGCCAATTTATAGATGATTCGTCTTTAGAATATCACAACATTGTTAACCACAAGGAAAACAGCGTTGTGATTAACTGTCATACATTTCCCGCGAAAAAAGAACGAAAAACAAACTCCAACAATGTTAAAAGTAAAAAAATTATCAAGAGGCGTATTTACGTTACAAAAAAATTTGTAAATAAGTTATGTAGAAAATTCAACAAATTAAAGAATATTAAACTGAAAAAACGCCGATATACCTGCAATATTTGTACAATTAAATTGTGTAAGAAGTATCAAAACAGATTCCAAAATAATAATATTAGTCAAGAAGATATTGATGGCAAAAATCTTTCAGATTCCGATAAGTATAATAATAATAATTTTATCAAAGAACCAAAGCATAATTCTAATGAGTATAATGAAGGAATTGATGATAGTATATCAGATAATTCTTTTTTTAAAAATGGAAATATACTTAAAAACAAATACATGCATAAAATTCTTAAAATACAAAAATGTATTTTTTGCCATGCTCACCACACAGTTAAATCATTTTGGAATAAAATGTCTTTGTTTCAACACAATTCAAATTTTCATAAAAATGTTAAACAGTGTAATATAAAACAATGTCCAGTAAATATTCAACAATAAAAATAATGGAAGTATGTAGATACAAAATACATTATGTTCTACTTAGGAAAATAAAATATATTCTATCATATTTTTATAGCTAAATGATTTTATAAAGGTGGAAATTTAGCTGATAACAATATGTAAAGAGATAAAATAGTTTTAGTGTCAGAATTTACCATTTGTGCAGTATATTTAAATATGCAGTAGCGTAACTGAGGGAGTAGTGTGAGGTCTTCAAAGTCAATCCCTAACGGATTCGGGTACACGCGTATACTGTGTGTATACGCGCAGTATACACACAGTATATGGCGTGTAAACGCTGTATGCGCATAAAGTCTGTGTAACAACCGTGTAAACACCCGGTATACGGCGTGTGCTTGGGAAAATTATATACGCGCGTTACACTGTATATAGTGCGGTATACACGCGATTCATACGCAGTAAACTCTGAGTAAACACTTGTGTTATACAGTGTTTACGCGTGTAAACACTGAGTAAAAACTCGGTAAAAACACAATGTACTGGGTATACCAAGAAGTTATTCTTCGTGTAAATTCGGTGTATATGCGAAGTTTATACGCTATAAAAAATACAAACCGCAAGTTACCTCTCGCTAGGGAATCATTTTTGTGGTTTTTATAAAGGCTATAAATGTTACTTGTTTTTTTAAACGAAAAGTAGGGCTGTAAGTATAAATACTGTTAACATACACGGTTTATTCGACGTAATCACTGTGTAAATTCTATTAGTTACACGTCTACTACACGTATGAAAACGCGATACATTCGAATAATCACTGTGTAAACTGCGTGTAAATTCTATAAGTTACACGTATGAAAACGCGATACATTCGGAATAATCACCGTGTAAACGGCGTGTATACATCGCATAAATGCCGTATAAAAAATTCCCAAGGACACGTCATATACACGGTGACTACACCCCATAAAAGCGCAATAATCAGCGTGTATACTGCGTGTATACCGGGTGTAAACCGTGTATGATCAAAACCGTTAGGGATGTAATCCATAGCCTAATTCATGTACTGAGGGGAGGGCAAAGGGGGCGCTCACTCCGGGCCACACTTTACTAGGGACGGCAAATTTGAGGTAGCAAACAAAAAAAAAAGGTCATCAAAATTAGAAGGTGTAAAATTGTGTATTGGGAGCAGCAAATTTGAGGTAGTAATAAAAAAAAGGTCTTCAATTTTCATATTTAGCATATAGTGTGTGCCACTTTTGAATATGGTATGCTACTGCATTTTTTAGTATGTATAAAGTATACCTACTTACTTTATACACTATAAGAAAAGAAAATTATTTAAAAAATATATATTAATCATTATATTTTATTGATATATACAAGAGTATATTTCTTTTTCAAAATATTTCATATCAAGTAAATTTTCGATGATACTACAATTAAATTTTTTTAATTAAACACCGTACTAACAGTTAAAAATAGCAGTGTAAATAACTAAACCATTCATTAGTTGTTATAAAAACTATTTTTTGGTAAAATAAATAATGACAGAAGTGCCACAAAATATTTAATACAAAATTAAATAATATCTTGAAAGCAGATAAAACTAATAACATAGTGTTCATATTTTTCATTCATAAGGATAACTATTGATTCCGTAAATATATATGAGTTGATTAGAAAATACTACAAATAGTTACCGAGAAATAGAAGGTAACATTCTAATTGACATAATTTAACAAACAAAAATTTTATAATACAGTAACAAATCTTGAAAATTACATCCTGAAATTTGTAATTTCAACAATTTTGAGTATTTCATGGTTTGTTACTGTTTATAATAAACGTAAATGTTCTGTATTAATAAATACATTGTTGCCATATTTTTATAAATTAAATATATAGAAACATACATGTATTATGTTTAAAAAATATATGAAAACTCAAATGAATACTGTTATTTAACAAAAAAAGGATTGAAAAATATTTTTTAAAAGGTACTTTAAATTGTTTTTATTTCATATTATTTTTTATTGTTGTGACACACATTTTGCAATTAAGTAGACAATTTGTAAAAACATTACAATTTTTTAAATCGTTAAATTTTAATATTTAAAAAAAAACGATCTGCGGATAGTGCAATATTTATAGTTATTTTTGTGACCGTTCTTTGTTAAATGTTAATTTTTTAATTGAAAATGTTTTTCTGCATAATAATTTTAATCATGGCTAGTCCTTGGCAAGTGTAAACTTTAGTGCTTAATAATAAAATAAGTATAGTTTAATACATAAATGTAAATACATGTTGTGTATAAGGACTGGTCCAAGCTAGTATTTTTTACAATAACTAATAATAATTCATTCCATTGATTTTTAAATTTGGAATATCAAAAATTTATAATATATTAGGTTGTTGCAAAAATAATGCATGTTTTTTATTATGAACTTATATATTTCAAAATATAATTAAGCTACTTATCAAAAAAATTTTATGCATTTCGTCAAGTTGTTGACATCTGCTGTAATTGTTTCACCAGGATTTAAGGATACAAACTTGGCTTTGGAAAGTGTTTAAGAGCTTCAGCTTTATTTAACCACTGCCCCAAACGCTTCCTATTGTTATATAAAAATGGATCGTTTTTGTTGCGTACAAGAAGCATAGCATAAATTTCGTAGCGACGATTTTTGTAATTTTCGCTTAATTCGTGTGGCACCCATTTATCAAGCTTTTTTGTTTTGCCAATTGTAGTTAAATACCGTGAAATGGTTCCTGGGTCTACTTGTACCTCTTTTGTTAGTTCTCGAATAGTTGTATGTGGGTTAGGTTCCACTATAGCTTTCAACATGTCGTCATCAACAGCAAGACGTCCGCGACCCTCTTGGTCTTCCAAATTTACTTCACCTGCACAAAATTTTTGAAACCAGCACCGCACCATGGATTCATCAATGGACCCCTGACCCCATACTTTATTGATGTTTCTAGTTGCTTGCACTGCACTGCGGTCGAGTTTGAACTCATAAAAATAAATTTTTCTAAAATCCTTTTTTGACATCTTTTTTTTAACCATCTTAAAATAAAATTTTATGAAAAATGTTCAAAGAAATAAAGGAAGTCAGTTAAAAAAATCTTTAAAATGATATATAACACTTATTGTTAGTACTTTGGGCGACAACTTTAAGAGAAAATAGTACCTAAATCTAGACATAGGAAAAACGTGCATTATTTTTGCAACCACCTAATAAAACAGAGAAATTGATTATTTGTTTATATTTTAATTAATAATAAAATCATAAGTGATTCTGATACGGGGCCAAACAAGAGTCGTCACTATGGCTGAAATAAACACAACACTGTACAAATCTGTTAAATTTTAAATAATATTTTTAACACTGTATTGGCAGCCATGGTTATTTCACATTGTTTTGTCGAAATGTGTAATATGTGTTGTATATGTTATAATCGATGTATTTATTTGAATAAATATTTGACTTATATTATTTTTCTACTTTGTTTTAAACCTAATAGAAAGTCAGCGATCCTTTTATAATATTGAATATCTAGTATCTGTAGAAAAAAATATTAACAAAAAATAATACAAATGTTGAGCATATCAGGCTTAAAAACACTGTATAAACAGGCCCGGATTTAGAAATTTGCCACCCCTAGGCAGTTACGAAAATTGCCCCCCTTCCCCTCGAAACTAACAGTTTAATAAAACTTTTTTTTAATAAAACTCAGGACCTTTTTTTTTTTTGGTCGCGTCGGTTTCAAATTTTATAAATTTTTATAAAGTTACATTAGGAAACACTGAAAGACCTTTTTTTTTAGTCCTGCTTGAGTTATATGTATGTATAGAGAAATTATTGCTTATGGGTTGAAATTTTTACGTCTCGATTTTCGGATGGCAAACTCATCGAGAATGGAATCAAAATCAAATTCAATTCCCACGAATATAACAAGTTTTCAAAGTTTCCACCAAAATTTGCCGCCCTTCAATTCTTACCGCCCTAGGCAGCTGCCTACTCTGCCTGCATGGTAAATCCGGGCCTGTGTATAAATGTTGCAAGTGATGTAACGCAAGGTCTTACTGTATATTCACATCAAAAAAAATTTAAATAATGATTTATAAAATTATTTATTTAGTTACATACATATTAATCTACTTTAATTTCTTTTATCTTTGGTTTCAACCACAATCTAATTGTATTTAAAGACATGATGACTGGAATCATTACAGGTAAGAAAAGTGGAATGTAAACTGCATATCTGAAATAAATATAAAATGATAATAAATAAAAACAACTTATTGTTTAAACATTTATATATTGAGAAAAATTTATAAACGCAAACTTTCGATACACATGAATATTGTTGAGATAACGACATCGTTCTCACATTTTGTTCTTTCTTAATAGCCTGACGATGATTTTGTGAATCGAAAGCTTGCGTTTATAAATTTTTCTCAATACATAATTTAAACAATCAAGTTATTTTTATTTATTATATTTAACGTCACTACTAGTGTCTTAAAATGATAATATACAGTGCGTTCACAATGAAAGGAACAAATAAGTTTAAAATTCAGGTAATTATTTTGTGGAAAAACGCTCGGACCCGTCGATTAGTATTTTTAGTTGCGGATTTTTTGAGATAAGAAAATTTTATACAGGGTCTCAGGAAAAACATATGCAGTCATTATTGATTTTTTAAATGGAAGACCCTATATATCAGTGATGGCGAACCTATGGCACGCGTGCCACAAGTGGCACGCGTGATGATTTTGGTAGGCACGCAAAATTTCTGATTTGACGATTTCTTTTTTCAAGGGAAATTTAAAAATTCATACTAATTGTACATACACTATAACTTATACTAATACTGTGTTCCATATTAACTGCATGGAGAGATAATATTTCTATTTAACATATTTTTGTATGATGCACTTTTCTTCCACGATCTGTTTTTCTATTTTGTAACTCTAAATATATTGAGTTTTAATGTCTTTTTAAGATTTCTTTATGACAATAATTGAAATTCGCGGTAATTATACTGAAGTTCTTTTGCTTTTATGTTACAAACAAAACATAAAATATTTGGGTTCTGTTTACATGGAGACAAAAATTTATAGATTTAAGAAAGATTTTGGAAGATATGGAGCGAGATCGATTATCTGGAGGAACCCAAAATAGTGCCGAAGCAGAATTATTAAAAACTTGGAAATCCATGCCAGACATTTTTTGTTCATTAAAAAAAATAGCAATGGCAATTTTAACCATTTTTTCATCCACATATACATGTGAAGCATTGTTTTCTTCAATGAATTTGATAAAATCGGATATAAGAAGTAAACTTACAGACGAAAGTAGTGCTGCTTGTATCCTGCTCAAAGCCACCAGTTATGAACCGGATGTAAAAAATTTGGCAGCTGCCATACAAATGCAAAAATCACATTAAATTTTATTTTTTGATCAATTAAAATGAATAATTTTTTGATTTTCTTTCATTGTTTTTTAATTTACATACTTATGTACATATATTATACCTAATAAAAGGAGTGTATTTTTTTTTATATTTTTTTTTTCATATTTTTTTTTAAACTACGCAAACAGGATACTTTATAATTTTCTTATAGGCACGCTGCATAATATTGCACAAAAAATAAAAACTCATGACACGCAAGCTCAAAAAGGTTCGCCACCACTGCTATATATTATACCATTTTTGAATTGTGCGATAAATTCTGAACACTTTTTGTACAGCATATCATATCTCTAAAATCAGCGGTTTTCGGAATAATGACGTTTGAAAATTGACATTTTGAAATACACACAAGTCAAATAAAATTGAACAAAAACACTTTGAAAACTTTTTTAAAAGCCAACAATAATAACCTGGTATTGCAAAGAAAAGAAAAAAAAGAAAAGAAAAAGAAAAAAAAGGAAAAAAAAAAGAAAAAAAAGTTCAATGATTTTTTTTGCAATACCAGGTTATTTTTGTTGGCTTTTAAAAAAGTTTTCAAAGTGTTTTTGTTCAATTTAATCATTTTATTTGACTTGTGTGTATTTCAAAATGTCAATTTTCAAACGTCATTATTCCGAAAACCATTGATTTTAGAGATATGATATGCTGTATAAAAAGTGTTCAGAATTTATCGCACAATTCAAAAATGGTATAATATATAGGGTGTTCCATTAAAAAAAATCAATGATGACTGCATATGTTTTTCCTGAGACACCCTGTATACAATTTTCTTATGTCAAAAAATCTGCAACTAAAAATACTAATCGACGGGTCCGAGCGTTTTTCCACAAAATAATTACCTGAATTTTAAACGAATTTGTTCCTTTCATCGTGAACGCACTGTATACGTCAAAGCAAACAACTACATATACTAGATTAGATTTTAAAATTTTACATTTACTTTGATTAAAAGGCAACAATATAATATTGTAAGTGGTTTCTGTTCCCTACAAAATAGCATTATAGTGTTTATGTTTACTTACTTCTGATCATCTGGAAAATACAGTAGAGCTAATAAACTTGGATCACTAAAAGCTGCTTCTGATGATAAATATGATTCTCTTGATTTTACAAAACCTAATTCTAACTGACCACTTTTTAAATATTCTGCTGATTCTTCAGCTTTATCTACAGCTTCATGGATTGACCGTCCAACCTAATAATTAAATACATCATATCAATCTCTTTAATGATATTAAAGTTCATTAATTAGAGTTGACATTTTTTTAAATGATATTAAAACAGAACAAGAAATTGTTTGCGCTGCATCAGTATGTTGCTTCCTCGCAATATCGAAAATACGAGAAGCTTTGTGATCATTTTAGATTGAGACAAAAAAATATTCTGATTTCAAAATTTTAAATTGATCTTTCTGTTCACGTCAAGACAGTGGCGTAACGAGGGGGGGGAAAGGGGGTCTATCATGCCCCGGGCGCCACTTATAGAGGGGCGCTAAATGGCTCATAACCTTTTAAACCGCATAGCATATTTATAAAGAGCTAAATACCAGAATATGTAACTGAAGACTTTTTTGTAGTCGTGGAAATATATATGCTTGCTACGCCACTGCGTCAAGACAAACGTTTTTTGTTCTAAGTCTGTCTGTCTGTCTTGTCACACACATAACTAATGAACTACTGAATTGATATTAATGAAACTTGGTCGGATGGTTGGGTCTGGCTTGAGGACGGTCCCATTTCAAAATCGTGTGTAGGGGGAGGGGTGACATCCCAAAATATTTATTTTTTCAAGATATCTCAAGAACGATACATGTTACGTAAAAATTTTATAGAATCTTTTTTGTAGAGCATTCAATTTCTACAACGTTTATTGTAAAATATTCCCTTATAAAGATTTATCTCAATTTGCTTTTAAAAATCGTGTTTTTTGTTTTTTTAAATTGCTATTTACTTTTACAAAGAAAAATTTCAAACTAATATTTTTTAGTAAAATTGTATAATAATTAATAGGCAATTTATCTGAGCACTTTATCGGTTTTTAATTAAATTGTTCAATAATTAACTACCTTTGGTGAATTTGGCACGAGGAAGCACTGTGCATTTACTTAGCAGATGTTTTTACTTACTTCATCATTGATTACAATATTTTTTATTTCTGTCAATAGCTGAATTAATGATTTTAACGTAATCCGTGATGACATAAGTTGTTCTACAGCTCTCAGTCTCATTAAAGAATCGATTTCCCATGCTCGAGGTTCTATAGTTGTCAACGGTAATATTGTTGCACCTGGTAAAAGATCCTACAAATTTTTTTATTTTATTTTGATATTAATATACACACACAAGTATGTTGAAACTTACTATTTCAGATATACCAATAAGCTGACGAAAATGATCCAAGAATGTTGACATAATGTAATGGATGTTTGGTTTAAATACAATACGATCACTTCCATTTTTACAGAGCTCTTCAGAAGGGTTATCGATGACTATTCCTCCCCATCTTGGTGATAAAAATGCATTGGGCCCTTCATATACATTCCCTAAATAAAATAATACTAATTATTATTTTTAAATATACATAACACAGACCGACAAAAAAATACTTTTGCATTGGTGTCTCTACTTCAATAAGTGATTTCGGAGTTTTTTGGCGTGCTGAAACCGAATCCGTCACCAGAATTGCACCATCACGTCAGGTTTTTGATATAATCTAACCCAAAAGTGTCAAAACGACGATTTTGGCAATGTTTAAGAATTTATTACCAAGTAGATACTTTTTTTTTTAAGTTTTCGTTCGCGATAAGAAATAGTACTATCTTTCCTCTTTAACAGGTTGACTGCCATGGCGGTCGTATACAACCACCCTGTAGCCGGCAAAATTTTTGTTTGGCATCTGGGCCTTTTTTTGTGATTTCTTTATGGCAGTCAACCTGTTAAAACGAATTTTTAGTTTTTACTGTACGATTTTTTTCACCGAAATATACTAGTTTGAATATATATTTTTCTTAATAAAGTAGACATAGTGACACACAATGGACTTTACTATACACTAAATACAGAGCCGGCCTTTGCGATTCTGGCGCCCCAGGTGAGATTTTTTTAATTTACTAAAACTTCTTTCACCACTAGCTACACTAACCGGAATTGTTACAAGAATCCGCAAAGCCACCCATAGATTTGGCACTGTGCTTTTCAAGTTTTGTAAAAAAATTTGTAATAAATAATTTATTTTTGATATTAAGCATTTTATTAAGTAAAATGAATTATTTTGCAGAAAAAATCAAAACTATTATTCAAAAAATATATACAGCTTAAATTTGGCGCCCTAGAACAGAACATAGAAAATAAGTTTAAAACAATTGGCGCCCCCACGAAATTGGCGTTCGGCCGGCCCTGACTAAATATAACAATAACTACAAACTAGTTTATTTCGGTGAAAAAAAAATCGTACAGTAGAAAGTAAAAATTTATTTTAAAGAGGAAAGATAGTAGGTACTACTTCTTACCACGAATGAAAACTTTAGAATAAATTTACCTACTTGGTAATAAATTCTATAAATATTACCAAAGTCGTCATTTTGGACATTTTTAGGTTAGGTTATATCAAAAACCTGACGTGATGGAGTAATTTGGGTAACGGATTCGGTTTCAGCAAGCCAAAAGTCTCCAAAATCACCTATTTAAGTAGAGACACCAAAAATGATGTCGATCTGTGTTATTATTGCCCTGATGTTAGGCTATCAGCTGTTATATTTTAGATTAAAATATTTTATTATTCTGTAATTAAAATATAAATAAAAATACCTTGTTTGTCATGAATAAGAAGTGGAGAATGCAAACATGATGGTAAATACACTACAAGATTCAAGCTCGGATTGTTCGACAAATGTGAAGGTGATTCAGACTCAAACATCGTCACAAGGTGTGGTAATTCAGCTTGCGGTAAAGCCCAGCGTGTATTTATTTTTCTGGCCTTGTTTGATAACGATGTAAAATATAGCCAATGTGATTTTAATGTGATATTTGATATATGAGAAACAGACTGGACAAACGGCAATAAATATTCTGGAAATAAGAGAAAATTTTCTATAAAAATTATTTAATTAATTAATCCAAAGTGATGTAATTTAACTTTTAAACTGTTTTCTGAAGTTATCTATTGAAATTAATGCTTACCATTAATTGTACTCCTTAAATCCCAATCAATTGTTAAATAACTTGGATCTGGATTAACAACAGTAACTACTACATCGGTATGATCAGAAATCGGCATTCTTCTTCGTATTGTTGGATTTTGTTGAATAACATCCCTTGCTCGCATCTGAGATACTATAAATAATAAAGTATCTTCTAACAGTATTGTCTTGCTGAGTGTTTTAATGAGCTTCGAGCCACCTAAAAATATGTTTTTTATTGTATTTCAGATTATAATAAATTATTTTACAATAGAAAATAAATAAATTTACTTGTTTCTGATGTAAAATAGATAACTCTATGCGAAGTAATAAGAATTTCTGAAGGCGCTTTTGGCCATTCAATAAAATAAAAATTATTCACATTTACGTTTACTTTCGATGCCGAACTATCAGCTTCTTCTTTATATTTAGGAATCCACTTTGAATTTGGGTTTACATAATTAATGTGGATTTTAAACAACTCTGAAATTCAGTATTGATAAATAAATTAAAAAATAATTAACATAGTTTTTTAAATGAAGTCAATAAAACAAACCTGCTTTATCAAAGTATTTTTTAAATTCATCAACATATAATTCACCTAATTCTTTGTTGTTAGATACAATACTGACATTAAATGTGAAAACTATCGAAGCTTTCTCAAGAGTTTCTATGCGACTTTCTGGTAAAGATACACGATACACTTCTGTAGTGTACCACCATAGCGGAATACCTAATACTAGCAATACAAAAGCAAAGGCAATTGCAGCATACATGCGCCATGAAACTAAAAATAAATATTCATTAGTATTATACAATTTTTAAATAAATATAACCTCTTTTTACGGATACCGGTGTTATCATCTTCAGTATTACCCATTTTATTTATTTATGATACAAATAATTATGGAAGTATAATATTTCATAATTTGATTAATATTTGATTAAACATATATATTTGAATTCATGATGTGATTTACAGAATTTCCAATAATTATTATTCTGTGAGAATTTCTTGCATTTTCAGTTTTTTATCTGTCAAGTGTATAGGGTGTAAAAACAAATATCCCTAGTAGTACATTTATTATGTTTCTTCTTCTTCTTGTTCTTTATACTGAATTTAAATTTTTGAAAATTTAAATTCTAATTACTATTGTATTTTTTTTATATTTGAATTCGATCTGTATTCGTAAAGGTCTCTATACACCACCCAATCTACAGGGCCGATTTGTTGGAAGGTAGAGATGAGTTACTGCAGATTGGGTTGTGTATAAGCAATTATGTATTATTATTCTGCGAAAAGTCGGCCCGATTTGCCTATACACGTCCCAATCTGCAGTACTCCAACTCTACCTCCCGACAAACCGGCCCTGTAGATTGGGTGGTGTATAGAGGCCTTAACGTATATTTTGAATATTTTTTTTATAATATTTGAAACATATATTTTGAATATTTTTTTATAATTAGTTTGTATGCTTCAAAATAAGCCTATTTTATCATATAATTAAAAGATAAAAAAAAAGGTGTACTGTAAGTATTTATATCAGTAATTATAATATTGCAAAACACGTGGAAAAGAAAAATATAGAAAGAAAATAAATAATATAGTTTTTTTTCTAAAATAATAAAATCAGAAAAAGCTTTTCATTTCAAGATTAAGACTTTTAAAGTAAATAATAAGATCAACTAAATATTAATTTTAGGTCCGTTAATATTACCTAATCTTGAAATACTTAATGAAAAACTTATATTTAATATCAATTTGCGAAAAATCCATAATCAATTTGCATTTCTGTAATAGTTACCGATTCAAATCTAGATCAACGAAAGTAAAAGTCGTTACGTACATTAAAATCCATAGTACGTTGACCGTGAAAAGCTTCCAGTAAACGAGGACACTAGATACAACAAATACCGGAACATGATGTTGCCGGAACATCAATTTCCCTGCGCCGAACCGCCCTAAAATGCGAGGGATGAAAAGTTCCTGGTCGATCTAAAATATCACTAGCCCGGTAAGGTTTTAATAACTCTGGTAGTCGGAGTAGATCAGAAACGCGTCTTAACCTTTAACCGGAAATAACCGGTGTTTCGAGAACACGTTACAATCGTCCGGTTACTAGGTTAAAAAGGAAATTCGAGTGAATGAAAACTATGCTATGACCCATCGTGAACAAGTTCAAGGTCATAACGTAAGCGAGAGTGTTTTTCATCGTATAGATTTTCCTTCGGTTGTTTTTTCATATTTTAACGTATGTACTGAAAATAGATATGTATGTATATATTCTTTTTTATCAGAATTGCATGTTGCTTATTGAATTTAATTATTTGTTATTCTTGCTTTTGATTTAAAATATGTTATTATCGTTGAAGATTGCATCATTTAAAATAAAGTTGATATACATACCTTTAATTTTGCATTGTATGTAGATAGTTATTTTATTAATTATAGTAGAGCATGTTATATTTATTATAACAATAATTATTATTAGAATCTAGAATAGTATGTATCTATTACCTACTGATTTTTGGTTTGCAGGTAATTAATTAATAACAATATAATGATAAATTAAATAAATAAGTAATGTATATTTTAAATATTTTTAAATACAGGTATTTTAATTAACTATTATCAATTATACAATAATATAATTAAATTTAAAAAATTAAATATAGATTTTTTAAACACTACAAAAGTAAAGTAAATAATTGAATATTCATATTTATTTATATGACATTTAGTGAGAAATAGTAAATGAAAATGAGGTTATTTAAGGAAACACCGAGAGCCTCAATACGTGCGTTGAGATTCTAAATTTGGTAAATGGATCAATATACACTGTTATTAAAGAAGTAAGCATATTATTGTGACATAAATGTCTCTTACTTCTATATATGTATATGATTATAGATATTTTTATTATAAAATTGATAAATATTTTTTAATAAAAACTACAATGAAACAATAAGAAATAAAAATTACTTATTAATATATTTAATAAGAAAATAAAATGAAGCTTTAAAAACCTTATATACATTTTATGTTAGTATTTTCTAAATCCTGAATTAGCGATCCACGTGATGGCTAATCAGAAAGATTGAGTTGCGAATATTTATTTTATTATTTAATTAGTTTTTAGATGGGTCGTAATTTTTTTGCATTTTTTATGACATACCTGTTAAGTTTTTTATGTAAAGAATATAAAGTGTGTTGATTAAAATCAGTATGATAGTATTCTTATATGAATTAAATAAAAATAAAAACAACAAAAAATATTGTTTAAATAGTTACGAAATATGCATATAATCAGAATTCTGTTGTATCGATTTTTATGTTTTGCTGGTTAGCGTTTTCAGGTAAATGTAAATTATTAAGATGCTTGGATATTACAACGAAAGTAACTTCAGGGTGATGTTTAAAAATATAAAATCTTGTAAAAATTCAAAATGTAAATGATTCTATTGGATATATTTGCTCCATCAAAAAATAATTTTAAATTAATTAATATAGACTATAATACAAATTACTACAAATAAAAAATATATTGTATATAAATTACATTTAATAAGTTAAAACTCAACCTGTATATACTTGCATACATTACATAACATTAAACCACAGAAACGTTGGCTTAACCTTGACCGTGACAATCACCGCGACCAAGGGGTGGAGAGGGTGTTACTACGCCAGTGGCGGACGTGCTAAAGCGAACCTCCAGTCAGTGCCGGATTAACCATGTAGAAGGAGTAGCAAATGCTACGGGCCCCGCGGTTTTTCGGAAAAATATCTTTTATTGGATTTACCATCTACTGTCCAATGGTTGATACGGAGTTTCTAAATCTACAGTAATTAATAATTTAATTTTAAGGTTTCCAATCTCGATTGGATTTAATCGAAATATCGATTTTTAAAGCTCCGATCTTTGATTTTTTAAATCTTTTTTTTAAAGCCCACATTAAACGCTCCGGGTGGCATCTAGAGTGACCAGATTTTAGTTTTGGTAAACACTGTGTGAGATGTAACTGAAGACCCCTTTTTTATTTTATCTTATATTTTTTTTTTTATTTTATTCTGTTTATTTTTATTTGTCCCCTGCTCTTTTTCTGAAGACCTTGTAGCGACGTTCCCGCGCTAAAATATTAGATTTCCAAAATTTTAATGTAAATATTTCATACACACATTTATTTTTAAGAAAAAACTTTATTGCAGTTAGGCGACAAATTTCTTTAATTGCTTACAAGATTATAAAACTTTTAAATTTCTTAAGCCTGTCCATTTCGTTAACACGTTCGATTTGGAATTCCCAGGATCGTCCAATAATCCTAGCGGTAGGGGTCCAATAAGGCTTAAGGCTTTAAACATGCCGACCGGAGTTTTTCCAAATCGTTCTGAGTACGTTCTGAATTTTTCCCCCTCTTTAAATATCTATCGCTATCCTTTCCTAACCGCTCTGAAACAGGATCTTTCATTTTTCGAGACAAAACACTTGGTCTTCAACTCCTGACACGGTAAACATCTCACTACAGTACCTTCGCGCTGAATACTACATAATACACTATAAGTACATCATATACAACATATACATTTATACAACAATCAATAAAATAAATAATTAATAAAAACTTCAAAAGTGTTATCATTCAAAATGTACCTTGCACACAGTCACTAAAACCTTTTTTTTTTAGTCGTCATTTTTTACAAAACCCGGAGAAATTGTACCCAAACCCTGAGCCCGGAGATCCAGTGTACAAACCCTGAGACTCCGGGTCAAAACAGGAGACCTGGTCACTCTAGTGACACCCATCTCATTTGTTCATAAAATAAAGCCTTATATTACCTCCTTTTTTGGTTATTTAAAGCTTTCAAGGAGTAAAATGTCTAATAAATTGAATCAATTGAATTTTTTTTTGGTCATTGTCAAGTCTATAAGGAGTTGTAACCGTCCAATTTATTAAAACAAAATATAGAGCCCACTGATATTTTTTCTGTCGTAAAAAAATCACAAGGGGTGACACGTGATGTAGAAAAAAGGTATTTGTTAATTGTACCCCATGCGTTTTGAAAAAACTAAAATCACTAGGAACATAAAGTAATTCTAACTGTAGATAGGCAACGGCAAGTCTTATGTATAATTTTATTTGATAAGCGCCAATGTGAGTAAAGTGTGTATTATTAGTTGAAATATTCATTTATATTAGATATGACATTTTAAACATTACATAATATGGTATATGTCATTGTAGTTTTGGAAAACGGAGCACTAATTAAATTTTATATGATGAAAGTTAAATCATACTACAACAATAAATTTTTAAACTATAGTTGTGGTGGGAAGTGAAATATTATTATAGTCACCCCCCCCCCCCCCCCCTAGCGACGCCACTGCCTATGGCCTCTTTATAACATTTGATACAGGCTCCACGATGACTTAATCCGGCACTGCCTGCAGTGATGCAATGTATATTAGGCGGAGGACTTACAATATATGTACGTAAAAACTAGCCCGGACCAGTCGCCACCACTTTTACTCTCGATGACTGGTTGGAATACAAAGACGACCCAACGGTCGTTTTTCTGTGCAGGACCGAAATTATATAGTGTACGAGTCAGTACGATTATGTACTGTATTTAAGTTGGAATGCATGGGGACGTGCTCGCTCAGCAACGTTACTTCTCGCTACTTGGAAATTTAATAATCGGTGTTAACTTTAAATTTTAAGCTACGTGCGCCCAGAGCCGTAACTAGAGGCTCTGGGGCCCTGAGGCAGCAAGTGATCGAGGGGCCCCTTATAATTTTTTAAAACAATTTTGATGTATGTCACTTTTTTTACTTTATTATACCATGTATATGAAATATACATTAGTATAAGTAAGTATAGTGAAGCCGATTTTTTTCGAACCTCGGATTTTGACGGAATTATCTATTTTGACCTTCCCTTAATCCATTCTGACTATTTTCGCCATGATGTCTGTGTGTCCGTCTGTCTGTCTGTAAGCGCTGTAACTTAAATACGACAAATCGTAGAAGGGTGATATTTTATATTTAAGATTAATTTTTGGCTGGGAAGAAAACGATCTTTCAACCGGATACGGATGTTTACCTACGTCAATTTTGTAATTTTTCAAATTACTCTGAAACAGTGCGAAATAGAGAAAAATGGTCAAGTTAAAAAATGTAGGTAATATCAATATATATAATTTATGTTCTATTCATTTTTTTGTAAAAACGAATTTAAAAAAAAAAATTATTATAATTCAAATGGTTCATAACAGAGGAGAAATATCTGCCATGAGTGTCATGGGACTTTCTTATACGTATTACAGAGATTGAACAGTGTGTGTATTTGCCGTAGGTAACATGGGACTTTCTTATACGTAATACTGAGAGTGAACTGTGTAGGTGAATCTAAATAATTATACATAAAAAAATTCTTTCTGGCTAAATCATAAATGTTGGAAAAAAATGTATGGGGAATAAATTATAGATAATAACATACTCGACATTTTTTATCTAAAACATTTTTTTCTTATTTCAAAAATAATTCAAAAATTCAAAAATTTACAAGAGTAAACATCTGTTTTCAGTTATTACGTTAAAAAAAATCACTTGTTATATAAATATAAAATTATTCATTTTGTTCTTTCTTGTCAGTTTGTTAGAAATGTTTTAATAAACAAAGAATCACGTATACAATTCACTGTTAGGTTAAGGTAGGTTAGGTATAAGAAAGTCCCGTGGTTCCCACAGCAGATATTTTTTCATTACAACTGTGAATGCTTTCAAATAATTATTAATATTTTTTGTAAACAATTAAAATTACACCAGTAAATAAATTTTTTGAAACAACAAATAATAATTTCTCATATCGAGTTGCATAAAACTCGATTTATAGTGGAGTGATATTAGCGAATTTTTTTGTAACTTGTTGAATAACGACCATTTTTACGGTTTTTCTTTTAGTTTTTATTAAAATATCTTCAATTCTATTGGTCGGATTGCAAAAATAACAAATGTATTTTCTTTGCTACGAATTTCCCTATAAAACTAAATATTTTAAAATCTTTTATCTTTTTAAATTTTATTACATAACCTAAAAAAACCATTACTTATTGTTAGTACTTTTTTTTACAACGACCAATAGTAAATCGATTTTAATAAAATTTTGGGAAAAGATATTCCTTTTGATTATAAATATGTAAGTGTGGCAAGTTCCAAATCAAAAGGGCTAAAAAACAAATTTAAAAATAAATATTGACTCGTTGATATCCCTATACTCGGGAGCCCCGTGGTAACTACGGCCCTGCATGCACCGCCAGAAGAGAGAATCAAATCATTTCACATTTATTTATACATTTTTACATCGCTTAACCAATATTAGACCCAAAAAAATCTCCCCATCCCTTGATAATTATCCTGGTGGTATATTCAATATTCATGATCTAGTAATACAGAGCTGGCTCCTGAATTAATCTTAAGACCTCGGGCGGCCACATTTTAGGGACGGTAAAAAAATGTAGATAATATTTTATATTTATATTATTTAGAGAAATGAATTTAAGAAAATTTTGTGTACTTATGCATAATTCGCACAACGCTATTTCTCTTTAAATTAAAATTAATAAAAGCATATCTTCAGTTGATTCTGTCAAATTATTTTATTAAAATTAGTTTTAACTAATTTTACGCCAAATTTTTAAGATTGTCGTTATATGTTATTATACTTTTTATTAATAAATATATTTTTATTATATTTGAATTTTATTACTAAAATTTTGAAATAATTATTTTATTTTATTTTTATTACATTTGTTATGTGTTTTCTTATATTTTTATATGCAACAATATGAAAATATGCAATTACATTAAATAAAAAAAAATTGAATATGTATATCTACGTGTAGCTCTTTATAAAATATAAATATAAATCATATATGCCCACCCCTGGTCTATACTTTATAGAATATACAATAAAATAATATATATCTCTTGCTATTTTTCAAAAATCTCGTAATTTTATAGTAAAATATCGCAATGTTTTTTTATATTGTCACCCAGCTATCATTTACTGAAAATAGAGTATTGGCAAGGTGCGCGATGACAATGACATCTGATGGCCGCATTAAATCATGCTCGAAAGCCGTGGGAGAGGTGTAATATTATTAATAAAATTTTTTTATTTTTAGTAAATAAATATATATTAACCTGGTCAGCATTGTAAAAGTGAAATGCAATATAAATTAGTGAATAAATAATTTGAAAGCAAAGAAAGTAAGTATAAAAAGTGTCAGTAAGTAGTAATGTTTATTACTGAGGAATGAGGTTATTCAAGTTAGCAGTCACTACAGAATTTTATAATTTTTTTTCAGAAAAAAATTAGTTCCAAAAAATTATTTTTTAAGAATTGCATTTTTAATTTTTTTTTAACATTTTTACGAGTCGATTTATTTTATATTTTTTTTTTGCCATAATTTATTTATTAAAGAAAATTCTTAAAATTATCAAATATTTGATAAATTTATTTTCATGAAAAACTAATAATCACAAAATTATACTCACAAATTTATTAATATTACAAAATTATTTTCATTCATACACGTGAATTGGAGTAAACATATTATTAAGTTAGGTTATACACTACTTACTTTATTCTCTTAACTGCATTAATCCATTTTCTCCTTTGTTCTAACTTCCAACTAGCACTTGGAAATGTATAAAATTTGCAGTTACTATTTCTGCCAGTATTCTTACATTCAACTACACAGCAACTATTATGGACCATTTTTAATTATATTATCTAATTGTTTACATTTAAATCAAGCATGATTTAACGAAAATTTGACCACCGCGATCGCTGCAATCGATTCAACTGTCCCCACCATACACTCCGCACCTTGCCAATACACAACTCCTGTTAAATACTTATGAAACCAATATAATGCTAAAATTGTTAAGTGGTAGAGAAAAGTCGTATTCCTTTTGTTGAATAAGAACTTCATTAGATTCCTTTAAAAATATTGAACAAAAAATTTGCTATGAAAAGATAAAATATGAATTCATAATTTGATTAATTCTTCTATATATTAAAAAAAACTAAAAGCCAGCTCTGTATAGTCGCGACTGTGCAAAAACGAACAAGATCAAAGGGTTAACGTTTCTTTAGGTTAGCTAACCACTATGTAGTCCGGTATTGTGGATTGTATTAACGTATGACTTATACATATCGTGTATAATGCAGTAGGTATTTAGTTTCCGCTTTAGCGAAGTATTATAATGAAGTAACTAGAATAATAATAAATAACTCAATATGTATAAATAAGCAGTATCATATAACATATACAATCTATATAGTCAATTAACTCTACAGACCAAGAAGTGAAAAAAAAGTTTGTATAAATAGTAAGGGGAACCTGGGGAGGGTTGATCACCCACTTTGATTTTAGACTCTATTTTTTTTATTTTTTGAAGTATTGGAAAACTTTTCAGGCCAAACGATTTAGAAATTGTCTATCCATTGATAGTTTGAATAAGAAGTAGATTGTGTCACAATTTAACTCGTTATTTATTGAAACTTCTTATTGACAACTTTTACCATGTGTCCCTGTGTTAGGGAGACTTGTTTACACCTGATTGGGAGCTTTGATCAGATAGACAATATCTAAATCGTTATCCAATACTTAAAAATAAAAGTCTAAAATCAAAGTGGGTGATGAACCCTCCCCAGGTTCCCCTACTGAATATTAATACAAACAGTTGTTTTTGCATTTTCTGTAAGTTTTGAAAATTTTGAATATTTTGCATTTTTAAGTTGATATAATCCTTAAAAACAAAATTGAATCTGTTTTCAGATGCAACCTCACTTGTGAACAATTAATGTTAATAATGTATTTTTATTTTTATTGATTTAAGATAAAAATCAAGGTAACCAAGTGTCCCCTAGGGATCGACCCTCCCCAGGTTCCCCTATGTATATGTATGTTACGGGCAAAGTCCGCGGTGTGTGCAGAGTCGACACTACCCGGGCAATGTTGACTCTGCACATCGCTGCTGGGCAAAGTCCGCGGGGGTGGTTAATTAACGAACTTATCCCGGTTTTAAGCGGCCATTGTCAACAATGTTAAATCGTCGTGAGCAATGTTACCAATAATCATTTCTTTGGTAACTTTGCCAGGTTTTAAGCGGCCATTGTCAACAATGCTAAATCGTCGTGGACAATGTTACCAATAATCATTTCTTTGGTAACTTTACCAGGTTTTAAGCGGCCATTGTCAACAATGCTAAATCGTCGTGGACAATGTTACCAATAATCATTTCTTTGGTAACTTTACCAGGTTTTAAGCGGCCATTGTCAACAATGCTAAATTGTCGTGGGCAATGTTACCAATAATCATTTCTTTGGTAACTTTGCCAGGTTTTAAGCGGGCATTGCCGACAATGCTAAATTGTCGTGGGCAATGTTACCAATAATAATCATTTCTTTGGTAACTTCGCCCGGTTTTAAGCGGGCAATGTCGACAATGATAAATCGTCGTGGGCAGAGCTGTATTATGATGTTGAACTGATATTAACTATCAAATAAAATTGCTTGGTACAAGCTTTAAAATATATTTAGGTGACATTTTAGTTTAACACGCACACACAGATTTCATACTTTTGTTTGTTGGTACTACGTTATTTGGGTGTTGCGTCCGCATATGATTTACATCATAGGTGTCTAACCTTTTGAACCTCCCGGGCCGCATAGAAATTTTTTTATTTAATTTGGTTTACTAAGGGCCGCAGATATAAAACTGAGGACCTTTTTTTTTTTTTGGTCGCGTCAATTTCAATTCCTAATTTTACTATAAATATATATATATATATAAATATAGAGAGTTAGATTAGGAAGACCTTTTTTTTTTTTTTTTTTTTAAGTCGCACATACCTACTATTTTCTCTGTGCATTTATTATCATAAACTTTTTTATTTTTTTAAATTATGCTCGCGGGCCGCACCAAGGGTCCACGAGTGCCGCATGAGGCCCGCGGGCCGCGGGTTGGATAAGCTTGATTTACAGTATTGTGAAAATTAATGGAATCATTCTGATGTTTTTCATTTTTCGCATATAATGTTTGGGGGTGTTTTTCATACAGGGGGGTTGGATCTTTGGTGCCAATCAAAGACATGATGAACAGCCAAAAATACAAATCGATGTAGGAACACTATTTGAACAAAGAACTTAAAAAGTGCCAACACCAAGGAAGAGTAATTCTTCAACAGGATTCTACTCCCTGCCACAAGTCAATGGAAATGTTCAAATATTTCCAGGATAAGGAGATGACTGTTTTAGATTGGCTCGAGAATTCACCCGATCTTAACCCTATTGTGAATTTATAGGCCATTTGCAAAGCTGGACTGTGCAAAATCGACTGCACTACAAAAACAAAGATGATAGAAGCGGTCATTCAGGTTTAGTGTCCATGCCAAAACCAATAAAAGTAGTTATTGAAGCCAAAGGGGGCATATTTTCTATTAATTAGCGTAATGACAGTAAACATTACTGGTTTTACCTTTGCCATTACTGGAGAAAAAACATAAACAAAATAAAAGGCTATAATTTAAAAAAACAAACTATATTTGCGGACTGGTAATTAAATTAATTAAATAAAGAGTTACTTGTTTTATTAGTAACATGAGTTCATGAGAATTACAAAAACAAGTCCATTAATAAAAAAAACGAAAACTTGTTCTTATAGCGGCCATAACTGGTACCTTTACCTTATTAACTATTTAGTCATCTAAACTTACAATTAGTTTCTGGGCTGAAGTTTACGCTGTCATATTTTGTAATTCACAAGTTGGAGTTTTCTTCAGAAATTTTTCTGAAGAATAGAAACGTTAAGATGATATTCAACAAAACTACGTGGGCAAAAGCCCAGAAACCAAGCAGTTTGCGTATATTAAGTTATAGATTGAATATATATAACGTCCTATAAAATGAACTCAAGACATTTATTAAAAATTATTGTTATTTTTTGTATTAACATTATATATTTTTTAGTACCTGATGATGGACCGTAATAACAGTCCGAAACGTAGTCCAGAAATAAAAATAAAAATAAATAAACACAGTACATACCGGAAAGTTGATTTAACATATATACCAGTCTGTGGAAACATCAATAATAACATTTATTAAAAACTATATACCTACAAATTCACAAACATTATGCTAAATATACATTTACTAGCTGGGCCCACGCGGCTTCGCTCGCGTAGACTACGGAATTATTGTTTAGGATTTTTGAAAAATATAGTTTAATTAATTAAGTACAAACACGATTAGTTATTATTGTAATAATAATTTATCAATACCTAAATTACCTAACAAAAACGAATCAGAAGAAAAAAGTACAAATAATTTGTGTTCTGTTTAAATTTAAATGTTAATTATTGAAAAGAAAATAAACACAAACGATCAGCCGAGGGACTCCGAATATCTACCGAGCGTACGCGAATCCAGTCTGATGTACTACTCGCTTCGATGCGGCACGACACCATACATTTAAGATATTATCTTTATAAATATATTTTAAGATATTTTCTAAACTATACGACCAAATTGGATGCTGTAAATGGCAAACTATATCTACATTAAGTACTTATGACGATGAAATCATTTATTTCGATAAGGATTAATGTTTTGCAGGTCATAAGTCCATGTAAACAAAACCCAAATATTTTATGTTTTCTTTGTAACATAAAAGCAGTCATTGTGGCTTAAATATAAAAGTTAGACATATCGTGTCGCTGACTTAATTGTAGAACTTTTGATTCTACACAATTCTTTAATACATTATTTTGTTCTATATTGAACGGTTTAGGCAGCGTATTACAAAACAGCGCGCCGACGGCAAAATTTTTTCCGACTTGATTTACTATTATCGTCACTGCTTTGTTGTTATGTTACCTAACGTAAAAAAATATAGCCTATAACCTGGCCAGAGAACGTACCTATGAATTAAAAAAAAAAACTCGTAAATCGGATAAGTGGTTCTCGAGTGATAAGGTAACTAACGGACAGACAGACAGACAGACAGACAGACAGACAGACAGACAGACAGACAGACAGACAGAGAGACGTTGAGCTTTATATATATTAAGGATGACGGTAGGAGATAACACCATTGGTATTTAAATATCAGTACTCTTCCATTTGTAAATACAGACGAAATGAATTGACATTTTTTAAATAATATGTACAACCGGTTTTACAAATCACTTTCAGTTTCAAAGCTCGAAAAAAAATTAAATTTAAATACGGAACCAAGTAACTACATACTCGTATATGAGGATTAAGAACACAAATAAATAACACATAATCCAAAGGGCTGGACTATAGGGTCACTTTCTTATATAAGGGTTGTTCGATGGATTGACCTCAATACATATTATTAAAGTAAAGTAAATTCTGATGTTGTATTATATTTATCATAAAATTTAAATAAAAGTTCAGAAATAATGTCATATTGCTTCCTCGCAATATCGAAGATACGAGAAGCTTTGTGATCGTTTCAGATTAAGACAAAAAAAAATGTTCTCAAATTTCAAAATTTTAAATTGATCTATCCGTTTCACGTCAAGACAAACACTTTTCGTTCTGTGTCTGTCTGTCTGTTCGTCCGTGTGTCCGTCTGTCCCCTGAATCCTTGTCACACGCATAACTCATGAACCACTAAACCGATATTATTTAAACTTAGTTGGATGGTTGAATCTGTCTTGAGGACGGTCCCATTTCAAAATAATCAAAATCGTGTGTAAGGGGGAGGGGTGTCATCCCAAAATATTTATTTTTTCAAGATATCTCAAGAACGACACATTTAACGTGAAAATTTTATAGAATTTTTTTTGTAGAGCATTAAATTTTCTATAATATAGATCTACAACATTTGTTGTAAAACATATATTAAAAATATGTATCTCATTTTACTTTAAAAATTCGTCATTTTTTTTTAAATTGATATTTTCTATGACATTTTAAATGTCATTTTGACGTTTTAAATGTCATTTTGACGTTTGCTTAAATTTAGATTTAGATTGAAATTGTCAAGAAATTAAAAATATACGAAAACATAATCAGGTGCGTTTTAAGAAAAAATTTCGAACTAATATTTTTTAGTGAAATTGTATAAAAATTAAATGGTTACCCATTTAAGGCAATTTATCTAACTACTATCGGTTTTTATTTAAATTGTTCAATAATTAACTAATTTTCTTCTGTAGGCTTTCGTGGCCGTTGTCCATAGTAGCTAACTTTTCGGCGTCAGTTTCAGAATCACTTCTGAAGAAGACTCCGACATGAGAGTCGAAACGTCAAGTTTAAAAATACGATAACGTGGACAACAGCCCGAAAAGTTAGCCAATAATTAACTACCTTTGGTGAATTTAACACGAGGAAGCACTGTGCATTTACTTGGCAGATGTTTTTTTTATATGTTACAGTTAGCAATAGTTCAATTAGTTTTCTTGTTGTAGATACAAGTAGATTAGAGAAAGCATATGTAGTTATATATATATATATGTATGTATTAATTTAACAAATTACAATTGAAGATCTAGGGTATATTGAATCACTATTTTCAATATTCGTAGTATTAATTAATATAGTATATATTAGTGTGTAGAGTTATAGAGTAACATATGTAAAAAAATTGAAAAATGTGAATAATTTTGCAGGAATTTTAACAGGAATTGTGTCTAGTTTTTTCACAGCGAAATAGTTAGAATGGAGATATACAATGGTAATGTATACTACACAGTAATAGTAAACAGTATTCATTAAGATTGCTGTAAACATGTGTTATGTTTTAACGCAATGGCGTCCTTAAAAATTATTTCAATTTTTTTCACTCTATAAGCAAATCTACTAAACCTACATAATAAGGTAAAGGCACCAATTATGGCCGCTATAAGAGTTAGTGTTATTGTAATTCTCATGAACTCGCGTTATTAATACAACAAATAACTTTTTATTTAATCAATTTAATTACTAAAGTCCGCAAATATATGTAGTTTGTTTTTATAAGTTTTAGCCTTTTATTTTGTTCATGTTTTTCCTCCAATAGTGGCAAAGTTAAAACCAGTAATGAGCACACAGTGATGGACACTTGCTAATGATTACAAAATGATAAGTACTACGACACAAAAGATATAAAAGAGAGAATCGTCAAATTTGAAACAATGTAAAGCAGTTTCTATGATAATATAATAATTAATAAATAAATTATTCTAATAATTAGTTTAAACGTCCACCATTTTGGCACCTGTTGGCCGATTGTCATCAAATCACGCTGTAAGACAGTTAAATGTATATAGATTAATATTAAGAAATAGAAGTAATCAAATATCAACACATATTTCTAATTCAGTACATTTAATTAAAAATTTGCCATTACTGGGGTCCTTGCCAAGACTAGTGCCTCTACTTTATATTACAGTAATGTTTTGAGATAAAAGTGAGAATTTTCCGCATGGTTAACTATAGAAATGCTAAATTGGAATGCTATAAAATTTTAGACTAGATTTTTTGGGTATATGTATAAATAAATAAACATAAAAACTGAATTCTATAAATAAAAATTCACAATACTTCATTGAAGTGGCACGGTACATTAGATATGCAATATCGTCAAAAACATTATTTAACTTCTCTCCGGTCCTGTGAAAGTTAACTAGCTGTTAGGTTTTGTCGGATTTAAGAGAAAATTACATGATGTAATGATACTACTAGAGCTTCAAAGAGCAATTAGTTCGTCTGGTTTCCCCCTCCATTAGATAGTATATACACAATATAACACATGAATCAAACTCTATATATAAAATATATTTGTCAAATTTAAACGTTATGTTTAGTCGCTTGTGATTAAATAATGAAAAACCAGATGAATCAAGTTTAATTAAGGGCAATTCAAGGAAATTTGCTCTTGCGGTTGGTTGTGGTATTATTTGTAGTTTGTGTACAATATTGTGCTATTGTTTCATACCAATATACAATAAATTGGATTAAATTTATATTAATTAAATTCGGATACAAATTATTCTCGTTTATTTCCTGTAAAATAATATTTTTACAAAATTATACAACTACCATTACGCTAATTAATAGAAAATATGCCACCTTTGGTTTCAATAACTGTTTTTACACGTTTTGGCATGGACTTCACTAGTTTTTGACAGTTTTCAGAGATCCTCTCATCCCGATACCAAACCTGAATGACCGCTTCTATCATCTTTGCTTTTGTAGTGCAGTTGGTTTTGCACAGTCTAGCTTTGCAAATGGCCTATAAATTCACAATAGGGTTATGATCGGGTGAATTCTCAGGCCAATCTAAAACAGTTATTAGACACTCGGGGCGAAAATCGAGAGTGTCACCCCCTCCCTCCGCCAGAAAAGTCAATATGTTTTATTTTTTACACATTAGACGGGTGTCACTCCTGTGATTTTTTAACGACAGTATATATAATTTTTTAAAATAAATTGTATGGTTATCACACATATAGACTTTCAATGACCAAAATAATTTTTTTACACATTTTATTCCCTGTAAGCTTAAAATATTCAAAAAATAAGGTAAAAATAGGTTTTATTTTTTAACATATTACGGTCCCCCTCGCCCCCCTCTTAGCCACGCCACTGCTACTATGTCTATGGTTAAACGGTAATTTTCTTATTAATTAACCACAATCTTGTAAAAAACATATATATGTCTTTAGTTATTTAATTTAACTTAAAATGATATAATATTATAAACGTCATTAAATGCACGATCCAGACAAAGCTAGTATTAATTTACATAATTAAACAACAACATAAACTAAAACATAAAAATTAGTTATCTGACACATCTAAGAATGCATTCTGCATTATTGCATTTGTAAGCATCAATTTGCGTGAGAGCATTGGACGCTATCATTGTTGAAGCTATTAAATGATTTGAATACAACGTAACTACTGTACAATTATTAAATAATTCACATTGCAGACGATCTTGAAGATAATCATCTTGCTTCTTCTGAGAAGCAATACAGACACTGTAGCAAGATCCAGTGCATTATATAAGCAATTATTGTACTTCTTGTAGGCTTGGTTATAGGGAAAAACCGGGTAATATTTATTTTAAAAATATTGTTGATTTTTATCAAAAGTTTTGATAAAGACTTTTACATTGATCAAACTAATGTTTAGAAGAGATCGAAGAGAGGAAGAGGGAGCTCAGGGCTGTTGAATGTGAATTTTTGTTTTGTCGAGTTAATTCTTTATTATTAATGTTAATTAATCAGCGTTCACCTTTAAAGTTTTTTAGATTTACGCTTAACTATATTATTACACAGCTACACAAAAAAAGAGCCAAAAAAGTCACCTATATAGCATTGTAGTATTAGTCAAGCATAGTCGAAATTCATTTTTTTTTAATTTTCGGTTTACGTATTTTTTTAGCTCAAATTTGACTTTAGCCAACTTGGAAAAATTTAACCTAAACCAAAATTCAAGCTCAAATAAAAAAAAACTGGTACGCAAAAAATTCCAAAAATTTGGATTACGACTATGCTACAATTACTACAATGTTATACAGTGTATTTCAAATTGATTAAGCCATAGGAAATTTAACATGAGGACAATTAGAAGTGTTGGTGCATTTTGAAATGCCGCCACAAAATTTAGTAAAATTGTCATTAGTATTTTGTTTTCAATTTTATATCTGCTAAAAAATATAATTATAATTTTATCTAGGATGCTTACTTTAATTTCATTAATGTATTTTATTCTTAATTAAAGTTGAAAACAAAATACTGTTGATTAATTTAAAATTTATCAGTTAGTTTCGAGGCGGCATTTCAAAATGCACCAATCACACATCGTTAAATTTGACCAAAGGTTACTACAACATTTCTAATTGTCCCCATGTTAAATTTCCTATGGCTTAATCAACTTGGAATACACTGTATATGCAGGTCGCTTTTTTGGCTCCGTACTTTTTTTTGTCTAGCTGTGTTATGAACTATATAAGTACCTGTTTTGTATAAAGGATTTTCGCTAAGAGTTTGAGTATCGAGAATTCGAGTTATAAATATTTATTAAAATAATTTTTATTTGTAAGTTAAGTGGCTAATTAGAATCGCAGTTAAAAAAATAGAATAACTGGAATTATATGAATTCCTTGGTAGGGAATTCCAGGGACATTTTTTCATTAGTTTTGATTACACAATTATACATGTATTAATTGAGTTCAATTGTAAAAATATGATGATTAATTACACAAAAGAAAATATGAAGAAATTGCAACGTTGTGAATTCCCTTAACTATATGAAATTACCGAGATGTAGTTTTTAAATTAACTGTAATTTTAAAAAGAATACTTATTTTTACTTTTTCTTATTTAGATTACTTTCAATATCCAAGAGTCTGCGGAATACAAAACCTGCAACAAATAAAGGACTCTTAAAAAAGTTATAAAATCATTCAAGATTCGAAGAATACAAACATCAATTTATGATATCAAAAAAGATAATAGGTAATATGGTTAACGTAACACATTTCATTCATTTTTTCAAAATTAAATGGGTTTTCAGTGCTATATTTTCGCAGTTTTATAACTTAAATCGTCATATATTATTAGGGTGACCAGGTCTCAGGTTTTCACCCGGAGTATACTGTTTCTCCGGGCTTCGGGTTTTTGGTGTAATTTCTCCGGGTTTTGTAATAATGATGATGACTATAGCAGGGGGCCGCATTTATCGTTCGAAAAATTATCGTTATATTACGTGGTATATTACGGTAGTAATGTACCTAGGGGTCATCCGTAAAATTCGTCACGCAAATTTAAATCATTTTTGACCCCTCTGTCCATTTAAGTTTCGCTGCATCATATTATTCAACCCCTTACCTAATTATACGTCACAAAACCTACCCCCCTCCCCCAATAAAGTCTATAGTTTAAAAAAAATGAATAAAATTGATGTGGGTATTTCAAACGTCACGTTTGTTCGGCCCCCTCCCCCTCTCGTCACATATTATCAAGCTAAGCAATTGCCCCTCTCCTCCCCCTTTTATACGTACATATTTTTTGGACGACCCCCTATCTGCACCCAAAAACACATGTTTTAACATACTATACTCCAACAATTTTTTTTTATTAATTACTATTTTGTTTAACTAATTTCTTTCTTCCAAATACTAACCGAAAAAACTAAATTTTCAATAAAAACAACTTTTTCTATGTGTTTTAGTCAACTTGAAATGATTATAAATGACTTAAACCGATCTCTATGGCCGTAGTGGATACAACTACCGGGCGTTATAACACTCCTCATTTTCCAGCTTTTCTAGATAACATATATTTTTTTTATTATTTTTCCTGGCAAACTACATGCGTAAGGATACACATACCAAAAAATTATAATAATCGGAGATAAAAAATAGTTTCAGTAATAAGGGGGTTAAACTAAACTTGCTACAGTGTTCATTGAAAAAACTAATTAAAAGCTACATTATGGATTTTTTTTAGATTTTTTGCATCGATAGTTTAGAAATTATAAGGGGGGGGGAGGGGGGCTCTGACAACCACATTAAAAAGACTGAAGGGTTAAAATCAAAAGGTGACATGATATTTTTTGTTGCATTTTAGGAGACCTATCTAATGAATTATAAGTGAAAAAATGTGTTGTAGTTTTCATTGAAAGTACTAATTAAAAGAGTAATCAGTGCCCCCCGTACCCTGATAACGACTTTAAACGCAAATATATCGTGACTGAAGGGTTAAAAGGGTTAAAAAGTCCTAAAACATTTTTTGTTGTATTTCTCAATAATTTTTTTTTTAATATATTTACTTTTCAGTCGATGGGAAGGAGGTTCAAATATTTTTTTTTTCAAAAATATCATCATTTCTGTAATTTCATCTTAACTGGTATACAATTTATATAGACAGACAGACGGACGGGCGGACAGAGCGAAATTATAAGGGTTCCTAGTTTTCTTCGGAACTCTAAAATGAATCTTCATTTACATGTCAGGGTTTACAAAAACTAAAATCTGGTTACCTATAAATCATCTTGAGTTTCTAAATTTACTTCATTATTTTATGTATTACAACATTATTATATGTATTATAATTTTGTATAACAGCTAATAAGATCAGTATTCAGTACTTTAAATTTAATTAGCAATACAATTGAATATATGTTGAATTTTCTAAACCATTTATGCATTATTTTTTCTCTAGACTTACACTATTTCAATCTAAAAGAACAAACCTAAATAGAACACTTCTGGTATCTAGTTCTAAACATATGTATAATGTATACATGTATCTTCCAAGACGATGACGGGTGGTTGAGCGGAAGGGTAATGGTCTCTAGTGTTTTTTTTTATTACTATTTCTGTCTGTCCGGTAACAAACTTTGACACTGCCATTGAAATATCGAATAATCAACTCTATTTCAAGGCTAACGTTATAAAATGAAGTTTGACTATTCTGTCTTTGCCTATTAACGCTTAAATATTTATATGAGCAGTGGCGTACCGACACTTAAAAATACTATTGAATTATAAGCTCCTTTTATATCAATACAACATTTATTCTTTTTACTTTTTAGGGTTTCAAAGAAACCCTATTAATCTCATTTTGTTGTCCGTCCGTCCTTTTCAATCAATGCAAAATATCTCGTAGACTATATAAGCTAGAAACTTGAATTTATTGAACATAAAATGATTCTACTAGTAAAATACCTATGTACAAATTTGTAAAAAAAATAAGCTATGTAAAAAATATATATTTTTATACCGAGGCATGTGGCACGTTAAAATGTATAACCAAACCTGTGGAATTTGACCCATTTTCTTATTTTTTTCTAAATCAAAAATGGCGCCTGCAGGGGGCTTTAAAGCAAATAAAAAAAAAATTGTATACCAAAACGTGTGAGGTATCAAAATGTAGATCTCAATCAGTAGAATTTGACAATCTTTTTTAATTATTTTTTCTAACTCAAAAATGGCGCCAATAGGGGACTAAAACCAGCATTTTATTTTGTCCCCTATACTCTAACTCAGTAACTACTGGGTCAAAAAATCTGAAAAAAATTTGGTAACGAGGGTTTGATGAGACTACCAACGGCAAATACTAAAGTCAACAATATCATTTTAAATTTTGGAATAATAGGGAGAGGTGTCATAGAAATTTTTTTATATCTAGGCATGTGGGGTGTCGAAATGTAGATCTCAATTAGTAGAATATGACCATTTTTTCTAACTCTAAGGGGGCTAAAAGCAGTTTTTGTTAGGTAATTTTGGTGTTGATTAGTTATTGCTGGCACAGCTAGTACATACATAAATATAGGGGGAGTAGGGGATGGTTCATACATTTTTAATAAAATATATGTATAATAAATTTTCTGTATAAAAATATTAAAAAAAAAAAAAAAAAGTTGTTTTCACTAGAAATTTGATCCTTTGTACATAATATAACGACATTATTTGAGAAAAATTGTCAAATCTATGTATGAATTTCATGTTTTGAAAAAATTTGGGAAACTGTATTAAACCACCCCAACCCCGGGGACCCTTGATACACGTGTTGGAGAGGAATAATAAATACATAAACAGTTAGTTCGAAGCACAGTAACGTAATATTATTCATACATCTTAAAGATAATTTTAATATAGCTCATAACGAAAAATATTAAAACTCCGAAAATAAAAAAAATATATAAAATAAATTAAACCTCAAATAAAAACAAATTATAAATATAGATTATAGATTACGATGACTGAATAGCAAATATAATAATTTTACTAAATTAGCCAACCAACCAAATCATTTCGGACGTTAGTCGGTCATCAGATCAATATTACAAACAAATAAATATAACTGTTATACGTATATAAAATAACACTAATCCATTCAAAATAACACAATTTGTTATTGTTTTTAAAATATGTTTGACAACGCATCAAAATTACTTCCACGCATTGAAAATGAAAATTGATGAAAATAACCATCAAGATGACAATTTAAAGATTTAAACTGTTGATATATTGGGGCGAGTGATAAGTACTATCTATTGGTGTCACAAATATTTTCGAAGTTACGTTAGTACACTTATGTCCGGTATTATAAAGGACCTAGCAAATTTGTTAGCTAACAAGCACTTTCAAGTGAGATATCAAACTTATATGACAGTTCTTTTGGAGTTTGTTGAAGACTTTGACAGTTTCGCGCACGCGTTGTAGGTAAATACCAACGGTATTAAAACAGTGGTGATATTATGAAAATTATTTTGTACGGTGAAAGATGCCAACTGTGTTACAATTAGTTGAAGTGTCACTGCTCTAAATTCCATAACTAATCCATAGATACTAGTACAGAATTAATACCCCATTTGAAAGTAATTGCTAGCTAGCAAATTTTATTAGCTCCTTTATAATACCAGACATTATTAATCCATCTGTATGAACACTTCCAGGGTATGAATCCTCCCCATCTCCCAATATTTGAAATAGTATTTTTTTTGTTAAGTGAAAATAAAAGTTCAACGCCCATATTAAGTAAGTATCTAAATATATTTTTTCAGGGCCATTTCTAAATTAATAAGAATCTATTGAATTTTTTAGACGTGTATAGTATGTATAAATAAGTCAGTGTACCAAGTGTACCATGTCCGTAATAATGGTTGAATAATGCTACTTAGCTTAAACTAAGTACGTGCTCAAAGCGGCGTATTTATCGATATATTTAGTATACTAAATATATCGATGGCATTTTTTATTATGAAACAAATGTACATTTTTTTAAATGTATTGAGTACCTATAATATTAGTTCTTTTGGATAAGTATTCCTTATAATTTTATATCAGCAATACTTATGGACCAAGAGCTGGCTGCAAAAAAACTAGCCTATCGAGTAACAGAGTAAAATGTTTTAAAAATGTTAGTACCCATAGCGACTTTGAGAAAAATCATTTTATGCCTGGGCGGAATTTGTTAATTTTTCAGGGGGGGGTTAGTAGCTAAAACTAGGTAAAAAATAAAATTATATCAAGGCATGTGGCACGTTAAAATGTATAACTAAAGCAGCGATAATTGACCCTCTTTCTTACTTTTTTAATAATATTAAATAATACATTTCGACACCCCACACGCCTTGGTTATACCATTTTTTTTAATTACCGCTGGTTTGGTTATACATTTTAACATTTTTTTTACCTAGCTTTAACTCCTTAGCGCCTCCCCCCTGAAAAATTAACAAGTTCCGCCCAGACACAAAATGATTTTTCTCATGGTCGCTAAGGGTATTAACATTTAAAAAAACATTTTACCCTGTTACTTGATAGGCTAGTTTTTTTGCAGCCAGCTCTCGCTCTATTACTATTCTAAATAAAAAAAAAAGAATATTTATTATCATTATAAATGTTTATTTAATTTTAATTAACTACAATAAATAATAGATTTAAATAATTTTCACCAATAAAATATTTATATGGAATTAATGTATAATTTAATTTATTTATGTTCAAATAAAATTTACAATTATATTTTTAATATCAAACATACTATTAAATTGAAAACATTCATATTTTATCACAAAATATTTGTCAATTAGGTCACATACATACTTGTAATTGGCAATTATTTATTTAATGTACTATAAAAATAAATGAGGAAGGCTGAAACAATTAATAATGGTTTAAATTAATTCCAGAAATAGAATGAAATAAACTATTTTACATTATTTGAAACTATATAAATGATATCGATACATCTTAAAGAAAATAATTAGCACACAATAAAATAATTGAATAAAATTAAAAAGATTTTAATTTTCCTTGAAAATTTCCACTGTATTTATGAATATAATAGTTATAAATAAATTTCCTTGAAAAGAAAAAGAATAAGATTTATTTTTTTTGCATTTACTCAAAGGATAACTTGTATACTTTTATTTTAATTTTCATAATAAAATGTAAAACTTGATACTGTATTATCTCATGTATAATTATCAATTATTATTAGTCATAGTCACCTTGACATCTGAACGTCTTTGATTTATTATTACACCGTGTTTAGACCGAAGAAACAAAACAGCAACATCGTATTTTTTTTTACAAAAGTGCAACAAACCCTATATATTATTAAATACGCACACGGTGTTTTGCAACGAGAATCGCAAACCAGTTGCGGAAGCGACTATTTTACAACTGGTTTGCAATCAATTTAAGTCCTTGCTCCGCACACGAGCGCGACTGAATCTTGATCACTCAACAGTTTTATGGGAATTGCCGTGAAGAAAAAACGCGATTTTAAAAAGTTTTTAAGTTTTTTTAACTTTTGGCAACATGTTAAGCATTCTTGAATACCTAGGATGGTTATAATTGTATAGAACTTCATGTTTTTCCACTCGACGAATTTAATGTTTGTTAACTGATCATTCATTCTGATTGAACTAACTAACATAGATAATTATTAATAGGAATAAAAAGAATTAACTAATAATTTTAATAATAATAAAATTATTATAATTATAAAGCTAAAATATCATGCAACCACGCAACTGAAACCGAAATTCGACCTGCAAGCACAGTTGCATGAAACCAGTTGGAAACTGATTGCAAATCAGTTTTGTTTCGGTCGCACCGTGTGCGGAGGGCCATTACGCTACACGTGCAAAGTCACCAAACGGTTGCTTACGCAACTGGTTTGCGATTCTCGTTGCAAAACGGCCGAAGTGTTTTAAATCAGCTGTTTTGTTTTTTATAATAATGGAAAAATGTAATTTTAAAAATAGTTTCGACAGTTATTAGAAAAATAATGATAATGATCACGGCCTTCTATAATACCTGTTCCCCTATTCTTTATTAGACAAGCACAGTGGTTACTAGAGGGTGAAATAACGAAGGGTCGAATTTCGGAAGTGGTCAATATTTTATGTACAAACAACACTAATTTGATAGATGTATTTATACACTGTAGTTACAGTATAATTTATTACATAAAGAATTTTACATGTGAACGATAACTACTTCCTAATCAATCAAAAGTGTATTGAATAAACCAAAATATATATATACAGGATACAATGCTGAATCGAACTAGATAATAAAAGCAATATTGTTGACATTTTTGTATCAAATATGATACCAATATGCTTATTTAGTGTATTGTGTAATTCTATCTTTATGTAGAAATATAGATTAAAATAATATGTTTTGTATTTTTTTTATTTACTCCTTATACATATCAATAAAATACCTATACATAAAATGTATCTATGTCTTTCTTGTATTCCTTCTATACTCCATTTCATTTAAGAATGTAGGGGTTGCCGTGGTATTTGACGGTAAAATGCACGATTCGTACCCAGTGCCGGATTAAGCAAGCGCGGGGTCCGTAGCAAATGTTATAATGAGGCCCTTGGCAGTGGCGTCGGGGGGGGGGGGGGGGGAACTCGGGGAGTAAATCGCTAGCTTCACCCACTCCCCCCAAAAAAAGTCAATAGGATTTTTTTTACACATTAAGCGGGCGTCACCCCCTGTGAATTTTTAATGACATAAAAATATCAGTGGAATCTATTTTTTAAATAAACCTATATAGACTTTCAATAATAAAAAAAGTCAATTCACTCAATTAATTAGATATTTTTCTCATTGGAAGCTTTAAATAACCAAAAAAGAGGTAAATGACTGACTTGATTTAGAATATACAATCGTTAAAATAATTGATAAGCTAATAAAAAATTAAGGGATATTTTTTTGAACTCTTTTAACCCTTGGCAAAGAACGGAAAGGGATGATAAAATTTGTTGATATTTTTAGTAAAAAATTAGAAAGCACAAACTTTTAAATGTGCTTTGGAAAACGCAAATCAAATGAATTTTCGCGGAAACATACTGTTTGAAAATTTGAATTTTTTGATTTGCTTTTTTTTTAATTATCCCTTAATTTTTTTGAGGTGTGTATAATAAAACACCACTTTTACAAACAAAATTTTCTTGATTTGATTTGAGCAAATTTAGAAAAATCGGTTAAAAAAATCAAAGATCGGAGTTTCAAAAATCGATTTTTCGATTAAATCGAATCGAGATCGGAAACCCTAAATTTAAATTATTAATTATTGTAGATTTGGACACCCTGTATCAACCATTGGACGGTAAGTGGTGAGTCCAATAAGAGATATTTTTCCGCAAAGTCGCGGGGCCCCCAAAGACGCGGGGCTCGTAGCATTTGCTACTCCTGCTACGTTGTTAATCCGGCCCTGTTCGTACCGTCAAAACCCCGGGAACCACTGCCTGCAATGAAATAAAGTATAATTCAAAATAGAAAATTGTATTGTTTTTAGTATTTAGGGATGCACGCCTAGAAGAGATCGGCTTAACTTTTTGAGTCCAACCGGGACAATACGTCCCACGAGCAGATTTTCTTCCCGGTCGGGATATACAGGGTGTAAAAAATGTTCCGGGGCGGTCGAATATTTTGAATGGTATGTATATCGAAAAACAAAAAAATACGTGTTCAATATTTTTTGAAAAAGCTATTCAACTACATCAAATTCGATCCCTCACCCCTTTGGGTTGGAGTGGGGGCAACTTACAAATTTATTTTGAAAAATTTGAAGCATCCGTATTAAGTAAAAATCTGCAGTACTTTCTTTTTTTCGATATTTCTCAAAAACGGTTGATATAACAAATAAACAAAGGATATTTTTGTGTATTTTGTGCCATATAATCTTCTACAAGAACCCAACTCAGGAAAAAATTGAAAAACAAAAATCGGCGGGCCTACTGGCTCCATACACCCCTGGTCTAAATTATGATTGTTTGGTATTGGAAATAGATAACACTTATTAATACTAAACACTGTATTAAATCTTATAACTTATAACTGTATCACAATGGGTTCTCTAGATATTAAATAAACACTAATTTTTGGCAAAATTTTTGAAAGGCTGTAACTGCCCCACAAAGAATTTCTGGACACAGGTTCACATAAAGTTTTTTGCTTAGAATTACATCTTTGATCTACTGTTATTTTTTTTTACATTAGTTGTAAATAGGTATATTTATGAAAAATTAACTGCTTTATTTCAATTAAAATAATGTATCTAAACAGAATTTGTTTATTTGTAAAAGATGAAAAAATCAAAATAGACTTGAATATTTTAACATGCAAATATTGCAGTCGCTCCACTTGTTGATCCTTTTATTTTGAGATGTTTGTAAACATTGATGAAACTAGAGTAGTTCTGTAAAATAAAATATCATTGTTATTTGTTGACATCGTGATATCTAAAGTTATAATTGTATTATTGTATTCGTAGGACAGTAATAGTCGACAAGTGTTTAGTAATATGTATTCAATCTAAAAAAATCTTAGCCTTGTCACTATACAATTAATTTTCTTAATTTATTTATTTTATGATTAATTTTGACCTGATTGTAATTTTATATCATGAGAGATTGTCTATAGAAAATAATGAGTTATCATCGTTAAAGTTCTGTTTATTTTAAAGGAGCTCAAGTAAATTTATTTTAGATTCTCGTTTCTGTTTTAGATTTTAGAATCAGTTATTACGTGACCGACACCAAGACAAGAGATTTCTTCATTTCATGGAATTAGAATTTTTCTAGTTATAAAAAAATCCCGAAAAATTTAATTTTACGTTCATCGATTATTTAGATCAAGCTTGTCCAACCCGCCGCCCGCGGGCCACATGCGGCCCTTGAGGAGCCTAGGTGCGGCCCGCGAGGATAATAATAAAAAAAATTTATATAGTAATAAATTTACATTTAAATTACTTAGTACGACAAAAAAAGGTCTTCAGTTTTTATTTTTCCTAATGTAACTCGCTATTTATTCAATAAAAATTAGGAATTGAAATTGACGCGACTAAAAAAAAAAAGTCCTCAATTTATATTGTGGCCTGCGGCCCTTAGTAAATTAAATTAAATAAAATTTCTGCTATGCGGCCCAGAAGGTTGAAAAGGTTGGACACCTATGATTTAGAAATTTTAGTAATTTGTTTAATACTATATTATGATAGTATTTATAAAATTCATTAATCGTAAAAAAATGTATATGTTACTATGTAAACAGTAAACACTTTGGCGCTCGCCGTGCGTAAAAGTTACTTTTACGCACGGCGAGCGCTAAAGTACTACTTTACGCACTGAAATTTCAATGAAAAAGTCTACTTTTTTAAACGGTTGTAGAAAAAAGTTTTTATTGGCTTGGTATCGACTTCAAAAAATGTTTTTAACTATTAGATATATAGGTACTTTTCAGTGTTTTAGGTTTTTTAAGTCGGTTTTTTTAAGTTTTTTCCCTTTTTAAGTGGTGTATCTTTGAAATCAACGCCGGTCAGATTCTGATAAAATTTAAATGGGACCACTTCGGGTATAAAAAAAAAAAATAAATAAAAATTATACCCGAAAATACGTAACAAAATATATACAGCCAATTTGAAAAGGGATTTACTCTTTAAACAAAAACAAAAAAAAACACTTTTAATAAATTGAGTAGATAAGTGAAAAGTAGGGTTGGAAACACATTATTATTTAGTTATTAAGTTGTTTTCAACCCTACTTTTCACTTCACAATAAAATATCTACTTAATTTATTGAAAGTGTTTTTTAATGCTCTGCTGGTTACAAAATTGCATTCTAAACAAACGTTCTTATTTAATTTTTTCATATTTTGAAAAATATAGGCAGGTACTTTGTTCTTCGTTATTTTTACAATTTTGCTTACATCCTGTAGAACAGGGGGCACCAAACTTTTCGAGAAACGGACCGGATCGAATTTTTTATAAACATGAGGGGCCGAACGAAAAATATTCTTGTTGGAATCCAATTAGAACATTTATTTACATGTATGTACATCTTTAGACAAATAGAGTTTATATCGGAATTTATAATGAAAATATTTATTAAAATGTACATTATATACATATGTACATAAAATCATTAAATTGTATAAAATGTATATTTTTTATATATAAAATATTTATATATAAAAATCGGGGGCCGGATCCGGCCCGCGCGCCGTAGTTTGGTGACCCCTGCTGTAGAAGATCAACCAACTAATTTTTGGTAATACACTAATTTTACCCCTAATTGTCATTCATAAATTCGAAAAAAAAGTTTGAAATGAGAATCTCCTCTTTTTAAGAAGTCAGTTAAAAATAATTATTCACTGAAATCCTTAGCTTTTTCCTTTACATTTTATAAGGCAGATTTTTCTCCGTCAAACCTATTCATACGAAACAGCATTGTTACACACATAATATACTAAAGCGCACCCAATCCCTCTCCCCCTCTTAAAGATAGAGCGCGAGGGAGGTCACCCACCTGTCTATAGCCAGGTTTAATGAACTACGGACATACATAAAAACTACCCTCTCAACCATCGACGTGCTTAGCGCGAAAAGTTCTCTTTCGTTACAACCGCGTGCTCGCATTCATATGTGTTCTTAAATATGTGTGTGTACGGTGTACGTGTATGAGTACGTTTGTGTGATGGCGTCCTCCTGATCGGTCTCAGCTCACAAAGTTGGGAATCAGAACCCACTCAGTAGTCTCAGCCGATACGTCGATTAGATCGCATACCGACTGAGCCAGTGCGCGCGCTATTTTTTTTTTAACAATCAAAAAAAATTGTTTATAAAACTGACTGGTAATAAAACTTTTTCCTTATCATTAAACTTTATTTAGTAAAATATTTTTTCATATATAAATTTATCAGCCAGTTTATAAACTTTGTATTTTATCTTTTTTAGTTATTATTACTCTTAATTGGATACAGACTGTGTGAAGTGTTTTGTGGTTTAATTTTTTATTTGTAAAAAAAACTACGTTCCGTTTTTATCCACAATTAGTTCCAAAGGAAGGGCGGGAAAGTAAGTCACATTTTGTTTATTTTGATTGTTTTGTGCGTATTGCAGCGTATCGATATTTATTGTTGTAGGTTTGTTGTATTATATCAATTGGTTTCATTCAGTGGCGTCACATTATTCTTTAATTTATTCTTACGCTTTTAACACTTTTTATGAGTTTTGTAATATGAATAATATTTTAATTAACGTCATATTTATTTAAACATATAATATAATAATATAATAGTAGTGACGTTAAATATAAATAAAAAAAAACTTGTTTGTCTAAACGTCAAAATTTATTTAAGAAAAAGTATTCGCATATATTTTATTGAGATAACAACATCGTTCTCACGGTTCTCACATTTAAATCTTTATTAATAGCCTGACGATGATTCTGTGAATCGAAAGCTTGCGATTACCTTTTCTTAAATAAATTTTGACGTTTAGACAAACAAGTTTTTTTTTAATTTAAACATAATATATATTTAAAAAAATAATAATCAAAAATATAAAAAATGAGTAAGAGATAATATTTTGTACAACTTCATAGATATCAATGGTCATAACATGGTATCTGCAAGAATTTGATTTATCAGCAGAACGATTTGAAGTGTTGAAATGTACAAATATCATTAAATTGATCTTTGCTTTGCGTACTTCTTGAGATACATAAATCGAAAAAACACAAAATCTAAATCGGAATAAGTGCTTATCAGACAATGACCAAAATTTCAGTTATCATGTTATGACCTAAGACCATTGAAAGCCAATGGCCTGATTTAATTTTATATTATGCAACTTTCAGAGGCGTAACAAGTGCAGGGATTAAAATAATCTGAATTTTTATAATTTATTGAATTTGGAAAGGAGAGGGGTATAGCAGAATTTCAAACATATATATTTTTAAAGTTAAAAAGAAATCTTACTCAATTAAATATCAAAAAATACAATATAAGTAAATTGAATTTTTAGTATTAAATAGATACCCGTATGTATATAAAGTACCAATATTTAACAATACGATCATGTTTTTGAAAAATTCCACAGCAGCTGAGATATTTGTCTAATTTAGTAGTTATTTTTAGATGTTTTCGGGTTTTGCCGATTGCATTATCGCTATCTTCTGTAACACTTCCTTTTTTATAAGGTTATTTTTTAATTTTATATTTATTATTTCATGTTTCTGATAATTTTATATAAACGAAATAGAAATTAAAAAAATAGTCCACTTTTCTCGCACGTGCAGCATCAAAATACTAATTAAAAAAAATTGGCGAAGATATGGAAAAAAAACAATAATAATTATAATTAAATATTTTTTCCATTGTGTTAAAAATAAATATATATATATATATTTTTATTATTTATTTTAAAATTAATTCAGTAGGTTTGTTGTGTCTTTGACATGCTTAAACAGAAACAATTGTCCAAATTACTTCATCACGTCAGATTTGACTCCGAGGTGAAGGGGACGGCCCGAGCTAGCCAGAAAATAAAATAAATATCTTTTTTAGGTTGCCCCCGAGCCTCTTATTACGACCCTGCTCATAGGTTTTAATTGCGGTCGATTAACAAGAATGTTTATTAATTTTTTTTTCAATTTTAAAAACTACATAGTAATGGCATTATTTTTCTGATATTTATAAACAATCAATATGCAAATCGAATTCACGTCACGTTTTCCATTATATATGTACATATATATGTAAAATACATATCAAGTTTTTAAGAATTTAAAAAGAAAATAATACAAAATATTTGGTTTACAAATTATTTTCTGTAATCTTTTTTTATTTGTTAATAAATATAAAAAATACATTTTTGGTATATCTTTAAACTGCAAATAATTATATTTATAAAAGCATTCTAATGATTCAAATACAAAAAAAATTAAAAATACTAACAAAAGTAATTTGAAAAATCCGGCGACACATATTATAAACTGCCCAAAGTCTCTCATTTGATTCTAGGAGACTAATCTGTTAATACATTTTTCAAAGTTAAGTAGGTACCTAAGTATTTTGAATTCAAAGTAGGTAATATAGATCTTACTCGAATTTTAAATGCATTACTGAATACAATACGTTGTCTAGACTGGAATAATGGCTTTACGAGACAATTGAATATTTAAATACATACGAGTATTACTCGTATATCCTTTTACAAATATAATTTATATATGAATTATTGATGTCTGCATATATGTATTTACTTAATAAAAATGTATTTTTTTCTGAGAGAATCAATTACTTAAAATTTAAAAAGAAATTATGATAATCTAAAATTTTATAGTGGCTTCTGAGTGTAAGTAAGTTCCTTGTTCCAAGGTCTAAATCGAATCCTCTTGTTGCCCTTTAAAGTAATAAATATTATTATAATATTTTACTATACTTGCAATTCAGATTTACATTAATTTCATATATATATTTTGACCTTTTTCGTTATTGCCTATATAATACAAAATATAACATACTATATTACATAGTAATATGTAAGGTAAAGGCACCAGTTATAGCAATTATAAGCAATTATAAGTTTTTTAATGGACTTGTTTTTGTAACTCTCAAGAACTCATGTTACTAATAAAACAAGTAACTCTTTATTTAATCAATTTAACTACCAAAGTCTGCAAATATTTTTTTAATTATAGCCTTTTATTTTGTTCATGTTTTTTCTCCAGTAATTGATAAAGTATAACCAGTAATGAGCACGCAGTGATGGACACTTGCTAATGATTACAAAATGATAAGTACTACGACATAAAAGATATAAAAGAAAGAATCGTCAAATTTGAAACAATGTAAAATTCCAATGTAAATTTCCACCATTTTGACACCTATTGGCCGATTGTCATCAAATCACACTGTAAGACAGTTAAATGTATATTAATATTAAGAAATAGTAGTAATCAAATATCAACACATATTTCTAATTCAGTACATTTAATTAAAAATTTAGCATTACTGGAGTCCTTTCTAATTGTAAGACTGGTGCCACTACCTTATGTATATTTACAAAAACTTAAAATATTAAGTCATTCCTTTACATAACATTTTGAAAATTATTATTTACATATATCTTGTACTTACGTTTATTTTAGTTAGTTATATAAACCGATAGTTAATTTCAATATTGACATAATTATTTCGCACCCTTCTTACCAGGAAGAGCATTAGATTATCTTAAGAGCAGTTAATAAAAGGCGTTACTTGGATTCCTCAATCCTAGAGAATTTTGTATATTTTCGTATTTGCAAATTGATAAAGTAAAACCAAATGTGTGATTATTACTGATTATACACACCTTTTTACTTTTTTATACATATAGTCATAGTATTTACATGAAATGTATAAACTGCATGTATTTCACTCTTGTCAATTTTTGATTTTTTTTTAATGATCGAAACAAATTTTTTAAATAAGTTGTAGAGAATATTATTATCTATTAACTGTAGGTTATTGATTATAGGTTTTTGAAAGGAACAATTGCGTTAAAGGGTTTTTATTGTTTTATATGTTTGTTTGATAACAACAGATGATAAAAACACAAAGTGTTACTAAATTTACCCAGTGGCGTAGTAAGAAAAATTTTCGGGGGGGGGTTTTGATATTCCAAAAAATATGCGAAATTTTTTTGATTGAAAAAGCAAAAATTTTAGTTGATTGTGACTTAAAAAAAAAAAAAAAAGGTCACACAATTGAAAATTATAATTATTATGAAGACCTTTTTTTTTTTTTTTTGTTAATACAATTAATTATATGATCAAAAAAAAAAAAAGGTCATTTGGTTCAAAATTTTTACATTTATTTCGCATATTTTAACAGAATTGAAAATTTCGGAGGGGGTTATTATCACAAAAATTCCAAATTGTTATACTAATTTCATATATTTTAAAATTTCGGGGGGGGTTTCGACCCCCCCCCCCCCGTTCCTGCGCCACTGAATTTACCCATTCGTTTTTGAGGGGGGGGGGGGGGGTAAAATTAGTCACTTTTCAATGTTTTTAGTATAACTCGAAAACTAAGCAGAATTGGACAATTTTACAAGAATAATTTTTTTATAGAACATTGAGTTTCACATCAAACGGAAAAATTTAAAAAAAAATTATACAAGACATATCAAAAAATCACAACTGGCTCAAAAAGTATATAAAACGAATGTTATCTAAAATATAATACATATGTTCCGACCCTTTTTTGCGGTATAACGAACCGATTTCAAAATACTAGTTTTTGAATTATAATGAATTAAAAAAAAGTCCTGTAGAGACTTCAATATTTCAAAATATATGAACATTTATGAATATATCCTAATTTTAATGGAATTATAGTAAGAAATCTGTTTCTAAATCCAAATTAATAACCAAACTAATTTTCTAATGTTCTTCCGAAAGACTTTTCACAGAAATATTATCATTTTATCAAAATTCAAATAAAATTTTTGAAAAAAACATCTGCCAAGTAAATGCACAGTGCTTCCTCGTGCTAAATTCACTAAAACCGATAGTGTTAAGATAAATTGCCTGGCATTGGTTAACCATTTAATTTTTATACAAATTTTACTAAAAAAGCTTAGTTAGAAATTTTTCTTAAAACGCACCAGAATATTTTTTCATATATTTTTAATTTTTTGACAATTTCAATCTAAATCTATATTTATGCAAATGTCAAAATGACATTTAAACCGTCAAAGTGACATTTAAAACGCCAAAATGACATTTAATATATCCAATCAAATATCAATTTAGAAAAACAAAACACGAATTTTTAAAATAAATTGAGATAAATCTTTGTAAGAGAATATTTTACAACAAACGTAGTAGACCCATATTATAGGAAATTTAATGCTCTACAAAAAATATTCTATCAAATTTTCTCGTAACATGTGTCGTTCTTGAGATATCTTGAAAAAATAAATATTTTGGGGTGTCACCCCTCCCCCTTACACACGACTTTGATGATTTTGAAATGGGACCGTCCTCAAACCAAACCCAACCATCCGAACAAGTTTCAATAATATCGGTTCAGTGGTTCATGAGTTATGCGTGTGACAAGGATTCAGGGGACAGACGGACGGACGGACGGACACACGGACAGACAGACAGACACGGAACGAAAAGTGTTTGTCTTGACGTGAAACGGATAAATCAATTTAAAATTTTGAAATCGGAGAACATTTTTTTGTCTCAATCTGAAACGATCACAAAGCTTCTCGTATCTTCGATATTGCGAGGAAGCAAAATTGTTCTTGATAGTATCTAATAGAAAAAAAACTGTCTAAAAAATTACTTAAACCAACCAACCACCAACCCTTTATAAGTAAATTTTATTTTATAAAAATTAATTTATAAACAACTGAGCAGGTATCCGATACTATTTCGTAAATACGGAGAAAATAAACTTGGTCTAAAAAAAGTTAAAACCACTTATATAATAAATTATACTAGACAACTATAATAGTAATTATTAATTCAGCATGATAATTATGTTCGTGCAAGTGAGGTACTAGTTGTTGTGGTTATGTAACGATATGTAACCATAACAACGAACACGCTGCCTGTAAACTTGAACTTGCAAATGCCGGCCGGCGCGCGTCGAACCGGTTATAGGAAGCATCACACTTTCGTTTTCCTTGTATTGTGTATCTATGAGAATGTTCATACAGTGTGATTGTATAGTTTATTTAAACTTTAACTGTATCGTTATGAATTACATTATACTAAATATTAAAAAATGAATGTAAAGAATAAGAAAGTTAAGTCTAAATGTTTACTTTTGTATTTTACTATATAAAAAAAAAAAAAAAATCTGCCAATTTAATGCACAGTGCTTCCTCGTGGTAAATTCATCAAAGAGAGTTAAATATCAAACAATTTTAATATTTGATAATTTCAATCTAAATCTAAATTTTTCTGTTAAACAAACATCAAAATGACATTTAATATGTCAACGTAAATAACGGTTGTAAAAACAAATGACGATTTTTTTAAGCAAATTGAGATAAATCTTTGTAAAAGAATATTTTACAACAAATCCATATTATAGACAATTGAATGCTTTACAAAAAAATCTGTAAAATTTTCACGTAATATGTGTCTTTCTTGGGATATCTACAAAAATATATATTTTAGGGTGTCACTCCTCCCCCTTAAACACGATTTTAATAATTTTTAAATGGTACTATCTTCAAGCCAGACCCAATCAACCAACTACGTTTCATTAATATCGGTTCAGTGGTGTGGTTCAGACACACACACAGGGACAGACAGACACGGAACGAAAAGTGTTTGTCTTGACCTGAACGAAATAATCAAGTTAAAATTTTGAAATCGGAGAATAATTTTTTTCTTCTCATTTTAAAACACATATCTTCTTCTTCGATATTGTGAGGAGGCAAAAATTTATAATATTGGCTATATGCTATATTTATAAATATTAAAACATGTTTATCACTTACTAAAGTACCTGAATTATAAATTACTTACACTTGGGCAAAGGTAAAGAAGTTGAATAGGAGGTACGAAAATGTTATTTATAAAAAATAAAATGTATGTTTTATAAATACAATTGTTTTCAATATATATTTTTTCTGAAATTTGAATATTACATTTTATTATTCTGTAAATTCATATTTATCAATTCTCAAAATGTGTCGAAATAAATAATTTAAATACAATGTTGAGTTGAACAAAAATTAAATACAATATAAAATGATGACATGAACAAAATATGTAGCAAAAAACACAAAATTCTACATTTAAATTATGTAAATACATACACAACATTATTATTAACCGAAGTGCATTATCATAGGACGATACTGTATTTGTTTAAACTTCAAAAGTTGTGTGGTCATTAATTATTCTTTACAACTTATTTATTACATACATAATTAGATATCTATTTACTTGTGTACAAGCAAAAACATTATTTTAATTACTTCTAAAATGCGAATCATAACAGGTCATACAATTCTAATTATATTATTTATCTTAAACTATCCGATTAGGCTACAATAATAAGAGGAGGTAAATAATAATACAGTAGAACCTCAATATAACGAGCTAATTCAGGCGAGGAGTTTGCGATTAAATCAAAAGTCTGATCTATAATAAAGTAGAAATTTTCTGAATGCGTTTGTTAAAAAAATTAGTTAGAAAAAAGTTATTTCACACAGAAAAAATTATTTTCCTTTCATCAACAATTTTCAATTTCTTCTATTCTAAATTAAAAAAGAAATTTATAAAAGATTTTTGTCCGATATATTTGAAGTCAGTTCCATTTGCTGTTTCGAGGTTTTGCTGTTAAAATTTATGTTGAGAAGATGAAAAATCGTTTTTGTTTTATAAAATAAAAACTGTAAATGATAATTTTGTAATTTTGCATTCCAGAACATGCTATGGTTTTATTATATTCGACCTTGTGAGTTTCTTGTAATTGAATTAAAACAAATAAAAAAAAGGTTATTAGAAATTCCCTCTTAGGATTTTCTGCGCACTTTTTCCATTTTTGTAGGTCAGGTTTTCAGAAGCGAGAAATTTATTCAGTTTCTTTACGTAATCACAACATAAATAAATGTATTAGATTCTCGTTAAACTTTATACTTAAATTGTTATATTTATATATTTTTAAAGTTAAATAATAACGACCAAAATCTTAAAAACATCAGCCAAGTAAATGCACAGTGCTTCCTCGTGCTAAATTCACCAAAGGTAGTTAATTATTCAAGAATTTAAATAAAAACCGATAGTGTTTAGATAAATTGCCTGGAACTGGTTAACCATTTAATTTTTATACAAATTTTTATTACAAACGTTGTAAACCCATATTACAGGAAATTTCATGCTCTACAAAAAATATTCTATAAAATTTTCACGTAACATGTGTCGTTCTTGAGATATCTTGAAAAAAATATTTTGGGGTGTCACCCCTCCCCCTGACACGCGATTTCGATGATTTTGAAATGGGACCGTTCTCAAGCAGACCCAACCATCCGACCAAGTTTCAATAATATTGATTCAGTGGTTCATGAGTTATGCGTGTGACAAGGCTTCACGGGACATACACACGGACGGACAGACATGGAACGAAAAGTGTTTGTCTTGATGTGAAACGGAAAGATAAATTTAAAATTTTGAAATCGGAGAACATTTTTTTTGTCACATTCTAAATCGATCACAAAGCTTCTCGTATCTTCAATATTGCGAGGAAGCAAAAATAAAATTATCATAGACGTATGTAAAGTATAAATATAAATAAAATTGACTTTTTTGAAGACGTTGCAAACGACCTATGTATGTAGATAACTTAATATATTAGTCTCTTACGTTACCTATGTATGTAATGTACCTACGTCTAGAGCCGCTTCACTTCCTCTGCAGTAAAACACTGGTCTATTTTTGTTATTGGGTGGGAGTCTAAAAATGCCACAAGTACTGAATAATTCGAACACTTTGTATTCCGTTTATGTCAGAGCTTCCTAAAATCAATGCAGTTTTTTATTAGGGTTCTGTATTTATTTTAATACGTATACTTTCTATAATTAGAAATACAGGATTTTAAAATACAAGGTGAATTATATTTATTTAAACAAAACTCTTTTCCCATCAAAAAATAATGTTTTGGTAGCAAGTATATGTTTTCCTTTAGGATATTAGAAGATCGGTTATTAATATACAGATATATGTAGGTATTTTATGTGAATATAATACGAAATAATATTAGTCCAACGAAGGTTTCTGCTATATCTTTTTTTATATGTCATTATTTTCAAAATTACGATTAAAAAAAAAAATATAAATATGTATATGTATATAGGTAAAATTTATATTATATATTTTATTTATAAACATTTTTTCTAAAGTTTATGGTTTTTGAGTAAAAAGTCCAAAATCTCGAAATATTTTGTTAGATATCTTGGAAAGTTTAGGTTGTTAAAAAAAAGTTTTCAATAAAAGATTCGTGTTTTTTCACGTAGAACAAGATTGCTAAATAAAAATTATAGGTTCCTATTTAAAAAAAATGATGTTGACCTACAAATTACCTTGAATTAACAAAAAATATAAAAAAATTTTATTATTAAAATAACAAATAAATATTACTATTCAATTACCCATTCACAACTAAACATTTTTTTCAAATATACCATGATTCTCAGATAAAAATCTGTAACACTTTAAATGCACCACCCTGTATAAACAAATTTTTTCCTGAAATATATATTCATATATTTTCATTCAGAAAACAACTAATGACTTGTTATTTATTTTGAAATGTCAGTAATTTAAAAATATATAGTAATTTATTAATTAAATATATATTATTTACTAACAACATCACATAAAGTTCATAGTAATGATAAAAAAGTTTTATGATCTGATTTATGTTACGTACAGTTCTTGACGTAAAAACATTTAATAATAATACCATAATACATGGTAGCGTCATTTTATTATATAATATTTGTAATCAGTAAACTTATGCAGCTGATAGTCGTTACAATGAGATCTATTGATATCTATCTGGGAGACATGGATTATGCAGAACTAAATGTTTGATCATTTTTATCTTATCTTATTGTTCAGACTTAAAAATATAAATAAATTGTTGTGTCTGCAGTTTGTAGTATCTCATTATAATTTGTGAATTTGATATTGCCTATTTACGTTCCAGTCTAATAGTTTTTTATTGCAAGTGTTTCAAAATTTACCGCCCAATTTTAATGATCATGTTAACTTTATTCATTAAAATAAAAACTTTGACCTTTAGCCTGTACAAGAGTACCGCTAAAAATATAAATAATAATTTAATTGTGTTATATAATATAGTTTTACAAATAAACATTAATAAAGATAATAAAAATATATACATACGTTTTAATTCATATTAATTTTTAAATTTAAAAAAATAAAAATAAAATACGCTCATTGCCTTGAAAACTTTGCAAAAATAAACTTCAGTGCACTTTATTTTAGAAAAAAAAACGCTTGATGAAAGTTTTCAGGGACTATTCAATAGATAAACTTGTCTATTTTTAAACCATCGCATTCGTTAGCTAGAATGAAAATGCGGGAAACTGACCTATTTTTTATAATAGAATATATGTCATAATTTAAACTAGAAATAGAAAATCCGACCGTTGAAATTGAATACGTCAAACTTTTGTCTATTGTTAAAAAATAAATGCATGATGAAGGTTTTCAAAATCAAGCGCTATTGTATCAAAGTATCATAATAACCCATTTAAATCATTATTATTATAATTTTATCGTCAATTTTTGGATGGTAACACGTTTTTAACTACAGTTATACTTTTGAATTAAAATTATTTTGTCGTTTTTTTTATGAAAAAATTCAACATTGCTTATTATAGTCAAATACTAATTATATATTAAATTAATAACATGATACGTACATACCATATATGGCATTAAGATAAAACATATGTATTCATCATTAAATATTCATCTTCATGTACAAAAAACATGGCAAAATTTAAAATAAAAACAAATAGTATAATATTGTTTACCGCAAAACAAATGACATTAAGCTGTTATCCTTGAATATGAATAATAGAATATTTACTCAGGAGTTCTTCTATCACAACACATGCATACATATAACATATGTACTATGATAAAGATAAAATGTCATTAAGGAATTTTAACTGATTCTGAGTATTTATGTAGAAAAAAATATCTGTATTATTTATATAAAAAATTCACAGTAAAAGAGAAATTAGCAAAAGAAAAATTATATAAATATTTATATTTATTGAATGCTTATAAATGAAAACTAGCCATGGGGTGCGACCCTTGAGGTCCACACAATCAACTTCCCAGCATGGTATGACTATCAATATTTGAATACTGATTATTATTAATTGTTTTCATATAGTTTATATAAATATGTGGGTTATTTTTAATTGATTAAATAATTTAATTATTTCAAAATATCGATTGCCACCAAAATAAATTAGATCTACAAGTAATAAATATTTTTCAAAAAAATCCGAAATCTACTTTTTTGCAGTTATTTGTTCTAACAAAAAAACGGTTGGGCCGAATTCGATGAAATTTCTTTCAGATCATATTCAATGACCTTGAAACATAAAAATATGTTGATATTTTTTATTTCAATTTTCGTACCGATTACAATAACTTCCTATTGGGAAGTTAATAAAATAATAAAATATATGTCATGGGCTTCGGCCACACATACTGCTTGTAAATGCAAGTTATTTTATCCATTTAAATCAAATCTAACCTGTCAAAAGTACACAAAATACTGAATACTGCGTTCATGTTTCAGTTTCTAAGAGCCATCAATTTGACCGATCCTGTTTCATTATACAGTTTCATTATAAGTTGTAAGTTACGGGACCGTAAATTCTAGGAATTAGAAGATACAAGAAATGAGACGGAAATAGCTTTCTCTCTCACTCGCACACTTTGCTCAGAGCTATCAAACATAACCCACGTGAATGGTACTCTGGTGGTAAAATTGAAAAGTTATATAACAGTTCATCATTTGTAATGTATGGCGTCTTCAGAAAAAGATATTGACTATATTTGAGTTTTATTTGAATACTAATGCAAGTATTTGATTACATATTGTTTTTTTTCGTCTGTTTAATAACGTGGTACGTATATTTCTATTTATTTAATTGTGAAACCATTTTAAAAATTATTTTCTTACCGTTTGCACGTAAGGGGAACTCGAACTTAAATGGTTCGAACTTATAGGAGTCCAACTCAACTGTACATATAATTCTTCAATGATATATTCCACTCACAGACAGACTTGTCAAGTGACCCTGTAACCTCTTGCTTTGGTAATAATATGCAACAAGCTGAATTCAGTTCAATCAATAGTCAATCATTTACATTTTTATTTTTATTAACCAATCCCTTACCCCTTCACACTTGTCTAATATTGTTTAATAGGTTCGGGTTCATATTAATTATGAATGTATTTAAAAAATTTGAATTATTATCATATACAAGGACAAATATATAAACAAAATAATATAATGGACTGATTATTACCTTTTATATCGATCGATAGTTTATAAAGGTATTTAAATTGACAATATTTTATTTAAAGAGAACGAAAGCTTCAATATGATACACTAGAATTTTCCCGTGGCTTCACCTGAGTGGAATTCAAAATCAGTGAATGCCCGCGTGATTGACTGCTTTATAAACACACATGTAGGAAATGCCAGCCTTTACGATGGACCCAAGCTTGGCCCAATATTGGGTTGCCAGTGTTGATTTTTCGATTTGGTCCCAGTCTAAACCAATCTTCAGATACCGAGCTTTGATCGCCTATTCTTTACCAAAGATTGGGCCAACTCTGGGCCAGCCTTGGTACGACAAGCCTTGAACGAAGTTATCATTTGTATATTGATCCAGTGTTGGCTAGCATTGGCGTAAGCCTGGGCCAACCATGGCCCCTTTGTAATTTCCTACATAGGCATGGGAACTATACGACGGAAAAGATTGTTTATTATTTTTATATTTATAAAATTTTTATTAAAAAATATCGGTATGGAGAACCATACATGACTTCCATGTTCTTTCCATCTTTTTAAATAATTTTTAAATATACATTTTTTTAAACATTTTATTTATATAACCTACTACTATGAATATACATATCGTAATACATTTAAAAAAACATATATACTTACAACGGTTACAGCTCTTTTTGCTATTTGTATATAAATATTAGTTTTCTAATGTCAAAAACATAATTCACATTCGTAGAAAAACTAATTTGACAATTTGAATTTAGTTGCATTTGTTTCCAAGGCAACATGAATTAATGACATATTAGTATTTAAAATTAAAATTTTAAATGTGTTTTTCGTCCTTTTAATGGCTGTTTAGGCACGTACAAATAATAAATGTCCCTTAGATTCAATTGAAGTGCAAATGTACCAAATCTTATCAAAATTAGTGAGATAATACTCGCATAATATAATAATATTATATATTATTATATAATATTCACATTTTAGACGAAAAAAGTTACAAAATTTCGAATATTTCCAAAACCTCTGATCCGATTAGCACCAAAATCAATAGGTCTGGAGTACTCACTGAGACAAACATTTTCCCCAAAAATAATTCAGATCGGTGCATTTTTACAGTAGTTATCGCGAACGAAAGAAAATTCTACATCAGCACAGACACACAGACACACGCACAGCCGCCATGCGGAAATTAACTTTTCTTTACGTTTTGAAGTTAGTACAATCAGAATTTGTCATTTTCTCGGACACGATTTTTCGATGGTATTACAATACTTCCATTTCCTTCGGAACATGGAAGTAAAAAATCGGGTCAGTAATTTTTGTGTCAAGACAGACAGATACTAAAAAAAAATCAAAATTGTCTGTAAAACGACTGATTTATATATTTTTTAATATTGGAAAAATTTACATACCAAAATACATAGTTTAACTTAATGTCATTGTTCTCCATATCGAAGTATTATCATTTTTCACCCCTTATGAAAAAAATTAAAGTTAATATTCAATTAATTGTGATATTTAAAAAAAGTCACATCCGAAAAAAATATTTATCTTAAAAAAATCACTGAAATGTGTCTTTTTCCTACAACAGCGCATGTCTAAATTGTTTTGTCACTGTGTAATAATAATAGTAGTAGTAATAAAAACAGTATAGCGGGTGTTTTGCGTAAGCAGCCAATTACTGAATTATACCATGGACCTTGTGCATACTTTAATTTTGACTCCACACATTTTTAACTTGACCTGACGGCGTTGCTGAGTAGCCGAACACATCCATGATATTATAAACGATAGAAACATTTTTAAACTTCCGTGGTGTTCAAAAGTGAATTTAAAATTTGATAGATCAAAATATACAGGGTGATTCAGCACTGTCGTACCTAACTTGAACAGTATGTACATTGAAAAAAATATTTTAAACAAAAAATATTATATAGGGATATAACGGATATCCGCATCCGCATCCTTATTCCAATTCCTAAAACTCCGCATCCTAATTTTTCTATGAGGATATTATAACGGATATTTTCTACAATAAGAAGCATATTTATTCAGATTTTTTTTCAGAAATTGACACATTAAAAGAGAATTTATTCAAAATTATTGAATTTTGTCATGAGTGGTACTAAGGTGGTACATTAGTCAAATTATCAACTGTAAATTTTTTGTATTACCTTTAAGAAATAATAATTGATTATTATTAATTAAATAATCAATTATTATATTTATTCGGTTTTTTCAGAAATTGACACATTAAAAGAAAATTTATTCAAAATTATTGAATTTTTTCATGAGTTGTACTTTAGTCAAATTTTCAACTGTAAATTTTTTGTATTATTTAAACAAAATTTTTTTTTATTAATTAAGTAATAGTCAGTAAATTGTACTATTTTATTATGTAACCAACTTAAAAATAACCCAATTCTTTTTTTATTTCACTTATAACATTTAAAAAAACATTAGTTTTCGAGATATTTGCTTGTCTCAATTTAAATAGATCACCCGGTATATCCTTATACATCTAAAGCTCAAATTGTGTCTGTCTGTCCGTTAGTGCGCTTATCACTCGAGAACCATGTATCCGATTTATGAGTATTTTAATTCATAGATATGTTCTCTGGCCAGGTTGTAGGGTATATTTTGTTACATTAGGTAACATAAGGAATAAGTAGTCACGTTAATTGTAAATCAAATCGGAAAAATATTTGCCGCCAGCGCGCTATTTTTGCAATACGCTATAATTTAATTATAAGTAAATTTTTTTATATTATATTTTAATTTTTCTATTGATTTTATGAACCTGTACAAAATTTTTTACTAAAATCTTAATCTCTTTACTCTTTTACCCCTAAACGCAAGTTTTAGTAACTAAAATATATATCGTTCATCTACGAAATATGAAAATTAAAATGAAATCAGTAAGATATATATAATAAGAAAATATCAATCTTTTCCAACTTGTAAAAAATATAAAATAAATACCACATTATAGTAATTATACATATAATAACATCAATTATAATTTACACATATCAGAAATTCTGTTGAGAAACTCTGCTTAGATTAAAACATTAATACGGTTTCACTCTCTCGAATTCCACTACATTTTTAATTCTATTTTAGTTCACAAATCGATATACAATGTAATGACGTCATATTGTCCGAATTTCCCCGCAACGCGTTACATTTATATCTAATACGTCTGTACATACATAAATTCATACCTATTTCTCTAATCGTACAATATGAAATATGAAATATTTCTCCAAATTAAATATTATGTATGTAAAATAAACTCAACTAGTACACCAGAACCCAATATTTTAAAAACAGTTTGTTATACCAGAAAAATAAATAGAATATTATTTATAGATTTAAATAAATTAAAATTAAACTACTCATTTCTGATTTTTTTTTAATTTGAATTTTAGAATTACATGGTTCTAAGTTCGGACGTTTTGGTTGCAAAACAGACATATAGACGTGTTCATTCGATTCAGTGTATTTTCAATCAAAAGTAATATTTCTTCATATTTCATTAAGCAAAATTTATATAAAATATATGTATGTAAGTGATTTAAATATTTACCAAACGACTCGTTCTTTCGTAGAAACGATATAAAAATGCATTTTACTCATATATTTACTGAAAATATTTGCACTACCAATTTACAGAAATACTTGAAAATAGGTTATACAATTTAAAACCAGATTTGGCTTTCACATATCCTAAGAATAAACAATATGAATACATATATTTATGTGGGTAAAAACAAACATGTTTGTCTAAACGTTAAAATTTATTTAAGAAAAGGTAATCGCAAGCTTTCGATTCACAGAATCATCGTCAGGCTATTAATAAAGATTTAAATGTGAGAACGATGTAATTATCTCATAATATTCATAAATATTATTGAGATAATTACATCGTTCTCAAAAAATCTTTATTATTAGCCTGACGATGATTCTGTGAATCGAAAGCTTGCGATTACCTTTTCTTAAATAAATTTTGACGTTTAGACAAACAAGTTTGTTTTTATTTATATTTAACGTCACTACTATTATATTATTTATGTAGGTATATAATATAATTAATAATGGTAGGTAAATAAATAAAAATATCACGTTTTATTATAACAATGGATGGAATTAAATCTTCCATTATTCTTTCGTTGTAATATATGCATAGAATATAAAATATCTCATGATAATTAATTTCCATTGACAATATTTCAACCCTTTTAACATGCCTTGAATATACAATTATACAATTCATTTCAAAATAACTAATTGCTTGTTGTTTTAGATTGAGAAAAAAAATTGTTCTCCGATTTAAAAATTTTAAATTGATCTATCCGTTTCACGTCAAGACAAACACTTTTCGTTCCGTGTCTGTCTGTCTGTCCGTATGTCCGTCCGTCCGTCTATCCCCTGAATCCTTGTCACACGCATAACACACGAACCACTGAACCGATACTATTGAAACTTGGTCGGATGGTTGGGTCTGGCTTGAAGACGGTCCCATTTCAAAATCATCAAAATCGTGTCGAAATTGATATTAACTTACAGACATATTGAATGTCATTTTGACGTTTGCATAAATTTAGATTTAGAAAATATACGAAAAAATAATCAGGTGCGTTTTAAGAAAAATTTTGAACTAATATTTTTTAGTGAAATTATATAAAAATTAAATGGTTAAGCAATTCCAAGCAATTTATCTAAACACTATCGGTTTTTATTTAAATTGTTCAATAATTAACTACCTATGATGAATTTAGCACGAGGAAACACTGCGCATTTACTTGGCAGATGTTTTTTTATCAAGATCTATAATGCAACTCGTAATAAAAATCACAAATAACTGTTTTCACTATCAAATTGTAATGAGTCTTCATTATGTATGTATAAAATGAATTAAATTATTTAATATGTGTATGTATAAAATAAAAATAAAATACATATTGTAAAAATATATGTCAAGCGTACAAAAAGTCTTAAAATTTATCACTTTTTCCTTTTTCCGGTCGCACACCTATAGCTCTTTTTATTTTTAAAACTTCTTATGATTTAATAAATGTACTTCTCTGATATTTTTAAACTCGCATGTGATTCAAAAATAATTGACAATCTATTTTCACAACTCATGTGATTCCGGACTTCTCGTTGACGTAGTAACATCCCCCTCCTTTGCATTCCCACCAAAAAATCTGTATGTGATGAGCTTATGTAAATTTCGTAGACAATAAATTCAACATTTAAAAATACACGCCAACATTTGACGTAGTTTGTACATTGTCTAGCTGGCATCACGAGTTTCAGACACTGAGAGAGAGAGAGCCATTCTAAGAAATGTGTTCTTTTATTACTTAAAAGTAATTAATACTCTATTTTAATTTTTTATTCAAAGAAAATAAGAATCCAAGTTTCTAGAATAGAGGGGGTAATGGTTTTAAAAGTTCTTGGGGGAAAGATTTTAATAAATTCATTTTCTTATTTTAGGTAACATAAACCTTCCCTTTAAAACAAATAAATTTAATAGCTATTTCCCCTTTTCACACATATTTGTTAAAATTCACAAATTTCGTTGACACTTTTAAAATAAATATTATTGTAAAATAATACAAAAGTATTTTTTAATCTTTTTCTTCTCTGTACAGGATATTGACAGTCGACATTCAGGAATATCACAAAATTAATTTTGTATATAATTTATTCATTTTTATAATAATACTAGCAGTTCCCGCGCGGCTTCGCCCGCGTATACTACGGACTTATTGAAAAAATATAATTGAATTAAGTACAAACACTAACTAATCAAAACCTAAATTACCTAAAAAAAACGAATCAGAACAAAAATTACAAATAAATTTTGTTCTGTTTAGATTTAAAAGTTAATAATTGAAAACAAAATAAACAACTGCCGACCGAGCTCAGAATATTTCCCTCTGCCCCGCGACACTTCATCAAAGTTCGCGCGAATAATACGTTACTGTATGTATATTTCAAGTTATTTCAAAAACCAAAAGACCAAATTGGATGCTGTAAAGCGAAAATTATATCTATATTAAGTACTTATGACGCTGAAATCATTTATTCGATAAGGATTCATGTTTTTCAGGTCCACGTAAACAGAACCCAAATATTTTACATTTTCTTTGTAACATAAAAATAGTCACTGTGGCTTAAATATAAAAGTTAGATATATGGTGTCGTGGACTTTATTTTAGATCTTTTTATTCTACACAATTCTTTAATACGTTATTTTGTTCAATACTGAACGGTTTAGGAAAAAGAGCACGCTGACGGGCAACTTTTTTCTGACTTGATTTACTATTATCGTCACGTAACAAAATATAGCCTATAACCTGGTCAGAGAACGCACCTATTAATAAAAAAAACACGCGTAAATCGAATAAGTGGTTCTCGAGTGATAAGCACACTAACGGACAGACAGACAGACAGAGACACGTTGAGCTTTATATATAATAATTTATATATTTAAGAACATGGAAGTTTAATAACTACATATTTATTTATACATATATTATGTATTAAATATCATAGAATAATATTTCATTGATGTGATATACATACATTATACTAGCGTTATAATATTACAAGCCACGCAGAGTTTGCCTAAATTTCATTGTTGTTGGCCGATCCCAATTCAGTCACAGATGGAAGCAATTTTAAATGATCAATTTAGTTAAATTACTATCAGTGACAGCAGGGCAAGGAAGCTGAGTGATTTATTTGTTAGATTTGATTGGATGTCACCAGTGATGTAATATGAGACGATTTTTTTAATTCTTCTAGGTAACGAGAATTTCTTTTCATATAGTTATATCGATCTTCGATATTTTCTTATACACATATTTCGTATTGCTCTGTATATAAGGTGGCATAGTTACTTTCTTCACACAATCCGAAGTTTAGGGTACAAGTTATATGTAAATAATATAATTATTATTTTTCGAAAAGTTCTTAACATTGATTGATCAAATCAACAGAATAGAGTTAGTCACTGTCAATATCAATTTAATACTTTTGCTTCCTCGCAATATCGAAGATACGAGAAGCTATGTGCTCGTTTCAGATTGAGACAAAAAAAATGTTCTCCGATTTCACAATTTTAAATGGATTTATCCGTTTCACGTCAACGCAAACACTTTCGTTCCGTGTCTGTCTGTCTGTCCGTGTGTCCGTCTGTCCGTCCGTCTGTCCCCTGAATCCTTGTTACACGCATAACTCATAAACCACTGAACCGATATTATTGAAACTTGGTCGGATGGTTGGGTCTGGCACCCCAAAATATTTATTTATTCAAGATATCTCAAGAACGACACATGTTACGTGAAAATTTTATAGAATATTTTTTGTAGAGCATTAAATTTCCTATAATATGGGTCTACAACGTTTGTTGTAAAATATTCCCTTACAAAGATTTATCTCAATTTATTTTAAAAATTCGTGTTTTGTTTTTCTAAATTGATATTGCTTGGATATATTAAATGTCATTTTGACGTTTTAAATGTCATTTTGACATTTGCGTTTTAGATTTAGATTGAAATTTCCAAAAAATTAAAAATATATGAAAAAATATTCAGGTGCGTTTTAAGAAAAATTTCGAACTAATATTTTTTAGTAAAATTGTATAAAAATTAAATGGTTAACCAATTCCAGGCAATTTATATAAACACTATCGGTTTTTATTTAAATTGTTGAACAATTAACTACCTTTGGTGAATTTAGCACGAGGAAGCACTGTGCCTTTACTTGGCAGATGTTTTTATACTATGTGTTTATTTAATTAAGACCTTCTAAGACCATTGACTCCTGATAACGTTTTTGTACGGTCCTGTTGACTATTTAAATATGAAATTAATAATTAAGTTTTGTATATTCAACGCGCGTCTAAAAACAACCATGAACCCTATATTGATCCTTGTTGTGGCAATACTGGCCCCGTGACCTACGTTATTATTACCGAATGTTCGTGCGTATCCAGAGAAAAAATAACATATTGTACTATTTACATTTAAGCTCCGGGACCAGGGCCGTAACTACCACCGGGGCAGCGGGACAGTTCCCCGGGCCCCCTGCAGCAGAGTAAAACTTTTATTTTATTTGATTTTAACTTGAAAATGTTATACTTATTACAAATTTTGATTTTTTTTTCGTTGCCGACTTGAATTTTACACTTATTAAATTCAAATTGGTGACCAAAAAAAAAGACCTTCAATTTTTATTTTTGCATATTTTGGGGGCCCTCGGTCACTTCTTGCCCCGGAGCCCCCGAGTTACGAGCTTCTAGTTACGGCCCTGTCCGGGATACACTAGCATAGAATTTACGTGCGTCATATAGTCAAGCTAGACGCGCGTAATTATTATATTTTATTAAAATTTATTGTAAGATGTTAATAAAATGTTAAGAAATACCTGATAAATAGCAACTTTTACTATTAAACGATTTAATCACCTTTTCATATGTTGGTACTTTCGTTTTGTGATGTAGACTTCATCTTTCCCCAAGTTATATAAAGACAAGGTAATCTCAATAACTAGGGGATATATTCAATATATCCCCTTGCTTCCTCGCAATATCGAAGATACGAGAAGCTATGTGATCGTTTCAGATTGGGACAAAAAAAAAGTTCTCCAATTTCAAAATTTCAAAATTATTTATCCGTTTCACGTCAAGACAAACACTTTTCGTTCCGTGTCTGTCTGTCTGTCCGTGTGTCCGTCCGTGTGTCCGTCCGTGTGTCCATCCGTCCGTCCGTCCGTCCGTCTGTCCCCTGAATCCTTGTCACACGCATAACTCATGAACCACTGAACCGATATTATTGAAACTTGGTCGGATGGTTGGGTTTGGTTTGAGGACGGTCCCATTTCAAAATCATCAAAATCATGTGTAAGGGGGAGGGGTGACACCCCTAAATATTTCTTTTTTCAAGATATCTCAAGAACGACACATCTTACGAGAAAATTTTATAGAATATTTTTTGTAGAGCATTAAATTTCCTATAATATGGGTCTACTACGTTTGTTTTAAAATATTCCCTTACAAAGATTTATCTCAATTTATTTTAAAAATTCGTGTTTTGTTTTTCTAAATTGATATTTGATTGGATATATTAAATGTCATTTTGACGTTTTAAATGTCATTTTGGCGTTTTAAATGTCACTTTGACATTTGCATAAATTTAGATTTAGATTGAAATTGTCAAAAAATTAAAAATATATGAAAAAATATTCAGGTGCGTTTTAATAAAAATGCGTTTAAAAAAAAAATTTCGAACTAAGATTTTTTAGTAAAATTTGTATAAAAATTAAATGGTTAACCAATGCCAGGCAATTTATCTGAACACTATCGGTTTTAGTGAATTTAGCACGAGGAAGCACTGTGCATTTACTTGGCAGATGTTTTTTTAAAATAATATCAGTTACAAAAAAATCCTTTATTTATTCTTGTTTTCGTATTTTTTGATATTTTAATAACACATTTAGTCAAAGAAGTACAAATTCGACATTGCAAAATCATCTAAATCACCCCCTTATCTACGCCACTGGGTCTATTCGGAAAGCATCATTTTTACTATTCACTGAAATTAAAAATATACACCTTAACCACAATAAAACAATGTCACTCAACACGTGTTTCGACTTCACAAGAAGTCCTCATCAGGAGCCTAACAGTTCCAGACACGTGTCGAGTGACATTGTTTTATAGTGGTTAAGGTATATATTTTTAGTTTAAGTGACTAAGAAACCACAGTTTCTCCGTTTTTCAAGTAATTTTTACTATTCTTAAGTTAAACTAGCAATACGTTCTGTGATTCTGATAGCTTTTTGGAATTTTGTAATGTCGAATTTGTACTTCTTTGATTATATGTATTGTTAAAATATCAAAAAATACGAAAACAAGAATAAATAAAGGAATTATTTATAATTGATATTCTATTAAAAAATTTATAACATTTGAATATATTCCCCGGGTGACGTCAATTCCCGCGCCAACGCTGATTGGTCAAGGAGTTATTGAGACTACCTTGTCTTTATATACCTTGATCTTCCCCGACGTGGATGGTACTAAACTAGATCAAAATCGATTTAGATTTTTTATTAAAGTTCCTTGGACCCGAATATTTCCTTTACACAACCATTATTACAGTTTTATATAAATTAGCATTGATTTTAAATATTAACATTTTTATTTCAATACTCCAGTTGCACTTATTTTTTTATAAATATATAAATATATATGAACGTATAATTAAAAAATGTAATAAAACATAACATAACTATCTACTATAATATTGTTTATATATTTATTTACATGTTTTACATGTATTGTCACATATCAGTTTAAAACATTTATTAATATCATAACATGATTTTATTTCATTTCATAAATATTAGAAACATTGTAAAATGCCAACTTATTTAATTATAAACATACATATGTTATGAATACGTGATATGTTTATATTGTCAAAGGATAAATAATAAGTATTTTTAAATATTTCCATGAAACATTTTTCTAAAGTGATAATACGTAAAAAATATCATTTAAATAATATACAACAATATATTTTGTTTTTAATATAATATCCTTCTGATTAAAACTTAAAAAAAAAATTAAAGCAAGTAAACAAAAAACTATATGTTAGACTAACATCAGCATATATATGTAGGAGATATAATTATCAGTTTAGAAGCCAAAACAACCAACTATACTTGTTACAGATCTTATAACTAATTATAAGAAACGTAATAAATCAGAAAACGAACAAAATCTTTTTTAACATATTATAATGGAAAGTAAGCGATTTGATTTACTGCAGGTAAGTCGATTAAAACATTATTCTAGAATTCTAAAATGTTGAAGAGTTACTTGTTTTGTCTTTTAAATAGTACAAAAATTTCTATTTAATAAAAAATTCATTTGTTTTAGAAATAAGATCAAATTGTTATGTTTTGTATAATATTTTTATACAGGCTGACCCATTTTAAGTGCAATTTCAATATTTTTTTACTCAGAAATCATCAATTTTAGATACAAAAAATGTGTATTTTGGTCTAATAAAACTTGGAGAATTATTAAAAATTTTTTTTAACATTTAGTTTTTTTGCTTAAATAAAATAAATTGAAAAAGTTATGGCCGCTATAAGAGCAAGTTTTCGGTTTTTTTGGATTAATGGGCTTGTTTTTTGTAATTCTCATGAACTCAAGTTACTAATAAAACACATAACCCTTTATTTAATCAATTTAATTACCAAAGTCCGCAAATATAGTTTGTTTTTTAAATTATAGCCTTTTATTTTTTTCATGTTTTTTCCAGTAATGGCAAAGATAAAACCAATAATGAGTGATGGACACTTGCTGATGATTACAAAATGATAAGTACTTTGACACAAAAGATATAAAAGAAAGAATCGTCGAATTTGAAACAATGTAAAGCAATTGCTATGATAATATAATAATTAATAAATAACTTATACTAATAATTAGTTTAAATGTCCACCATTTTGACAACTATGTGCCGATTATCATCAAATCAGGTTGTAAGACAGTTAAATGTATATAGATTAATATTCAGAAATGGTAGTAATCAAATATCAACACATATTTCTAATTCTGTACATTCAATTAAAAATTTGCCATTACTGGGGTCCTTGCCAAGACTGGTGTCATTACCTTAATAATGTTATAAAATTTAAAACATAAATAATCAGTATAGATTGGAAAAATATTTGTTATTTTCAATGAAATAGTTACTAGTTGAATTTTTTTTCGGAAAATACATAGTTGATAAATAGTTTTTTTTACGATTTAATAATAATTAGTGTAAACGAAGCAGTAAAAAGTGTCGCAAATAGTTGGAAAGGTAGTTGCAAATAGTTGATTTCAAATTGTGTTCAATCAAACCAGTTTTCTGTAAACGGTGGAGATATGTAATAAAAATTACAATAAATGCATTTTTACGCAATAGTTGAAAAACTATTTTTCCAATCTCTAATAATATAATCAGTGATAAAAAATGTATTTTATAACTCAATACATATACCATCAGGCCCTGATATAGAAATTTGCCGCCCCTAGGCAGTTGCGAAAATTACCCCCCCCCTCGAAACTAACAGTATAAGTCATAGATGTCAAAATATAAAACTCAGGATCTTTTTTTTTTGGTTGCGTCAGTTTCAAATTTTATAAATTTTTATAGTTACATTAGGAAACATAAAAACTGAAGACCTTTTTTTTTTAGTCATGCTTGAGTTACATGTATAGAGAAATTATTGCTTATGGGTTGAAATTTTTACGTCTCGATTTTCGGATGGCAAGCTCATCGATAATGGAATCAAAATCAAATTCAATTCCCACGAATATAATTAGTTTTCAAAGTTTCCACCAAAATTTGCCGCCCTTCAATTCTTGCCGCCCTAGGCAGCTGCCTACTGTGCCTGCATGGTAAATCCGGGCCTGTGTACCATAACGTATATCCCAAAAGGTGGCAATCCTAACTATGTACATATGTCAGTAGAGCTGAAAGAAAACACCGGCATAAGGTTGGCGAACCTCGTGTGTGTATCATCCGTGTATATTCCGGGGGATTGATTCTTTTTTAACGTGTTTGTCACATGTGAGTGTGACCCATTCGTACACTGTGTGTCGCTCGGGGTTCAAGCGTATATATTATTGTTGTCAATGTGAAATAGTATTTTTATACATACTCGAATAAAGTGGATATTTTATTTTAATGATAAAGTAACAATTGATGGAAACAAGTTAGTGCTTTTAAGTGCATCTATATACCAATGTATATATTTTTATGTAAGCTGTTTACAATAATTTTATGTGAATGAAATTTATTTTAATAATAATTCAAATTTTCCCTATAGAGAATGAAAATTTATAAGTAAAATATGAATGAATTTTTATATAAAGTTTAGTAATAAAATTATTAACAAAAACAAATTGGTGCTTTTTGAATATATTTATATTTTATGAGATATTTAAACTAGTTTAGTTTTAATAATTAAAGTGGTGTTTTAAACAATTTTGTTTATTTGTAAATATCGTGATCTTTATTTACCATTATACTAATTAAAAATATTAGTGAGTTATTAAAAAAATATGAATGATAATTTATAATTAAAATATTATATAATAACCAGCTTATAAATAATAAATAAATTATATATAGTTTTTCGTAGCTAGTAAGAATAAAAGTTTAAAGTGACACGAGCCAATTTTCGTGTAAAGTTAAAATTAAAATCGTCAAGAGTCAAGTATAACAATCGATGCAATATCTAAGTCAGTATTTTTATTTTTTTACAAACGTACATACGTGCGTTTTTCTTAGGAAAACTCCCCTTACTATTAATAATATTGTATTCCTTACGGAGAATAAAGGTCATCGTTAAAAAGTATATAGCAATTTTTATTTGTAATGAAATTAAAAGTTAGGTCATTCATAATTTAAAAAATCATGCATGCTATCCTTGTATGTAGATTAATAACTGTTTGCAATGCATATATGTAAATAAATTTCATATCGTTTGAATATTTGATAAAAAATTTAAGGTCGATTTTAAAGTAAAATAAAATTATAACAAATAACAATGGAACAAAAAAAAGTTAGAGCAAAAGGGTTACTCATGATTTCCGGAGTGACTAACTTTATCCATACTTTTTACTGATAAATATAACAATGTTCCGTTTTGTTGTGAGAAATATTGATAACACAGGCCGACAAAAAAATCTTTTGAACTGGTGTCTCTACTTCAATAAGTGATTTCGGAGTTTTTTGGCGTGCCGAAACCGAATCCGTCACCCGAATTCTTCCATCACGTCAGGTTTTTGATATACTCTAACCTAAAAGTGTAAAAATTATGATTTTGGCAATGTTTAAGAATTTATTACCAAGTAGATACTTTTTTTCTAAAGTTTTCGTTCGCAGTAAAAAATAGTACTATCTTTCCTCTTTAAAACGAATTTTTATTTTTTACTGTACGATTTTTTTTCATCAAAATATACTAGTTTGAATATATGATATTTTTCTTAATAGAGTAGACAGACACAGTAACACAATGGACTTTACTATGAAAGGAACAAATTCGTTTAAAATTCAGGTAATTATTTTGTGGAAAAACGCTCGGACCCGTCGATTAGTATTTTTAGTTGCGGATTTTTTGACATAAGAAAATTGTATACAGGGTGTCTCAGAAAAAACATATGTAGTCATCATTGATTTTTTTAAATAGAACACCCTATATATTATACCATTTTTGAATTGTGCGATAAATTCTGAACACTTTTTGTACAGCATATTATATCTCTAAAATCAGTGTTTTTCGGAATAATGACGTTTGAAAATTGACATTTTTAAATACACAAAAGTCAAATAAAATGTTTAAATTGAAAAAATACACCTAGAACATTTTTTTAAAAGTCAACAAAAACATCCTGGTGTTCCATTTAAAAAAATCAATGATGACTGCATATATTTTTCCTGAGACATCCTGTATACAATTTTCTTATGTCAAAAAATCCGCAATTAAAAATACTAATCGACGAGTCTGAGCGTTTTTGCACAAAATAATTACCTGAATTTTAAACGAATTTGTTCCTTTCATCGTGAACGCACTGTATACATTAAATATAACAATAACTTCTAACTAGTTTATTTCGGTGAAAAAAAAATCGTATAGTAGAAAGTAAAAATTAATTTTAAAGAGGAAAGATAGTACTATTTCTTACCATAAACGAAAACTTTAGAAAAAATTTACCTACTTGGTAATAAATTCATAAATATTACCAAAATCGTTAGGTTAGATTATATCAAAAACCTGACCTGATGAAGCAATTCGGGTGACGGATTCGGTTTCGGCACGTCAAAAGCCTCCGAAATCACCTATTTTGATGTCGGCCTGTGTAATATATTTGATATTTTATATAAATGGATTTGCAGAATTTAAGTTCAATATAGTCAATACAAACAAATAATATTAAATAAATATTAACACGTGGTTCCTCAATTTAGCTTCTGTATAACACCCAACGTCCTAAACTCTTTTAATTTTATATACATTTTTATATTAAACTGATATTTACAATTAATAAAGAATAACGTTTTAATTTTTTGATTAATTTAATTATACAGGCTGATTCAGTACTGTCGTGCCAAACTTGAACAGTAAATTAAGAAAAATATTTTATCCAAAAAACACTATATAAAACATGTGTCCGGAAATTTTTCGTGAGGGGGCTACATCCCTCCAAAAATTTTATTCAAAATTAGTTTTTATTTAATATCTGAAGAACCCATTGTAATAAATTTATATTCTTGTTCTATGATAAAAAGTAAAACAAAAAAATAATATAAATATACGTCCAAAAATTCATCCTTACCAACAAATAGCCATTTTAAGTATCGCTTTTTAATTATGTTAGTAAAGTAGATCTAAGAGGACACGTATTAGATGATATATGTACTTTTTTTTCTTACTTTTAATCAAAGAACAGGAATATAAATTTATTTTGTGTAATTTGAAGCATCCGTATTAAGTAAAATTCTGCATGCTTTCTTTTGCATCGATATTACTCATAAACGGTTTATCCTATGATAAATGAGCAAAGTATATTTTATGTATGTTGTTTCATACAGTCTTATTCAAATTTTCAACTCAGGAAAAAATTGAAGAAAAAAAAATACTGGATAAAAATCGATGGGCCCACTGGCTCCACACAACCCTGGTCAAAATTACTATTGGTTGATACTAGATATCGATAACACTTATTAATACTAAACCCTGTATAAAATTTCATAACTGTAGCACAATGGGTTCTCAAGATATTAAATAAAAACTAATTTTGAGTAAAATCTTTGGAGGGCTGTAACCCCCTCAAGAAAAATTTCCGGACACATGTTTATATAATGTTTTTTGCTTAAAATATATTTTTCAGTGTACTGTTCAAGTTTAGTACGACAGTGCTGAATCAGTAGTATAAGGAGTTTTCAATGTGGTTTCTAGAGTAGAGTATATCGGTTTGGCTCCTAAACAACCTATTAGCATATATAAGTAACGGGAAATAGTAGTTTATATCGGTTATTCAAAGGTACTCATTACATTTGATTTTTGTATTAACTTTATTTCCATTATTGCAGTCAGGGTCTTCAGTGTTAAAATTCGCACGCACGTCGTATTTTTTATTAAATAATTTGTTGTTCCAGGGTGGTATCCAGCCTATTTAAAAAACAAAATACATCCAAAATGTTAATATTTTTCCAAAGGTGTATTTTTTCTGAGGTACGTGGAGAAACATACATACTAGGGTGTTTTTAAAAAAAAATTTCATTTTTATTTTTCGGTCCCGCAGGTCTATGTTTTAGCTTGGGATCAAAAGTTAATTGTCCCAAAATTTCAGACTCATAGATCAAACCTGTGGACGGCGCAAACCGAGTCTTTTTCCCATTTGATTAACTTGGGAAAATTACTTTTTTACTTATGCGTGAATATCTCGTTGAAAAATTTATTTATTTTAATTTTTTACAGCAGCATATCGTAGAGAATTAAATTTCTTACAAAAATGATCCCAAGTGCTCAATTCATGGATCGAATATTTTTAAAGATATGTTCGTTTAAACATTATCATAAAAAGTAAAATCCAATTTTTATAATAATTTTTAATCAAACATTTCTTAAAATTGATTAGATTTATGAATTGAGTACCTACTTAATTTTCTACAAAATATTCTCCGGAGAAATTTTCAAAAAAAAATTTTTTTTATGGTAGATAGAATTGTTTTAAATAATTAACTCTACGTTCCAACTGCTCATTTTGATATTAAAGTAATAAGAAAACATTATATGAAACGATCATATTTCATTTATTTTGTTTCTCTCACCTAATGTCATTTTGCTTAAGAAAAACCGATTTTATAGACCTTTTATTTATTGTACGAAGTTGATAATTTTCACTTATGAACATCTCGTATGATATCTATCTTTAAATGTATAAATCTATCTAAACTTAAACATTCACATCAACTATAAATAAATAACTATCATCTTACCATGAAAATTAAAATACATACATATATTGACGATCATTTTGTATGCAACATCTAGAAAAGGAGATGAAGCATGAGATACAAACATTCTTAAATAAATAAAATATGGCATTGGTGACGCAGTGAGTAGCGTGTTCGGCGTACGTTATCGAGAACCTTGTGTTCGCGAACATCTAACGCCGATCGGAAGTATGGTCTGGCCTAGAACTTAAACCCAACACAATATACATAATTGTTAGTTGGCTATGGAACTGTGACAAATCAATACCATCGAGGATGAAATTCATACGTGTTTGACCTTTGCACGTTAAACTGTTGAGTTAATAACCACGCTCAAGGAAGCATGAGTTTATTGCAATGAAAATCATGCGATAGTAAAGGATTTTTTTTAATGAGATCGGATCGAATCATAACACAGCTACACAAAAAAAAGTTTGGAGCCAAAAAAGTGACCTATATTACTATAGCATTGTAGTATTGGTCGAGCATAGTCGAAATAATACTTTTTGGAATTTTTTGCTTACTAGTTTTTTTTTTATTTGAGCTTGAATTTTGGGTTTCGATTGAATTTAAAGTTCAAATAAAAAAAAAAGCAAAAAATTCCAAAAATTTGAATTTCGACTATGCTCGACCAATACTACGATGTTATATAGGTCACTTTTTTGGTAACCCCAGCTATTTTTTGAAAAAATTCAACCTACGCTCAAAATTCAAACTCAAATAAAAAAAAATGATAAGCATAAAATTCCATTTTGGATTTTGACTATGCTCGATCAATACTACAATGTTATATAGGTCACTTTTTTGGTATCCCTCTCTTTTTTGAAAAAAAATCAACCTACGCTCAAAACTCAAGCTCAAATTTAAAAAATGGTAAGCAGAAAATTCCATAAATTTGGATTTCGACTATGCTCGACCAATACTACAATGTTGTAGTAATATAAGTCGCTTTTTTGACTCCACACTTTTTTTGTGTAGTTGTGTAATTTTAATAGTCTTAAAGTCTACAATATATTGTCCAGAATCCCAATTTCGTTAACTTAATCACTTTGATAACTGAAATTCATATTGCTTACCTATATATTCAAAACGATATGAGAAATGTTATTTGACGAAAAATATTATTTAAAAATGTTTTAAAACTGCTGTTAGTGATTAAATTTAAAAAAAAACGTATATTTTATTATAATTATTAAAACCGTGAAATGAATGTCAAAAAGTATATTATAACTGCTATTTTATTTAAACATTCCTAGAATTATTCATTTCATATGCAGCTAATGAATAAAATTAATTTAAATAAACACCTGTGTTTTTCCGTTTATTATCTTTGTTTTATATGCTGTTATTTGACTAAAATCACGATAATTATATAACGTAATTGAAATTATTCCCCTTATAATAAATACATCCTTGATAAAGAGTTTATTATAAAGCCCCTGTGCAAAATTTGATCTTTCCGTTACATTTATTATAACCGCGAACCTAAATCAATATAATTGGTTCACTTATCATTGATTTAAATATTGGGACTATAAAATCACGTAGGCCATGACGTCATTGTGGTTGGATGAATGACATTATTGGTTGACTAACGTAGTCGCTTTTATATTCTTAGACGGGCTACTGATATTATTAACAGTTTGATAAAATAATATATTTTTAAACTATGGAGACACTATTTTTTTTAAATTATGTCAATTTTTGCATTAGTACAATCATTAATTTCGATCATTTTTTTCATAAAATTTTTTAACTATAAATATATTGGTGTTTTTATTTACTTCATCTTCGTGATGAAATCATTCTTAGTAAATAATGTATACGAGTAATAATATTATTCAACAAACTATGTATTAAATTTTTGTTTATGTTCAGGAAAATATACGTAATCGATAATTTGAAAGTATGCATGAAAATTATATACAGGGTGGGGCATTTAAAGTGTTACAGTTGATTATCTCAGAACCATCGCATATTTGAAAAAAATGTTTCAATCAAAAAATGTTTGGTTGTAATAGTAATATTTATTTGCTATTTTAACGTGACCTTCAAGGATATTTGAAGGTCAACATCATTTTTTTAAATAGGAACCTATAGTTTTTATTTAGTAATCTTATTCTACGTGAAAAAACACGAATTTTTCATTGAAAACTTTTTTTTGAACAACCCAAGTTTTCCAAGGTATCTAACAAAATAATTCGAGATTTTGAACTTTCAAGAATTTTTTACTCAGAAACCACAAACTTTAGAAAAAAAGTACAAGATACATAAAATATTTATTTTAGTTTAATAAAGCGTAGAGAATTATTTAAAAAAATTTAAAAACTTTTTCTATTTATTTTATTTTAGCAAAAACAAAAAAACGTACGAAATGTTAAAAAAATCTAGAATAATTCTCCAAGTTTCATTAGATCAAAAAAAACATTTTTTGTATCTTGTGCTTTTTTTCTAAAGTTTATGGTTTCTGAGTAAAAAATTCTTGAAAATTCAAAATCTCGAATTATTTTGTTAGATACCTTGGAAAGCTTGTGTTGTTCAAAAAAAAGTTTTCGATGAAAGATTCGTATTTTTTCACGTAAAATAAGATTACTAAATAAAAACTCTAGGTTCCTATTTAAAAAAATGATGTTGACCTTCAAATATCCTTGAAGGTCACGTTAAAATAGCAAATAAATATTTCTATTCGATTACCCCCTTACAACCAAACATTTTTTGGTTGAAACATTTTTTTCAAATGTGCGATGGTTCTGAGATAATCAACTGTAACACTTTAAATGCCCCAACCTGTATAATGGTGTAACTAAAAATATGTATAATATGTGTATACACGTATTTTTATGTGGTGCTGAGTGCTGAGTACTGCTGAGCCATTTTTTTATGTAAATTACATAGTTTCATTTTTATTTTGAAAATAAAATAAAAATTATTGTCTTCATCTTTCCCTAAGATGCCCAATAAATAGATTTATAGAAAAAAGTGATATTCATATTTTTCCTTCATAGAAAAAATATAAAATACGTCTGCATAGTAAATTTGACTATTCACCAATTATTTTTTTACTGGATAAGAACAATTTCTATGTTGTTAGCAGTTATTATCACAAAGGCTTGTTGTCTTATAATAAAGTATAGGATTTTTTACATAATATAACATTTTCTCCATTCTATACTAACAATAAGTAGTACCTAAATATAATGTGTTTCAAAATTATGCACCCCTCAAGATGAATCCGTTGCTGTCACTGAATAAGATCCTACTACTGTTCTCACACATGTACATAATACATAACATTAACACGTGCTGAGAGTATGTGTATGTGTTATGTCTAAATGTGAAGACCCATATATAGAACCTTATAATACATACATACATAAGATATAAATAGAATTATAAATAAATGAGTACTTCGGTTCCAGGAACGATCGTCATCAAATACTAAATATGAGAGGAAGTCGAATGGAATTTTTTGTTTTAAAAATTAAAAACATATTAATTTATAATGACATTAAGTTTAACAAATATTTTTATGATATAATACTTATTAAAGTTAAATTATAAACCAAGAGCTGGCTGCAAAAAAACTAGCCTATCGAGTAACAGGGTAAAATGTTTTTTTAAATGTTAGTACCAATAGAGAAAAATCATTTTGTACTTAGGCGGAACTTGAAACTAAGAAGTTAAAGCTAGGTAAAAAAAATATTTTTTTTATACCAAGGCATGTGTCATGTTAAAATGTATAACCAAAGCAGCAGAAAATGACCCTCTTTCTTAGTTTTTTTCTAAATCAAAAATGGTGCCTGCAGGGAGCTTTAAAGCAAATTAAAAAAAAACTAACATTTAAAAAATATTTTACATAGTTACTCGATAGGCTAATTTTTTGCAGCCAGCTCTTGGTCTATTATAAATTAATGTTTTTCATTTACAAAAAATAAAGAACATAATAGATATAATAATATACGTGATACATACGATATATCGTGTAAAAGGTTTATGCGCAGGCAAAATCAAATGAAAATCTATGCCAGTTAGTTCATTAAATTAATTATAATAGCTAACACCGTTCTGAATTGATGAAAAGTGTGCGACCAAAATTGATTTCAATTGAAAGGCTAGGAGTTGTTAAATATGTGTAATATTAATTTTTTATTTCTCAGTTACTTAACTTAAGTAAAGAGCGAGACAGATCTCCCCCCTTGCCCCCTCCACACTCCAAAAATAAAAATAAAAACTATCAATTTCATATATACTCGAGAAAAGTCTGAAATACAAAATTTCAATCATAATAATTGCTGTATCCAATCAATTATATACAATTATAAAAAATAAAAATAATAAAATTTAAACACCATGTCTGTGTCTCGTGAGGAACAATTTTTGGTTTAATGAATAATGCAACGTCTTCTATACATATTTTAATAAATTCATATTGTAATTATATGTCCAAGTTCAAGGCTAATTTCGGAACGATTGTCTAGAAATTATTATGGGCATTAACGTTTCCAATATGTGTAAGATTTACACATATTGGAATATATATACAGTGGTGCATATTCAATATGAATAGTAATAAATACTATATTGTATTTATATTATTATATTTTAACAAGGCTTCGAACCGTTATTTTTTTCGTTTTGGTTTTCGATTCGGTTCGAGTAAAAAATATATTTCGGTTCGGTTCCGGTTTTCGTTCCGCAAAAAATAACGGTTTTTCCGGTTTTTTCGGTTTTCGGTTCAGCTCCGAGTGATTAATTAAAAAAAAATTATTTGTATTGAATTTTTTTTTAGAATATTGGGAAATACAATCGTATTTTAACATGTACTGAACCGTAAAAACCGATATTTTTATTTCGGTTCTGTTCCGGTTTTCGTTCCGGCAAAAAATAACGATTTTTCCGGTTTTCGGTTTTCGGTTCAGTTCCGGTTCGAAGCACTGGTTTTAAATATATCATATCATAGAATGGGGGTTGAAAAAAAATGATTAAGGAATAATGCTCACCTTTCTATTATAGCGCGAATGTTGCTATTTGTTTCCATATTAAAGAAACTTCTGTAAACAAGTATAAACGTTGTACACATATTAAAGAAACATTTATGAGGATCATTTTAGATTTGTTTCCGGAACAAATTGTATCCACTGAAGCAAGAAACTTATTTGTAGTGTTTATAACGAAGTTATAACTTTTATGGGGTTTTCTGACACTTTAAGAAAAATTAAATAAAATACACTACTGTGATACTTCAAACACATAAATTACAAAAAGCAAACAAAATAACTTTAAAAATAAATTAAACATGTCAAATTATCTGAATTATTATATTTTAAATAAAAATAAATAAAAAACATTAACATGCGCTGTATTTGTTCGAGGTTTCAATTAATTTAATGATTAACTAGTTTATATAACATATACATTTAAAATATAAATAGAATGATACTTTACATTTTTTAAATTTATTTAAATATTAACAATATTTTGTAATATACATTTTTTTTCTCTAAACAACAAACCTGACCTTAAACCTAATATTCGAATATCTGAAAAAACTAAACTATAGCATTACATGATAACATATAGTAATGTGATAAAAAATCCGTTAAGCTAGGACCCCTCAAGTGCGAATCAAAATATTAATATTATTGAAATATACATCGGTCATTCCATAAATAACTGCACACTTTTTTTGTTGTTGTAACCGATTTTTTTAATTTTTACATATGTTTTAGTAACGTTATTTAAAAATCGAAAAAAAAATCCCCCCAAAAATATCGACTTTTGAAAATTTGACTTTTTTTTTAAACGAAATATCTCAAAAACTATCAAAGATAGCGTAAAAATACAACGGGTCAATTTTGTAGGAAAATGTATATAATTTTTTTTTTAAATATTTTGCTGCACAAAACTTTTGTTTAAATATTTTTTTTTATTTATAAAATTTAACTGAAAATTTGGGGCACATGTCAACTTTGAATTTTAAAAATAAAAATATATGATATAGCTTAATCATTTCTGAGTATGTAGCACTATGAAAATTTATGAACATATGAAAACTTTATGAAATATTAATTTTTTTAGGTAACGACGCGTGAGTCTTAGCGCGCTTGCTTGGACGTATCACTGCAGTAAATGTTAAACGCTCCGACAAAGTCAAATTTTCAAAAGTCGATATTTTGGGGGGAATTTTTTTTTCGATTTTTAAGTACCGTTAAAAATCTTCTTTTAACTGGTACTAAAACATTTGTAAAAATTAAAAAAATCGGTAACAACAACAAAAAAAGTGTGTAGTTATTTATGGAATGACCGACATATATTTAAAAGATCTTTTTAAAAGTCAACACGATAAAGTATACTTCAAAAAAACTCAAGAAAATAAATAATTTATAAGAATGTTATGTTACATTTTAAAAAGTTCATCCCTTACTAAATGTTCTGATATTAAAAAAATAATTACATTGATTTCTTTATGACTAATAAAGTGGGGTCTAACTTAATAGAATTACGCTGTAATGTATAACTACGATATAAAGCTACGACCACAAATGTCTGATACTATAGCTAGTTTTGTTTGTTTCAGGAGGTGTTATAACGTAGCTGTGATATGAACAAATAACTGAAGTCCTTTTAAGCAGTATATATAAATAAATAAATATATTTTGAAAGATGGAGGAAGATGCAGAGGCACCGCAAGCAACTACGCCGACTACCACGGTAATGGGGACTAATGAAGCCGAAATAAGGTAAGTTTACTTACCAATCCATCAATATCACGAGTCGAAATATAAAACCAGGGCTTAACGTTTACTCGATAAATGAACTTTTGTACTTTAAAAATTCTTTTCGAAATAATGGAGTTTGTATGTTAAAAGAAACCAATTTTCAAAGTAAACATAGTAGATTTATCCTCTTATTCTTATTTATCGTGAAATCGATTTTCTTGAATTCTGTTTCAACGTACAAATTGTAAAATCACATCAACATTTATAAAAAAAAACATTTTTGTTGAGATAAGTCTACTCTACCCATCTTTATTCAGCAATGGACACTCATCATCATTATAACGTTTAAGTTATCTTTTTACATGTTATACTTTAAAACTTGGTTTCTTTTTTAAGCGGTTAAATAAACAACAACGGAATTTATGCTAAAGACCGTCAAACCAAGATTTATTTTTCGACTCGGTTCCTGTTAAAGTTTAACTTACACATCATCATCATTATGGGATTATTGCTAGGTAAACAATAGTGGGAATATTGCCTATTCAAAAAAAGCTTGAAAACAAATATATCGTATATATATAAAGAGTAAGGTAACATCTAATTTATTGTTCCAATTATTTCGGCACTTTTTACTAAAAATATTAAAACTTTTTAAAATTATCATTTGGGATAGTAAACAAGGGAAACTCTTATTTACTATCCTACTATTTATTTTAATTGTTTTTTTATTTTAGGCCAAAAGCTGGTGTTGGATCTATGGTGATCGCATTTATCAAAGTATACTGGAAAGCAGTATTCACAATCATATGGCCATTGATAATATTACCTATATTTCTCCTAGATAATACTCCTGTAAGTACATTTTTTTTAATAACCAATTGATATTATCGTTTTTTTTTTAATATTTCACAATAGTCCAGGCAACGTAGAATTTTTTATTGGTGTAAAATTTGGAAAAATGTATGAGGTGCCAAATTTAAACAGTGATTAGAACATATCCAGATGTATATTTCCTGAAAACTCCCTAGCAAAGTTTGCTCCGGAACACCCTTAACCAAGGGCCCAAAGTTTTGTTTTACAAAGATTTTGTAAACACTCTGTATCTAATGAATCAACCCCGTCTTTCACATTTTGAACAGATAATTATATTTTCTACAATCTTTTTTATTATTACTTTAACCTAAAATAATTGTAAACCTTTCAAAATGGCGGTCAAACTAAAAATTTGACTTTAAAAATGCAAAATTTTGAGTTCGTTGATAGGTATAAAATTATTTATGACCATGAATGTGTTATAATTGATTGAAGTATATTTAATTGTCTTTTTAAAAAAAGGGGTTAATCGGATTTTTTAGTTCACTAGATATTGTTATTTTACGAAGCCATTGCAATATCTAAATACGTGACGGTAAATATGTTCATTTGTTCATACATACTTGGATTTGAGTCTTGTGTTTGGCGATATGGTACACTGAAATTACTAATCTCATAATCTTCGGAATGGTCTGAAAATGTTGCTTTATCATACAAGTACAATATAATATACATTATTGTTATTGTACATCTTCCATTATAAACTAGAATAGTTTTGGATGCGACCCCTGCACAGAGCTGTATAACATATGAATAGATGCATGAGTTGCTAGCTGGGGACCTCGTGAGGATAGAGGCCTCGCGACGTAGACATTGACTTAAAATATATTTCCTCGACTTACCCGCTATAAATTTATTTATTATTATTTTCGCACCCCGGGCCTCAAAATGTATACGTATGGCTCTTTTCCCACGAATGTTATTTTTACTTGGCCAGTTTGTAATTTATGAATTAAGGGAGTTACCCATTTCTTTTTTCAAATGTTTTTTTTGCTTCTTTAATTTTCTTTTTTGTTGAGTTTTTACATTATTCTAACATAGAAGGGTTATACATGAGACAACATACATTTCCACAGAATTTCTTGTCTCTAGTTTCACTAAATCTGTTATTGTTAACAGCTTTGTAAAATCTTCAGTCATGTATCAATTATCTTTATCTTTACAAGATTCCTAAAAATAACGGGCTTTAGATTTCCCAATTTGAAATTAATGCATTTTGTGTAAATATGTTTTTTGGAATAAATATCAAATTTAAAAACAAAATGAACGTTTTATAAAGTCCTCGTACTTAAAAATAAAAACTGATATTTTTTCAGTGTTTTTTTTTTACATTTGCATAGAAGCCATTTTTTAAATATTCTAAATCATCACTAACGTAGTTGATAATGAAAAGCATATTTAAAAAAATTGAAACTGAACAATAGTATTTCGGAGAATCCCGTTGAGAAAAAAATTGGAGTAATTTCGTTCAATGTAAACCACAAACTGACCAAGTAAGAATTACGTATAAAACAGTTAGGTTTTTAGTAGAATCACTCATTATTCATACTCGTACATCCAGTACAGTGGCGCCGGACCAGATTGCAGAGAGGGCAGCTGCCCCCCAAAAATTTTCAGTGGGAGGACAATGACTACTCCCTCCCCAAAATTTTGATCCTGTTTTTTAGGTCCAGTTTGAAGAGAAAATCTGTTTTTTGTACACTAAACTCCAAAATTTTCATTCTGTTAATTTCAATGCAGAACGATGAGAAAGCAACAACAAATTTTTGGACGTAAATAACTCGATCAAAAAAATTTGTACAGTTTTGAATTTTCAGAACGCCAAGTAAAGTTAGGTGAGCTTAATTTTTGAGGTTTGTACTTCCTGAAGGCCATAATTAATTATTTTTTTTTTACAAAAACTTCTTAAACATTTGCCTTCATGAGCGCCTCACATTTTTATTGGTTTTAGTCATACAAACCTGAGAATTTAATTTTTAGTGCATTTTTAATTAAAGTTTGTTTAAAAAAACATTTTTTATTAATTTTTATTATAAAAGTAATTTATTTAATGTTTTCAATAATTCATTCATTACTGAATTGGAAACTGCGGTATTAGCTTGCAAATGGGGTATCAAACTTATATGACAATTCTATTGGAGTTTTTGACAAATAGTTTCATACATAGGAAGTAAAAACAAAGGTATTTAAAGTATATTTAGTAAAGTGTATTTACTAATCTTGAGTGAAAACGGTAAAAATCAACTTACTGCGCATGAAACTATCTGTTAAAAACTCAAAAAGAACTGTCATATAAGTTTGATACCTCATTTGAAAGTGTTTGCAAGCTTGAAAATTTTGCTTCTTTATAATACCGGACATATTTGCAAACGATCTATTCTTGTTAGTGCAACCGTCAATTATCAAAAACTAAACAAATTTTTCGGAATTTGATATACATACCTATATACTGACTGCGTAATTATAAGATAAAAAAATATATTTGGCAAAAAATAAAAAATATCATTTAAAATCATATTGGTACGAAATAAAGACGTCATATTATGAGAAAGTATAGATTGAATAACATTTTTTAAATTGTCACTGAAAAATAATAATGATTATTTTTAAGTCTGAAAATATAATATCATATATTAAACATTTAATATATGATAATATTATATAAGTTAACATCTTCATATTTTACGTCCATACTAATAATAGAGTAATCGCAATTGCAAAATAAAAAAGCGAACATAATTGGACAACTTACTTTTAATTTCCACTCCCCCGGAATTAGTAAAATAATTAATATTAAAATTGAAATCTGTCATTAAAAATTAACACAAAGTTCTGCTTCTGAAATATATTTTTTTCGATACCCTTGATTTTTCAGTAATTAATATAATAAATAATTGCTATATTGAATAACGGAATAAAAATGAAAATCAATTTCTCTACCCACATTATTTAATTTCTATTTTAATAAAAGGAAAATCTAAAGATCGTTTTTTGAAAGTTGTCTAAATCATCCTTATAAAAAACTAGAACACAATTAATGCCAATTCCAAGAAAAGTGAGATCAATAACCTCATAATAATATCCATTGGAAATTCTCAATCAGCATTTATGGTATTTAAATTATACGGTGCAAAACACGAGGTCTACAAATTCTACAATATACAATTTGTGTTAGTACAAAACATAATTCGTTCTTATTCAAGTCTTGAGGCTTCCACTGTGATCTTGATATGGATCTTGGCTTCTGGGTGTAAGCCGCGTCAGTTCGGTCGTGTTATCGACTTTTAGAAGAGCCCTGAAGATGTCCACTGCAATGTGTGACGAAACGTTGGCCGATAACACGATCAAATCGACGCGGCTTACACCCAGAAGCCAAGATCCATAATTTGTTCTTATTTATGCGATTGACATTCCTAAGTTCTAATTAATTAGTTGTTTATGTATCTAATAGTCATTAGTAACCAATTAGTAACATTATATACCTAAATTTTACTCTCAAATAAAATATTAATTAATACTACTAACCTAGCCCCTCCCTCAAAAAGCGAACGGAAAGTCAAATAGGTATACTAAGGTTTTGAAAAAAAAAACTATTGTCAACCATTAGGTAGAATTTTTCTTTTCTCGTCACTTCATTTGTAACTAAAATTATGTAGCAGATTAAAAAATACCGATACATGAACTAAATTTTTTTTGTAATTGATATTAGAAAAAAGTTAAATAATTACTAATTGAGGTGTTCGGTCGCAAATTGAGATTGTGCAGGTGGATATTTTTAATAATCACTGTATATTGAACTACAGTGGGACCTCGTTAGTACATTTTTGAAGAGACTGGAGAGAAAACACGTACTAACGAAATATTTTAACATGGGGTCTTATGGAAGAATACCGGAACCTAAATAAACGTATACTAAATCAAAACGTACTAACGAGGTTCCACTGTATATGCTTTGCTGGTTTAGTATTATAATTCTTACTCCTTCCATAAAGTTGAGATGTTTTATTACATAGGTGTCCAACCTTTTGAACCTTTTGGGCCGCATAGCAGACACCCAATATAACAAGGGCCGCATGTGACCCCCTCCCCCCGAAATATTCAGTGTTATAAAAAAACGTGTTTTGAGAAAACATCAGTTCAAATATACCTAAAAAAATTTGTTTAATGTATTTATCCCCCCCCCCCAAATTTTTTTCTTACTCCCCTACTGGAATCTGACCATGGACTTCGAAGATACGCCACTCAAAAGAGAAAAATAAAAAAACTTAAGTTTAAGAAAAAACACTGAAAAATATACCTAATAATTAAATTTTACAGTTTTTCAAATCGGTCAATAAAAATCTTTTTAATAAAGAGAAAAGAAAACCGACTTCAAAAACTGTTAAATTTAATTATTAGTTATACATTTTAGTGTTTCCGGTTTTTTTAAGTCTGTTTTATTTTTATAACTCTAGTTTTTCTTTTTGATTCTAAAAGCATTGTATTTTATTTTTTAAATCGTAGAATCCTTTTAGCGTTGTTGTATGTGTTATATTTATTATTTTATTATTATATGATTCTTTTTTTTTATCCAATGAGGGCCGCATCAAAGATACTCGCGGGCCGCGGGTTGGTCAAGCTTGTTTTATTACATTACAAAATAAGAAAATTAGAGAAAAAAATTATGACAGAACGCCTCAATTAATACAAACCGTTACAAACTAAAAACAATTCGCACAAACATATGCCTCTAGCGTACCCCTGTGTTAAAAATTACTTTATGTAAATTAATATAAGTATTGTATCAATTTCACTCTTGTCCTATTTTAATTCAATTCTTTAAAAAAAATCATATAATTAATTTTTTTATTATAGATTTTTTCTGTATCCTCCTTTCGCCAATCAGAATAGAAATCAAAACACTTTAATGCATTAATTACACAGCTACAAAAAATAAATAAAAAAGTGCGGAGCCAAAAAAGCGACCTATATAACATTGTAGTATTGGTCGAGTATAGTTAAAATCCAAATTTTCGGAATTTTCTGCTTATCAGCTTTTTAAAATTTGAGATTAAATTTTGGATTTAGCCAACTTGCTCAAGCACAAGCACAAGCTCATACGTTGTAAAAAATTCCAAAAATTTGAAATTTGACCAATACTACAATGCTGGTAGCTTTTTTGGTACCCCCCCCCCCCCTTTTTTTGGAAATATTCAACATAAGCCCAAAATTCAAGCTAAAATAAAAAAATGGTAGGCAGAAAATTCCAAAAATTTGGATTTCGACTATTTCGACCAATACTAGAATACTATATAGGTTGCTTTTTTGGTTCTGCACTTTTTTATTTTTTTGTGTAGCTGTGTACATGTTGATTATATTATTGATTTATATTACCATACACATTACACATTGATTAAAATTAAATAAAAGCAATTGTAAATATTTTCATTAACAGAATGATGTATCATTTTCATTATTATAAACAATACGTCAAGCTATTATTAAAAAAATAATATAAATATTTTTCATATTACATGGATCATTACTAATATGTAATTGATTACGTAATTTGCAAAATAATAAAATATTTTTATATTATAATAAAGGAATTATTTTTATACTAATAATTAAACACAATAGTACTAGGTAGTATCAACCAAATTAATACTCCTTTAGCGTTAAATTCTTCTTTAAAGTAGATACGATATACACATAATATCCAATAGTTTCGAGAACACACGTCAAATCTAAATATGCTATTCAGAGGTAGGGTGATCAGATTTTAGTGTTTGTAAACCCTGACATGTAATTAAAGACCCCTTTTTTATTTTACTTTATCCTTTTTATTTTTATTTTAAATTCCTAATCGTCACTCTTGCGCCCCCTGCTATTTTTTGGCGACCTTTTTTTTGGTCGTCATCATTATTACAAAAACCGGAGAAATTACACCGAAACCCGGCGCCCGGAGAAACAGTATACAAACTCTGATACTCCGGGTGAAAACCTGAGACCTGGTCGTCACCCTGTTGAGTTGTGTAATTATAATAGATATATGTATAGATATACATATAATTTATTCCGTGTAACATTTAATAGGATGGGGCAATAGTGTGTGGAAGTTCGATAGCTCATAAACCATAACAGATAAAAAAAAATCTTTCTAATTCAGATGTAAACTATGGGTAAATGCGCATACATAGAAATTATTTTCAAATATACAGGGTGCTACAAAAAAAGTGTGGCACGCTTAAGGTATTTTTTTTAAATGGAATGCCCTAAATATTTTTGCATATTTAACACTTCTCTAGGGATGTTTATTCATATCTAAAATATTTACTCCATCTGATGTCCGGTTTAGACGTAATAATATTTTTTTCAAAAAAATTGACTTTTACATTACTCCACTTAAAAATTATTATTATATTAACTCTAATCATAAAAATCCCCCGCAAAATTTAATAACCGATTTGTTTTATTGTTACAGAAATTCCGATGCATGTACGTCGTTGTTCTCATGGCAGGGTACTGGGTTACTGAAGCGATCCCTCTGCCTGTCACATCTATTATTCCTATGGTTCTGTTCCCCTGCATGGGCATTCTGGACACCGAGAGAACCTGCATGTGCTATCTTAAAGACACCAACATGATGTTCATGGGAGGTGTGATGATCGCTGTCGCCATAGAACACAGTAACCTACACAATCGAATAGCCATGTTTGTGATTCTGCTAGTCGGATGCAGTCCCAGAAGGTTGGTTTTCTTGTTGGTTTTTAAAATTATAAGCAAGAAGCAGACAACCAGTCAAAAGTAGAGTAGACTGGGGTCAATTAAAACATTTTTGAGAAAGTCGCGTACTATGACTACACTGATATAAATGCCAATGCGCTTAAATTACAGCCAAATTATCTGGGTATTATGTACTATAAAATAGCTAAACGTATTTAAAAAGAGACATTAAAAATGTTTCAATAGACCCTACGTCTGAGTCAATTTAAACAGAACCTGGGGTTAGTTGAAACACAAATAAATTATTGGCAATTAATTTCTAATAATCAGTTTTTTTTCCATGACATTTAACATGCTTAGCCTGTTTTTACGCTCTATCTCTTCATTTTCTTTTCTAATAGCCTCATTTTCAGGAGAATCCGTGTATATTGTCGATTTTCATGTATTTCTACCTCTATTAAGCATTTTTTTTGGTGGAACTTTGGGTTAAGGTCTTACCACGTCAGGTGAAAAGACAGGTTGAAAGTTTGTAGATGGTTGTAGCGGGTTAACATGAGCATTTTCGTAGGTTTCATATGCTTGAAATGCAACAATAGTAGTGCTGATAGATTGATTAAGATTTTGACATTTACTCTATGTCTTCGAACAATACAACCATCACTTCCTGATAAAACATTCTAAACTCTTGTTCATAAATTGTTTCAACCGACCTCAGAGAAATTGTTTCAACTGCTCCCAGTACCGCATTTATTTAATTTCATTCCGTAGCAAAAAAACTAAATATCGTAAATAATAAACTTTAATATTAACTGTCATATATTTTAAACTATATACTGGAAAATATGATAGTTTTGGAATAATTAACAAAAGAGTAAGAATCATAATACTTACTTTTGGTGACGAAAGACAATATACTCACATAAAAATGAACGATGCGCTCGGGGTGATACGAAACACTGGCTAAAACGCTTCGACACGAAAATCGCCCCCTTCCCTCATTTGATCCCCACCGCTATCTCTTAGCGTTTCGGAGATATTCGACTTGTTTCAATCGACCCCTGTTTCAATTGACTCCAGTCTATCCTACATGTATATAGAAATACAAATTTTCTGAAAATCTATCAGTATTGACATTCGTGATCTTCCCTGAGAATATGAAATATGACTAGGCGAAAAATTTAGAAAGAAAATTAACTTATCCATTTCAAGTTACAAATCTTAAGTCAGCGCCTACTCATGCTTATTTTCGAATACATTGATAAATAATTACTTCTGAATTGTCTCATGCGGGTTATAAATTAGCACTAAATGTTTGACACCTGATTTGTTAAGATTTGTTCTTATTTTACTTGAGTGTGCTGGCTTAAATTTTAAGCTGGCACACTCATTCGTAATTTTTTTTATAAAAGAGTTATACATTTTTTTTGTGTACTAAATTAGCATTAAATAGGCTCTAATTTAGTACTCTTCTTTTATCGATGTGTGCTACATTTGTTGTGCTAATTTAACCCAATCGTGCCCAGCGTTACATATATACAACACAGCGCTTTTGTTAAGATTGTGTGTTTGATGTAAGATTATTTTAATTCGAATGGGTTTGAAATCATACTTATTTGCGAGTATTGGACTGAATACATCAAAAATGCAATTACCAACGTTCTGGAGTTTTAGTATACATAGATAGGTATGAATTTATGACAGTAAAATCAGCAATATCGGTAACAAAAAAAAAACCTCAGGAACGATTGAGTTAATAATATTTTAATACTATTTTGATCCAAAGAATTATATAAAATAGAAACTAATTTTCTTTCATAACAACCAGCGTTTTATTTTTGACCCGACGTGGAGGTCAATTGTTCAATTTCGTAGGAAGGAAGAAGGCAGATGTACTATTACGCTAGTGAACTTGAAGTATATTCGTGTGACATAATGAGACAAAATGAGAACATCCTTTCGTCAGTAATTTGCGGTACTGATAAATCACGGCGGTATCAGTACGATATGTTTATTGTTTTGTTTGCGTCAATGTGCTTGTTATTTCAAACAGGATCCTCTGACGTCAGAGAGTCGTTCATATTTTTGTTATATAATCTTTAAGTATCAATACATTATTGTTGGTTTGAATTATTATTCCTGGAGATAATTCAAAGATAAAAATATGAATGAAAAAAATGTTTTGTTCTAGTTTTTTAGATCTTGTGAAAATTAATCTTTTCCGCTTTCTCTAAAGAAATACATATATATATAATATCATTAAAATTACTTTTTTGTGGTATGTTCCAACGAAAATGGAAGTATTCTGCATTACGTCTCTGTAGAATTTTCTTTCATCCACAATTACTTCTGTAAAAATTGGTGCCAATCGAATCACCGGTTTTGGAAATGTGAAATAATAGAAGTTTTTTCAGTTTTTTGGCAAATTCTACAAAAATTTTGTATACTAAAAATTATTTAAAAATAAAAATATTTGAACATTGAAGTCGTGGTTCATGCTGATATTTCCTTATTCTTATTTTTTCTTTATTAAACATTTTATAAATATTCAACTATATCGAAAATGCTGATATAATAGGAAAAATAATACTAATAAGACACAAAATTGCTTTATTAAAGTCAGGGCAAGCAAAAAAATTAAATATGGGAAAAGGATTTCGAAATAAAACTAAATAAATAAATAAATACAACATGTTATTTTCAGACTTCATTTGGGCTTATCTATGATGACCATGCTTATTTCTATGTGGATCTCCAACACAGCTGCCACTGCTATGATGTGTCCAATTATCACTGCCGTACTAAAAGAACTCGAGTCGGTAAGAAATAGTCAAAAATCGATATTTAATCTTGAATACTAAAAATTTACAGAATAATAAAATATTTTTAATTTACAGCAAGGGCTAGGAGAAATGTATGTTCAAAGAAAACGTACCGCGCGTGAAGAAAAAGAAGATCAACCACGAAGACCCGAAGATGAGTAAGTATATAACTTAATTATCATCTACTAACCTAGTAAAGAACTTTTAATTTTTATATCTCGTATTTTTTTAACTTCCTAATATAATATTGTTTTTTTTTTTTGGTAGAAATAGTCGTTTAGTTTTTAACTTTTTCGCCACTTACATCGCTGACGGATTTTAAGCTCGTTTAATTTATTAATTTGACTTAAATGTTTAATAATACTAATGTATATTTATTACCGTAATGATTTTTTTCAGATTACCGTATCCATCAAAAACAACAATGGCCTACTTCTTATGCATCTCTTATGCATCCAGTATTGGAGGAATTGGTTCTATTGTCGGTACCGGAAGTAACTTGACATTCAAAGGAATCTACGAATCGTGAGTGGTTTTTAAAATATTATTACATTAACTATAATATATATTGGCTCTCAAGTTTTTCTAAACATAGCTATATAATCGATTTCGTTGATCGTCTTGAGAGATATCGAATTAGCGGTCATTCAAAATCGAATAATTAAATATAAATATTTTTTCATTAAATAATTCTTAATTTAAAATACTACTTCTATAATCTATTATTTTATTGTATGTACATTTTTATTATCGATGAAATTTACTTTCTGCGGTAATTTCATGGACAGGGTACCTATATTTGTATATTTACACTCTTATTGTCATATTGTTTAATACTGTAAAATATATTTGTATTTTTTTAATTTTTAGAAATTGATGAAGACAAATAATTGTCGAAACGTTTGAATTAATAAAAAATTTGTTTTATTAATTTTAATTAATTTAATTCAATGACCTAACCTCGAGAAAAACTATATATAAACTTACCATTTAATATAGTTAATATACTATACACTATTATAAACAAATTATATTTTTTCAGACGTTTTCCAAATGCACCCAGTGTTAACTTTGCAATTTGGTTGATCTACAATGTACCTTCAGTATTTATATACATGGCTGGTACCTGGATTTGGATTCAATTCTTGTATATGGGACTTTGGAGGTAATGAAAACATTAGTAATATTTATATGATATTAAATGTATGATATATAGGGCTGTTGAGACTTCACTAAATTATAACCTACCTATATTATTATATTTCTATTTTACAGACCTAACAGCCCAGAAGCCAAGCTGGTTGCTTTGGGTAACGAAAGAGCTGATGTAGCTAGAAATGTAATCAAAGAAAAGTATGATAACCTTGGTAAGATCTCCTGGCATGAACTGATGGTGGGTATTCTGTTCATGATATCGCTGATATTGTGGTTCTTCCGTGATCCTCGCTTCGTCACTGGATGGGCAGAAATGTTAACAGATACGTAAGTGTGATATATTTAAGTACAAAATATATTTTCTACTTTTGATATCCTAGTTATCATATTGTTACCCCAATTCAAAGTCTAGTGTATCATTCAATTATTGAACCAACGTTGACTTTCTATTATTTTCGTGTTTTCATTATTATTCTAATCACTGTTGTGACGTATTGTTTAATTTAAGTCTTTCACTTGTTGGCTAGAAACTATTGGGTAGGGTGGTGCAGGGAGTGCGCATTTTCGCTGTTTCAGTTTATGAGACTAAATAAAAAGATTTCAGAGATGATGTTATAGTGTATTTATTATCTTACAATTAGTTAGATAATCTATGTAGCTACCAAAAAAACAAATTAATTAATTTATAAGTTACGCTTTAGGAGCTATTAAAAATATTGCTATGCATTTCTCGTGTCACTAGTTTCTGCAAGAAATACATTATATCCAGTCTTCTACGATTGGTTCCTTGAGATTTCTGAGCAAGTTTCTAGCTTATGTAGTTTACGAGATATTTTGCTTTGACTAAAAAGGACAGACGGACGACAAAGTGAGATTAATAGGGTTTCTTCGGAACCCTAATAAGCAAAGTAAACTTACAAAACGCAATGTTGGATAAGAGTACGCGCGCACTCTTGCACTATTCTGACCAAACAAATTTGAAACGTCACTAGTGACATATATTAAAAATCATTCGGACAACAAATAGTTCGTTAGTAATGTAACTAAAATAAACAGGAAAAAGTAGCTTACCTTTCTAATTTTTAATACAATCCTGTTTATAAAAATTCTAAATATTACATCGCAGTGGTCAAAATCACTTTTTTTAAATTTAAATCTCTGTAAATGACTATAAAAACACGTAGAATTTTTTGTCGGTGTACTTGTCATGACAGGAGATTTGATAACTAAAGCTAGCCGTAGAACTCTGCTCTGTGATTAGATAATGGCTCTGCGTACTCTTGTACACCGTGCACTCTTGCACCACCCTACCCTATACGAGTATATTTAATTTGATATTATTTTTCACTTTTTAGGAAAGTCAAAGACGCCACTCCTGCTGTGTTGGTCGTCATTTTGATGTTCTTGATTCCATGCAATTTAGACTTCCTTAAATGTTTCCAACCAGATGGTAAGTCAACACAATGGGAGCGTTCACGTCTGACTAAAAAACGGAACAACGAGCTTTGATTGGTTGATTCATGGAATTTCTGGTGGAATGTACCAGAAATTAAAAGAATGTTATTTTTTAAGCGTGTAAGGAAGTGAGAAAGAAGTAACTAGAAAGAGATAGAAACTAGTGACCAAGCTAACCGAAGAACTTTTATGTTCACCTCATATTGAGCGTTTCTGCCAGAACACTAGTTTCTATCTCTTTCTGGTTACTTCTTTCTCATTTCCTTACACGCTTAAAAATGACATTCTTTAAATTTCTGGTACATTCCACCAGAAATTCCTCGAATCAACCAATCAAAGTTCGTTGTTCACTGTTTTTGGTCAGTCGTGAATGTGACCAATGTCAGTTTATATAATTCAATAAATCAATGTAATCTTGATAATTTCAGCAAAAAAACGTCCTTTGAAACCAAGCTCAGGTTTACTGACATGGAAAGTTTTGCAAGAGAAAGTACCATGGGGTTTGATTTTCTTGCTCGGTATGTTAAAAAAAGAACTCAATAAGATCTTTAATTTGTTCGTTCTCGAATTTTTAACCATTATTATTGTAAACAATTTCAGGTGGTGGTTTCGCTCTTTCCGAAGGAAGTGCAAAATCAGGAATGTCACGTTTCATGGGAGAATCTCTTAAAAGTCTTGAACATCTGAATCCCATTATTATTATGATTTCTGTTTGTATCATTGCAACATCACTTACTGAAATTGGAGCTAATGTTGCTATTTGTAACATCATTCTACCTGTTCTTATGGAAATGGTATGTTTAGTATAAATTTATAAAATAATTTTTGTTATGTTGTTACCGTTTTTTTTTCCAGTCACTCGCTATTAAACTTCATCCAATGTATTTGATGATTCCGGCAACTATCAACTGTTCGTTTGCTTTCATGTTACCTGTCGGTACACCTTCAAATGCTATGGTAGCCGGTGCAGGAAATATACCTTCAACAGAAATGGTAAGTTGAGTTTTAATTCATATTCTGACATTATGTAAGGGGCCATCCATAAATTATGTCACGCATTAAAGGGGGGGGGGGTCTACAAAGTGTGACGTGGTGTGACAAGAGGACGGGGAGGAGTCATAAACTTTGTGATGTCACATCTGAAAAATCAAAACAATGAAAAATAAATTTACGCGAAAGAGCTGCCGGAAGAGGATAACGCCAGCAGACAACAATGAAGATATATAAAAAAATATATTCATTAACACGCGAAAACAAAACCTTTTATGTTATATTTTAAAGTCTAAATTGTTTGTATTGACACTTTTGTCGACCGCCTTTGATACACGGAGAAAATTTTATATGAATTTTTATAGCAAAAATTTGAGGAAAAATTACTACGTAAGTAAATTGGGAAAATTTTAAAATTTACATTCTACAATATTACATAATGCTACATAGTAATTTTTACCATGAAACGTAAATTAAAATTTCGTTCCAAGGACAATGATAGAATATTTCTTTTGTTTTTTTTCATTGATTTTGAATACCTACTATTGTTTCGATACCTACAAATTGTTAAATTAAAAAATATTGATGGAAAAGTTGTTTCAAGTTAAATTAGTTCTAGATTTAAAATTATAAATTGTGTGACGTCACAACAGGGGGAGGGGGCACACGAATGTGACAACCTGTGACAAGGCTGGGGGGGGGTCAAAAACCATTAAATTGTGACGTAATTTATGGATGATCCGTAATCTGAAATTTCTAAAGTAATTAATTCAATTTTTTTTTATTATTTAAAATTTCAATTCTCTTTCTACACATATCTTATATTTTACATAATTTTTTTTTAATATATACACATTTTTATAGATGAAAGCTGGTTTGGGCGCAAACATTTGGACATTAGTAACCTGTATCCTATTATGGATAACCTACGGATATGTAATGTACCCATTGAGCGAATTCCCAGAATGGGCTCAAATTGAATACAATCTCACACAAATGGCATCATAATCAATCAAAACTTAATACCAAAAAAGTATTAAAATAGTTCCACCGACCGGTATTGGGCTCACTTTAAGTTGAAGTCGATGTTAAATGATAATCCAGTAATTGTGTTACTATTATATTTATAAATTCGACAATGCAAGTCATCCTAAACAGAATCGACTTTATCTTAAAATCGGCATAAAGCACATACCTCCTATTGATGCTCATGATATATGTTGATCATTTAATATTGACTTTATCTTAAAGACACTAGTTTCTCTATCTCAACCGGTCATTGGTCATCTCGGAAAATAAAAACATACGGGTGACTTTTGCGCGATACTTGAAAATATCCGGCATTTGAAAAATAGTAAATGTGTATGTCATTTCTTCTAAGTTTAGCGAATATTACTTAGAACGTACAGGGCCGGGCACATTGGGGGCAAAGCATTTAGAGTAGTTAAATTAGTTAAAAAAAGATCATCCCGCCCCCAGTATAAGCAGTGTAGTGTAATGAAGCTGTTGCTATGTCGAATTTTTTTCTCTCTTTCGAGATCGAGGGTTGTAAAGCAATTCTTTTACCTGTAAATCTCAAATAAAACAAAACCAAACCTGTATATTTATGTACGCAGTAGTCGTCAATTTATAAAATGTTTAAGTAAAATTTTATGAAGAAATATTTATAATCCTGGGTCTCGGCTCTAAATTTTGAAATAAAAAATACTCCTCTGAAACTTCGTGAGTGGATTCATTTTGGCGTAACCTACAACTTTTTTATCTTCGAAAATGCTGAGAATTGTCAAACATGTCAATTTAACGATAGTTATAGGAAGTTTACGAATAACCCTTTCTTTTTTACTTGAATTACAAAATTTTATAATGCAAACATCGGCTAATATATTTACCTACAAAAATATTGGGGCATTTAGCGAAACCTACACCCTCATCAACATGTCAAATTCATTTCATGTAATTTATAAAGAACGGGCTGATTTTTGCACACTTGCTAGATAAATAATAGTAAAATGTTATGGTTATACTGGCTTTCAAAAATCACGGGTCTTTTGCCCTGACCTACGCCCTAAACATGTTTGACGCATGCCACATCAAAAACGCCCCAATTCTCAGAATTTTCGAAGATAAAAAAGTTGTAGGTTACGCCAGAATGAATCCATTCACGAAGTTTCAGAGGAGTATTTTTTATTTCAAAATTTAAAGCCGGGACCGAGGACTTTTATACATTGATAGAATTTTTTTGTTCAAGTAATTCAAAAAAACTATTTGGCAGCTGTAAAAGAGCAAATTCAATATATTTCTCTAAACATGCTTATTGTAATTTTGAATTATATAAATATGTGAACAGTTTATTCTATTAGTTTACCACAGAGGCGGATTTAGCGTAAATTTCTGAATGTAACCCGGTAGGCCGCCATCGCCATTAAATTGTGGCCGAATTGGGTCAATGGATCACCATAAATCATTAGAAATGAATTAAATCAAAACTATGTGGGGTTTTCTACCTTTGAGAATGACGAAACGCATTTCACTAGTCCGTCACTGGTTCACTTGTATGATTTTATTCATAAAACCTTGTTGAAATTTGTAAATACGAAATAACATTTAAAATATTAAAATTGATGACTCTCTGTGTATGTATTAATGTATATACAGTAGCGTAGCCAGGAATTTAGTGAGGGTACTATAGTTTGTTTATTTTTGTTAGTAAAAAAATGCACAAAGACTTTTTTACCATATTTTGACTATTTGAAACAAACAGAGAAATGTATTTTAATTTTAATAATAAAGAAATAAATATATGTTTAGAAAAAATCTTTGTCATTTTCTAAATATCCTATCTCTTTTTGGCTCGCTTCTATCCTTAAATGTAAATATATTTTTTTAATAAATAATGATATGTATCTGTATATGTATACATACACTATATGTTTGTAAAAATTTGTAAAATTTTAAATTTCAGTGTTAAAAAGAAACATTTTTTAAAGAATTTAATTATTGTCAATTTAATCATATGACAAATAAATAAATTCTAATAAAGGTTTTAATATATTTTCTGAAATCATTTACAAAAAAAATATTTTTTGATATTTAAAATTATTAGAAAAAAAAGTTTAAAAAAAATGTATGTAATATTTACGTATATTGTATTTAAATTTAAAAAAATAGAGAATTATTTAATATTATCGCATTTTGGTGATACATATATAGTTACATATACATATGTTCGTCGTAAATTTGCATATTTTATTTTAAATTTAATTGCAATATTTTTATATAAACACAAATATAAAAAATACCTCTTATAAGAAAATATCATATAATTTGTGATATTCATTTTTGTTCATCTTAAATATAGTTTTATATTATTGATCTTCAAAAGGATTGATTTTCGAAAAGAAAATCTCTTCTAAGCTGTTTTATTTATATAAATTAAATAAATGAATACTTATTTATAAGACCCTTTCAATCATTTTAATTTTTGGAAATCCAAAATTAACATGAAACATCCAATATCCATTTTTATTTTTCTAGCTACCTATTTTAAAATATTGTTTGAACTTTATTTTAATTAAACTATTTGTACAATAAAATAAGATTTACCTTTAAATTTTGTTTTATTTAGTATCGTCAAAAATATAGTAAGTATATTTTTAAAACATATCAATTGATTATAAATTATGATAAATCATTTTCTGTTTTACAAATAATACTTAATTAAAAACTATAAACCCTAATTTTGTATATTGATATTAAATGCTTTAATCTATTAAATATCAACACTCTACAGGTAAATTACAATACGTTGAATATTTTTCAAAATTTTAACTTCCATTATGTATTAATTATTTACCATTTAATCATTTTATCTTATAAAGTAATTTAAATAATGTCAAGTCTATAAGCTAATGAGTAACTAACATTCACACTTGAAACTATCTATCCTTTAAACTAATAAATTATACTTGACACACATAGTTTACCTCTGGTGTGTTGATAGATATATTTTTATATCCTTATCATTAATTAATAAATACTTTAATAACAAATTACACAAATTAAAATAATGCAAAAGAAAATATTATGCGCCTATATTACATTACTTACATTAAGGATATTCCGGCGTCTAATATTTTCCTTTTTATGCTGCACGTCTTACCCTTGTAGTCGTGACAACTACTAGAGTCACTCCAATAAGAGTTTCGACAGCGTCGCCATGTTTAGCCAAACCGGCGGTGACGTAATTTATTAAAAATTAATTATTAAAATGTATTATTTTTAACAAATTTTAAAAAATATCATTAAAATGAACATAATTTGGCAAATACGGAGAATATACATAGGTGTCCCGACATCACGTATTTAGTTATTCAGAATAGAGTTGATGCTTTAATAATATACACTAACTGTCCTTGGTTAGGACAATTTATTGGGGTGAAAAGGGGTTAATATAGTATAAAAACGGGGATTCAATCTTCGCCGCAACGAACTGTTTTTATAAAATAATAGTGAAATAAAAATTCCTACATGTTACAGTAGATAAGGCACATTCTACTCTATTCTATTTTTGATAGCAGTGACGTCGGGACACTCATATTTAAGGGTGTACTGGAATTCCCGATTTTATTCCGATTTTGGTTCCGGTCGGAACTGGTAAATTCCGGCAAAATTAAACCGGAATTTCGAAGTTTTATTAACACCCCCTACTAAGAAATTTATAAATAATATACAATATTTGTATAATAATAATATACAAATAATATATAATTCTTGTTTAAAAATTCAAACATAAATATAATAATTATGATTTAACATTTTATTAACAAAAATTTGAATGGAAACAATCTTTTCATAACATAAATGCAGTTTTTTACATTTTATTCGGCATAAGTATGGTTGTAATTATAACATTAATAAATTGACCTTAATTATTCAACTTATTTATTAATTTATCAAATTTAATTTGTTTATAACAGGAGAAATGGATCGCGACGGTCTTAGGTCATTTAATACTAAGCTATAGTTAAAAAAAAGTTGAGTCTGTAGGATCGCGCCAAACTGAGATATTAAAATAGATAAGCAATTTTTTTAGTAATAATATATTAATAAAAATATCATTATAATACGAATATTGAACTATTCAAGTATAAATCAAATATTTTTTTAAAATTTAGGACTGTTCTGGTGTAAAAATAAGGTCTTGTTAGTTAACTGTTTTCTTCAAAAACATTCCCCGCCTCCGAGCATAACCTCTCCGAATAGACTGTACTGTACTTATCTAACAGTATTGTTTATAATAATGCATCATATGTACTATAGGTAGTAATTCATTAGTGCTTTAATTTCGAATATTCTTTTATCTATACAAAATGCCATCTTCTCTATTGCGAATTTGTCTAAATGCTATTTGTTATTTAACACATTTATAATTTACCATTAGAAATGTAATTTCATTCGATCAAAAAGAACGTATGATATACATACATTTTAAAACAATCGATCTTACGAATCTGTTAAAATTACAGGATATATAAAAATATTATTTTTTATAATACAATGTAGTACTCTAACACTCTACTATTTAAGAAATAGCATATAAAATAATGTTATATTAATTTAAGATAATAATCTAATTGATTATTATTATTATTAATAAAAATATGATTTTTGGAAAAACTTTCGGTTCCGGCCGGAATTTCGGTCGTTTTTTTTGGTGAATTTCGGTAATTCAAGTTCCGGCCAGAACTGAAAATTCCAGTTCCGGTACACCACTACTCATTCTCCGTATTAACCCATAATTTAATAATATAAAGTAAATTTGATGATTTTGAAATCAAAAAATACGGTTGGTGCATAGAGTTGACCACGCATCTGACTCGAAAACAGAGTCGTGTCAAAAGAAAGAGATAGAAAATGGTTTGGGATATACTTATCCTTTTTTAAACAGGAATGTTTATTTAATTCCTATTAGAAAAAGAGATAGGATATTTCCCAAACCTACCGTATCTCTCTCACTGTTTTGGAGAAATGTTACACCATTATGTTAATACAGAATGCGCGGTCTATGCTCTATGTCTATGGGCTGATGAGTGAGACTTGGCTACTACAATTAACTAGAAATCAATTCGCGCTGTGAGTGATTCTAATATGTAACTACATCTTTGAATTACAAACTTTTCAGTAGTGTTATGCTTCCTTTTCCCACTTGAAAATATTAATAATATCATAAGTAGATGTATTTTTTTATTTATTTTACAATACCTAATACCTACTCGGGAAAAAGTAAGTTATTGGTACATTTTTAATTTGACAGCTTTTAGAGCTATGGTAATCTAATTTGATCTAAAATTAAATTCGGTCATCTTTATTTCTTAGATCTAGCTCGATTACAACAGTCCTATGTAGATCACGTTGATCTAAGAAACTAAGATAACTTAATTTTTGAGATCTACGTAGGTTACCACAGATCTACTCCGATCTATGGTAATCGTCGTAAATCTAATTTACTCTATATACATGGTGAGTAAAAAATTGTACGAGAAGGTGGGGTCTATCTTCAACAACCTCTGAGCTACAGATTGTTTAAAAACTTCCTTTAGTACCTATAATATGTGGTATTTTTTATCATTATTTTGGTGTGTCATAATGTTACCTACAAATTCACTGTACCAAGTTTGGACCTGGGTCTTATAGTTTTCCAGTTATAAAATTATCTAAATAATCCCCAAAGTGACTATTTTGCTACCTACCCTATTAAATAAACAGTCATACAATTTTTTTATTTATAATTAGTTTTACAATTATGTAAATTACCATTAACAATAAAATTATGTAATTATAAACAAAAAAATTGTATGACTGTTTCACCTTCCCGTACAATGTTTTACTCACAATGAGCCAAGGAATCAGCTCTTAAAATATCTGTATCCCAAACCGGACTACCCTGTATATCTAAAAAAAATCTCAAATGTTATTTTAAGAATAGCTCCCTTTTTAACATACTTAATACTCTGGTTTGTCTGTCACACACATATTTATTTTATTTATAAATAATAGGCAATTCAATAAATCTTTGTGTATAATAAATAGCATACCTTATAAAAGTGAAAAAAAAATTAACTACGTGTACAATGTACATGCTATGAAAAACATTTGAAAATATGTACTTAAGTCTTTGATCAAAGTAGTTTTTTGTAATCATGTAAGCAGAGTCGGACTCAAAAGGAAAATTTGCGTCGATTTTAATTTATAAATAAAGTATTTTCTCATAATCTTACGTAATAATATAATAAATAATAATAAAACAGATTTAATTCGACTCTGTATAGAATAAATAAATTTAATGAATACATCAATATTTACGAAATAAGTATTTTATTAGAGTAAATGATTAATTGCACCTATAGAAAATTTTATTAAATATGTAGGGATATTTAAAAATAAAATAACGACCATTTGAAAACAAAAATTCAGTAAATTAATTTTAAAACTGAATCCGCTTTAAAATTAGCGTATATTTTTGTAATTAATTTTCATAATTGTAACTGTTGGGGTTTCTCAGGAATAAATATGACGAAAAACATTTCAAAAATTACCCTTTTCGTAAACTTGATGTATTGTATTTAGTATAAACAAAGCGAAATTGAATAAAATCTAAGCAAATCAAGAGCACAATTTTTTGTTATCTTATGGGTAGGTATATGTATTAGGGTGTTTTTTTAATTTTTATTTTTTCGGTCACGCAGGCCTATGTTTTAGCTTTGGATCAAAAGTTAATTGTCCCAAAATTTCAGACTCATAGATCAAACCTGTGGACAGTGCAAACCGAGTCTTTTTCCCATTTGATTAACATGGGAAAAATTACTTTTTTACTTATGCGTGAATATCTCGTTGAAAAATTTATTTATTTTAATTTCTTACAGCAGCATACCATAGTGAATTAAATTTCTTACAAAAAAGATCCCAAGTGCTCAATTCATAGATAGAATATTTTTAAAAATATGTTCGTTTAAACATTATCATAAAAAGTAAAATCTAATTTTTATGATAATTTTTAAACAAAAATTTCTTAAAATTTATTGGATTTATGAATTGAGCACTTAATTCTCTACAAAATATTCCCTTGAGAAATTAAACAAAAATTTTTTTTTCAACGAGATATTCACACGCAAGTAAAAAAGTAATTTTTCCCATGTTAATCAAATGGGAAAAAGACTCGGTTTGCGTCGTCCATAGGTTTGATCTACGAGTCTGAAATTTTGGGACAATTAACTTTTGATCCAAAGCTAAAACATAGGTCTGCGAGACCGAAAAAATAAAAATAAAAAAAACACCATAATATGTAGGTATATATTTGTTTAAAATATATTTGCTTAGATTTATAATATTCAAATAATTATGGATAGTTATATATTGTATATAGCGTTAGTTATAATTGTTTTATTTTATTTTTCTTTGAATATAAAAAAATCAACTTTATTTTTATATTTAAAATATTTCTATATGTCTATCAAAACTGTAATTACATCAACAAAACAAAAGTACAAATACATTTATGTATATTTTTATTTTTATAGCGTTGGCTCTAGAGATTTTATCACCACAAGCTAATGTAAAATTCCTCCCTTATAGAACGGCGCTTCAAGCATTCACTTATTTAAGCAAATTCCTAGAGTCAGAAATAACATTTGTTTTATTTATTTAGAATTTAGCAAAATTAGATCAAATAAATTCTAACTCTTTCTATAATATGTATATACAAATATGCAACGAAAAAATAGCGTTGGTGAAAATATTATGGAAAGACAATAATTGATAAGGTTTGTACAGAGTTTTTAGTTCAACTGAATTTAATTATATTTTCTTACCATTACATAAATAAATAAGCTGTTGGTATTTTGTCATAAATGTAATAAAAAATATTGATTTAGAAATTATAGTATTTTATTAATATCCTATGTACATACAAATCCAACTCTGTAGATAAACAATGTACAATATTTCGATTTGAATTTAACTTTTTATCAAATAAATTATTTCCTAATTCTATAAAGATACATTATTTTATCTTTAAATTAAAAATATAACATTTTTTGTTAAAGGTCAATACTTTTATGTTTTGAACTGTTTTTTTTTATCAAATATTATGCATCATGTTTTTGTACAGTGCAGCTTCAAATAAACTACAAAAAATGTTTATTTGCGACCATAAAGATAGGCAAAATCTAAAACAGATTCAAAAACTTGTATATACCTAATATTTTACTTTTTTATACCATGTATATGAAATATACAATAGTATAATAATATACAAGTATAGTGAATCCGATTTTTTTCGAAAACCGGATTTTTTTGGAATTTTTTTGACCTTCCCTGAATCCATTTTGACTATTTTCGCCATGATGTCTGTGTGTCCGTCTGTCTGTAAGCTCAAATATGACAAATCGTACAAGGGTGAAATTTTATATTTAAGATTAATTTTTATCTGGGAAGAAAACGTCCTATTTTTGAAAACGATCTTTAAACCGGATATGGATGTTTACCTACGTCGATTTTTGAATTTTTCGAATTACGAATAGTCAAGTTAAAAATTTTAAATTATAATTCAAATGGTTCATAACAGAGAAGAAATATCTGCCATGAGTTTCATGAAACTTTCTTATACGTAATACTGAGAGTGAACAGTGTGGGTGAGTCTAAATAATTATTTAAAAAAATTATATCTGGCTAAATCATAAATGTTGGAAAAAATACATGGGGAATGAATTATAGATACTAACATACTCGACATTTTTTACCTAAAACATTTTTTTCTTATTTCAAAAATAATTCGAAGTAAATCGAGTAAACATCCGTTTTCGGTTAAAACGTTAAAAAAAACATCTGCCAAGTAAATTCACAGTGCTTCCTCGTGCTAAATTCACTAAAACCGATAGTGTTCAGATAAATTGCCTGGCATTGGTTAACCATTTAATTTTTATACAAATTTTACTAAAAAATCTTAGTTCGAATTTTTTCTTAAAACGCACCTGAATATTTTTTCATATATTTTTAATTTTTTGACAATTTCAATCTAAATCTAAATTTATGCAAATGTCAAAATGACATTTAAAACGTCAAAGTGACATTTAAAACGTCAAAATGACACTTAATATATCCAATCAAATATCAATTTAAAAAACAAAACACGAATTTTTAAAATTAATTTAGATAAATCTTTGTAAGGGAATATTTTATAACAAACGTAGTAGACCCATATTATAGGAAATTTAATTCTCTACAAAAAATATTCTATAAAATTTTCTCGTAACATGTGTCGTTCTTGAGATATCTTGAAAAACTAAATATTTTGGGGTGTCCCCCTTACACACGATTTTGATGATTTTGAAATGGGACCGTCCTCAAACCAAACCCAACCATCCGACCAAGTTTCAATAATATCGGTTCAGTGGTTCATGAGTTATGCATGTGACAAGGATTCAGGGGACAGACGGACTGACGGACACACGGACACACGGACAGACAGACAGACACGGAACGAAAAGTGTTTGTCTTGACGTGAAACGGATAAATAAATTTAAAATTTTTAAATTGGAGAACTTTTTTTTGTCTCAATCTGAAACGATCACATAGCTTCTTGTATCTTCGATATTGCGAGGAAGCAAAATCATTTAATACATAATGTCGAGAATAATATTATTTATACTTTATTTATTTATTTATCATTTATTTTATTTTATCTTTTATTAGTTTGTCAGAAATGTGTTTTAATAAATTAAGAATCACGTACACTGTTCACTGTCAGGATTACGTATAAAAAAGTCCCGTGGCTTCCATGGCAGACATTTTCTTATAAAAACTATAATTGATATCATTAAATTATAGTATGATTGGGCGATTTTTGCTCAAAACTGATAATAAAATATTGAAGAACGCCAAACATTATTTCAAAATTCACTGCATCTCGATAATTTTTTAAAATGAAACGAACAAGTTTTAGAACTCAATTGTAAAGTTAATGAATTCTTCATTAATTAATTATTCAGTGTATAATATGTAGAAATATCTTCGCGACCTTGTATAACCTGTTACCTATACAAAAAACTTAATATTTGTGATTTTGGAATAAACGCTGATACGTAAGTATGAAACTAACTAACCTTGCCCGGACAACACAACTCGTCTTTAGTCTAACGAATCCGTGTACACATAAACAAATATTGTACGAAAACAAAACTAATTAATTTTTGTAAAATTGGGCATGATTATTCTGGAAAAATAGTTTTCGGTTCGGTTTTTTTTAATTAACATGAAACCCTTGTTATTCCTGTTTCTTGTTTCTTCCTTATTTGGTATGTATCATTTTATTTTTAAATTGTGTAGTAAATAAGGTCAGTGGCGTACTTTCTTAATTGTATCCATATTTTTATGTGTTATGCACATTTATGAATTTTAATTGATGTTAAGTATATAAAATATAATAATTCAATTGAAAATATTTTAATACTATTATATCAGCTCTCTTAATAAAATTTAATATATATACATACATATGTACCTATATGTAGTTTCAACTAGTTTACCTTTCTGTGTATTTTACAATAGTTTATATTTCATGTTTTATTTCAGTTGTGAAAAATGTAGCTTTTAGCATTGCTGATTTAGAATCATTAGATGAATCAATTCTTGATCACAAAGATGGGTTTTTATTAAGTAGTTTAGATCGAGAGAAACGTCAGAACAATAACAGGAAATGCAGGTACGATTTTTTAATATTGAATTAAATGTATTAAATTAACAATATTTATACAGGGTTTTTTAAAAGTTATGTGGTACTCTTATTTCAACTTCTAAAAATTAATATACATACTAACAATACTAGTATGCAAAAATTTATTTGAACGTAAATATCGTACATAAATTTAATTTAATTATAATTTACTATGTTGCTTATAGTTTTTTACAAATCAATACAAAATATATCAGATAGTGAATGTTTATTTAATTTTAGAGGTGGCGCTGGATTCAAATGCAATTCCGGTCAATGCATCAATAAAGAGCAATCCTGTAACGGAGTTATCAACTGTCCGGATAGTTCAGATGAAACTGCAAATCTATGTAAGAACAAAGTGTAAGTGAATGTTTCAAATTTCAAGATAGTATATTGAATATCAACAATCATACCCGATATTATAAAGAATTTGCTTGAGTTCTAATTCAAATTAGCTCCCAGCTAACGTTATCTGCTAGGTATTAAATATGAATGACAACCATTCACAGATGTAGCCAATGAAATCGTATATAAATATACATATAATGACTTTGATGCATGTGTATTAAGTAGAAATCAGCGACTTAAAATAAGTGCTGCTAAGTGTACCTCATAAAATGCATAGAATTTACATTATTATAAATTTATTACCACTGATAAATATCGAGCAATTTTACAATAATTTGACTCCCTGTAGATAGCGTTAGCTGGAAGAAAATTTGCGTGCAATTTCTTTATAATACGGGGCATTAAAATTGTATATTTATATTTTCTCATCACAATTTGGTATTATTTGATTATACTTACTTCTTTAAAGTGGTAATTCTTGGCGTTAGTAGTAGTAAACATTTTGGTAATAATACAATTATGAAGTGATTATGTGTATGTATTAATGTAGGCATTATATGTATGTATGCATGTATTTATGTATATAATTCTTAAACCGGTTTTAAATTGTATTAACATAGTAAAGAACGTTAATATTTAATAGAAATATAAATAATTGAATAAGCATTAATTCAAATACTCGTATAAATTCGCATGCGGTCGTATTGGCGCGGCGCGAAAGTGGACTCTAAGGAGTGCCAGTGTCTTAATACTTTTAAAACATCTCTAATTTGTTGCTTAACAGGGTTGGTACTTGGTACTAACCCGGAGGGATACCGGGAATTTGACGGAGCCCATGGCCTGACAAAGTTAAAATGTATGGGAACAATTTAGCTTTTTTCTTCTTCTCATAGTTGCTTTTTAAGTAAAATTAAATCGCCCCAAATATTTGTGCTTCAAATATGTTCATGCTTGCTGAGAACATTTTTATTTAAAAAAAAAATCTTGTCTATAGTTTTTTAATGCAAGAAGTTCGCTAGTTAGCGGCAATGTTATTTGTTACTTCTAAATACGATTATAAACGTTTCGAAGCGATTTGAGGCAATTTTATGTTACTTAAAAAGCCACCTACGAGAAAAAAATTTGCTAAATTGATCCCATAGCGCAATTCCCATATTTTCCCGGCTACGGCTTTATATTTTATCTTTGCCAGGCCATGCGCCTCGACAAATTCATGGTATCCCTCCGGGCTAGTCCAGCCCTGTTTAGCAACAAATTAGAGATGTTTTAAAAGTATTAAGACACTTGCACTCATTAGATTCCACCCGCACCGCGCCGATACGACCACATGCGAATTTATATGAGTATGTTATACCCTTTGAATCAATTTTGGATTTTGATATGTTGTTTGGGTACATACAAGGTATATTTTAAGAAAAAATGGTGATTGCCCCCCGAGTACAACAGTGTTTTTTTATTTTTTTAAATTCGTTTTTTTCTGTTTTACTATGTACAGAGGATCATAATAAAATTCTCTCTGATGAGTCATAAGTACCTATGTACTACTACAAGCGCTATCAAATTCAATTGACGCATTTAAAAAAATATATATTTTTTAAATCGAAAAAAGTTTTTTTTCCGAAAACTATAAAGGAAGCTAATATTTGGTCAGGCTGAAAGTTACATAGAATTTGACTTCCAAAACAAATCAGCCAAATCTATCTAAAGGCCAATTTTGAATGCTTATCCGACTATAGCCTTTAGAAGAAAAAATATTATATCTTGGCTGATTTTTTACCTACCAAAATTGTTAAAAATTTTAATCATTATATAATTTGTAAATAATTGCAATTAAATTCTAGATGCGAAGAACATTTCTTCAAGTGTGCGTACGGTGCCTGTATTGATAAAAGCCGTCGATGTGATGGTCGCAAAGATTGCGCAGATGGCTCTGATGAGAAAAACTGCGCTACTCCAGCACCTGCTGCGTGCAGGTAAAATAATGAATTATTTTCTTTATTACATCCCACGAGTTATCATAAGTATACTTGTATATAATTGTTGGTATCTATGCTACATGATAACGACACATTATAACATGGCATAAAAAAATCTTTATAATCAACTCTTCTGCAGCACATAAAAAATGAAACTGATAGTTTTATGAAATAAAAATAAAAAATTAACTGAAAGTCAATTTGTTTAATTATTGTCTTAAACCATCCAGTGGTGCCGGAGCCGGGAGCAGGGGAGGGGGCAGCTGCCCCGCCTCAAAATTTTTAGTAGGGGAACAATGACTACTTTTTGCCCATCCCAAAATTTTGATCCTGTTTTTTAGGGCGGGTTTGAAGCGACGTGCAATTATAAAAATCTATTTTTTATACACTAAACTCCAAGATGAAGGGATCACTAAAAGAAATCTGAGCGATTTAGGATTTCGCAGATATCTTAGAGATACTTTTAACTTAAAAAAACATAGACACTTTAATGATTCCATGATTTCCCCCAAAGTTGCCCTATCTTTTATAAAAAATGAAAAATATGCAATTTATTAGGTCACTTCAGAATATTTTTTTTTTACCAAATAAACAACTAAAGAGCATTAAAGAAAAAACTGAATTTTTTTTAGAATTATTTGTTTTATAGGCGATCAAAGTGAAATATGTAATTTTTGCTTTGATTGCAAATAACTTGGTCAAAAATGGCCGTACAGCAATAAAAAAGCAAATTAAAGAAAAAAATCTGATCTTCAAACATCCTTTATTAAATTTGACTAAGAAATTTCTCAAGTCCTGTAAACTGTAGAGCCTCTCAAAATTGATAAGCATTTAAAAAAAATATTTTTTTTGGCGTTTCATCTTAAAAAGGATATTACAATTTTCAACAAATGATTCAAAAACTAGAACGTTCAAGCTTTAAAACTGTTTTTTAAGAGCGTTATTATGAATTGTAACCACGAGTCTAGTCAGATACACAAAAAATGAAAAGTTAGTATCTCTGTTTAATTTTTTATTTATTTTAACAAATAATACGATATTAAGCAAGTTAAAGAATATTGAAGTCAATTTTGAATTTTATGAACGCTAAGTAAAGTTAGGTCAGCTTAATTTTTGAGGTTTTTATGCCCCCCCTCCCCACCAAAAAAAATAATTGGTTCCGGTGCCACTAAAACCATCCATATACTAACCGTGATAATTTTTGCGTTATTTTTGAAAAAAAAAACAAATACATTCATTTCAATTACCTTCCAGGCAAAATGAATTTAAATGCGCTAGATCGGGAATATGTCTGAAAAAAGGAAAGCTGTGCAACGGCAAAAAAGATTGCCCAGACGGTTCGGATGAAACTGCAAAACGATGCAGAGGTAAGACCTGCCTTGAGACCCAGTTCAGATGCATGTATGGGGCTTGTATCAACGGAACGAAAGTTTGCAACGGTGTTAATAACTGCGCCGACGGTTCAGACGAAACGGATGTCGCGTGTGATTCGTGGAACTCGCTTGAGGAAGTTGATGAAAGGGGTGAAGAGATAGAGTGAGTTAAAGTGTTTTTTTTTTATATTCTAAATTCCTAAATGACATTTTAAATTCGTTGCTTAAGTTTTTAATGAGGCACATTTATTTGAACGCATCGAAAATAAACGTTTTTTAGGAATTTTTTATGGTCTACAAAGTTAACAATTGAATAAAATGAAAATAGTATGGTAATTGAAGTTTGAAAAACAACTTACAAAATATAATTTTTATAAAAATAGAAAATAAATAATTATATTTTTGAAGGTCCTGTTGAAAAAATGGGACCTCACTGTCTGCATAATAACTCCTCGAAATATCGATGGATCTAAAAGATGTAAAAAGATAATTGTAAAGTAAGATTACCGCTATCATTTGTCGAGCCATTTTTTACATTTTTATGACAATTTGAATTTAAATTTAACTTTTTCATGCAACATTTTGGGTTTTACTTGTTAATAAGAAAATTTTGAAAAAACATTTAAAAAAGGTTCGGCAGACGATAGATAAAAGTATTTTGATGCTTTAAAAAAGTAAATAAATCAAAAATATTGAAAAATGTTTGAGATCATGCAGACAACAATCGAAAAAATGGTTTTGAGAAAAACGCGTCTTAAGTTTTGAAGCGTTATGAAGACAATTTGTGGAATTATTATTTTTTTAGTAAATTTACATTTAAGCTTCCATTCCAACTTCATATTGTATACCTTCTTCTACTTGTATTATATTGCTTTTTATATTTTTTTGTTGTCTCTTAGTTGTTCGAGCTTGTTTGATTGCCTGATGTGTATGAATCCTAGCGTGCTTTAGTCGATTTGCGCGAATGTTCTCTGACATTTATTGGTATAACTTATGAATGGAATGGAATTTTTCGATATTATTTTTTTAATATTTGTAAAAGTATGAGAAATAATATCTAATCGATAGTAAAAATAAAAATATTTTTTATGCTTTCATGTAGATGTGTCCCCTTAATTGACGACGATTATTGAAATGAAAATCTAAATTTACAATTTATATTATTTTCACAGAGGATGCCAACTGCCACCTTACCCGGCCCATGGCACTTACACAATCAACGGTATTCCACCGAAACCAGGCACCAGAGTGTCAGCGAACACTTTGATTGTATATAAGTGCGATGTAGGACATAAGATTAGACCGGAGAAAAACTCTTTACTTTACTGTCAGCCTGAGTTCACTTGGAATGCTGATCCTCCAGCATGTGTAGGCTAGTATTCATTCGATTAAATCGCTTATTTATTATATTTAGTACGTCTAGTTCATGGCAAATAAAGCCAAAACGTTGCACTTTTTGATGGTCATATATAAGAAGTTGTTAATTAAAACAGTATTATCTTGTTATCAATGAAATGCTTAAAAAAATGTCTTATATGAGGTAAAAAAATGATATTGGGCACAATCAAAAAGTTATATAATAATTAAGTTCGTAAGGAAAGTTAAATTTTCAGATTTTCGAAAATTGTAGGGAACCCTTAAGACTTAGAGAAAAATGAATAATAACAAATAATAATTTTATCAATAAGAGCTTTAAAACAAACAAAAGAAAATTGAAATCGGTTGACTAGGAGTTGAAATACAGCTAATTTAAAAAACGGGGAGGGGGCATTTTTAATAGCCGATATAATGGTGTTCTACACGGATTTTAAATTGGCTCTCTATCTAAAAATTATTCTTTAGACCTTATCTATGAGCACAGAAAGTGTCATATCCCAATCAAAAAGTGCAGGGTTTTTTTTTATGTACCTGACGTACTAATCTAATTTTTTACTATTTAATCCCATCTTTTTTATCATTTCCGAAAAATCTCTTGATGTAACTTGTTTTTTCGTATTAAATATATTTTTAATTTCAGTTCAATGTCCCAAAATTGAATCATCATCAATGGAGATTACATATTCAAGAGACGGACTAGTTTTGGATCCGAGCGAAGCTCTCATTCCAACTACTATAGCAACATTAAAATGTAAACATTCATACAGAGCACCTCCAGATGATCCTAACTACAGGGACGTTGCTTGTTTAGATACTGGACTCTGGAGTAAACCCATATTTTCTTGCTCTCCAGGTATGTATTCTTTAATAACATAACCTTCAGTCTTAGTTTATTGTGTAGTAATCAGCGCGAAGGTACTGTAGCGAGATGTTTACTATGTCAGGAGTTGAAACCAAGTGTCTTGTTTTGAAAAATGAAAGATCCTGTTTTAGAGCGGTTAGAAAAGGATAGCGATAGATATTTAGAGAGGGGGAAAAATTCAGAGCGTTCTTAGAACGTTTGGAAAAACCCCGGTCGGCATGTTTAAACCCTTAAGCTGTATTGGACCTTTACCGCCGATCCTGGGATATCTAAATCGAATGTGTTTAAAACAAAATGAACAGGCTTAAGAAATTTAAAAGTTTTATAATATTGTAAACAACTAACGAAATTTGTCGCCTAACTGCAATAAAGTTGTTTCTTAAAAATAAATGTGTGTATGAAATATTTACATTAAAATTTTGGAAATCTAATATATTAGCGTGGGAACGTCGCTACAACATTATCAAATATCAACAAATAATAGACATAGACATAGACATAGACATATAATTTATTCCGTGTTGCATACAAAAGTGCATAGGACAAGTCAGACAATAAATGATAACAATACAATAGTAATAATAATGATAATAGTATGTAATAATATTAAAAATAATAAACAATCACTCTTATGATTAAAACTTTACGATAAAATTAAAAATTAAAATTCGTCAATGGAATAATAGGAACGTTCCGACAAGGATGCTGTTAATTCTAATTTTAAATTTTTACTGGATAATAATTTTATGTTCTCAGGTAATTTATTGTAGATTTTTATCGCAGTATTGTACGGCCCTTTATATACTGTATTTAAATTAGTCAGTTTAATTTTGTATAGGTTTTTATTTCTTGTTGGATATTGATGATTCTGAATACTATCCAGAAAGAGTTCAGGATACTTTCTTACAAACATTACACACTCTAATATGTATAACTCTATCACTGTGAGTATTTTAAATTTAATGAAAAGAGGACGGCACGATTCGCGCGGCCCCTTTCTTGATATAATAATAATAATATATAATAATAGCCAAATCTATACTATTTATTTTATCCTTACATCCTTAAAATTTTATTTTTGAAATATTAAGTAATCTCATTGTCAATGATTTACAGTAAAAAAAAGAAGGTAAACTAGCCAGCATCAAAAGTAAAACTTCTGGATTTAGATGAAGGCACCCTAAATATAAAATAAAGAAATACTCTTACACGAAACTCTAGTGGCCTTTAATAAAGTTTTTATCAACTTTTTTTATAAAATGCATATCGTTTTAGTTTGTGGAACAGAAATACCTCAAGGACAACCATTGATTATAAATGGACAAGATGTAGAATCGGGACAGTTTCCATGGAATATAGGAATTTATAGAAGTAGCGATGGGGAAGATTTCCAGCATATTTGCGGAGGGTCAATTATTTCACCACGTTTAGTTGTATCAGGTAATTATTAACATATTCGTAGGTTATCTGTAAGATCTAAATCAATTATGCTTAGAAAAAAATCAATAGATTCTCCACAATCAAAATTTAAAATATTTTTGTTAATATACAGGTGTCCCGTAAATATACCGACAAACTTTTTGAAGTTGTCGAAGACATTATAACAATCGCTTTTTGTTAATAAATAGTTCAAAGTGTGCTGATCAAAAGTTGTAAAGGTTAGGTTAGGTTAGGTTAGGTTAAACACAAACCTTTCATTAAAAACATTTTTTTGAACAACTTTTATAAGATACCTAACAAAATAGTATAGTGATTTTTTCACTCAGAAATAATAATATAACAGTATGTTTTTGTTTTTCTTGGATTAATGGGCTTGTTTTTTGTAATTCTCAGGAACTTATGTTACTAATAAAACAAGTAACTCTTTATTTAATCAATTTAATTACCAAAGTTTGCAAATATAGTTTGTTTTTTAAATTATAGCCTTTTATTTTTTTCATGTTTTTTCTCCAGTAATGGCAAAGGTAAAACCAGTAATGAGCACGTAGTGATGAACACTTGCTAATGATTACAAAATGATAAGTACTACGTCACAAAAAATATAAAAGAAAACAGTTGCTATGATAATATAGTAATAATTAATAAGTAAATTAAACTAATAATTAGTTTAAATGTCCACCATTTTGACATCTATTGGCAGATTGTCATCAAATCACGCTGTAAGACTAACTGTCTTACAGCGTGATTTAATGACAATGTATATAATATTAATATTCAGAAATTGTAGTAATCAAATATCAACACATATTTCTAATTCAGTACATTTAATTAAAAATTTACCATTACTGGGGTCCTTGCCAAGACTGGTGCCACTACCTTACCATAGTAAAATATCGAAAATAATTGCGTTGCTACAGAGAATTTTTGATTAAGTCTATAAAAGCCGTTTATACAGATTATTACAAACACACTTATACTATGAATATATTTTCTCAAATTACAAACACATCAACAAATAGAGTCACCTGCAAACGAATGGTATAACAATTCAAGAAAATTCGCACTCTTTCGTACACACATCTGACTGCACACAACGTTTCCAGATTGATTCTATTCAATTCGTCGATATGTCAATTCTTTGTTAAAGTTTAATACTTTCCACGGTTGTATTAATAAGTATTAAGGCCGTTTTCTTAATTTTATGAGTAAACGCTTCGACAGATTTTAAAAAAAAACTACCAAACAGCAAAGGGTTATTATTCTGATATGTAATAAAAAATTCAACAATAATAACCTTTTGCTGTTTGGTATTTTTTTAAACAAAATCTGTCGAAGTTTTTAGTTATGAAAATTAAGAGAACGTACATAATACGTACATGGTATAGCGGATACATACAAAAGTTGCAAATTTTGATGACAATTATCTCGAGTTTAAAAAAAGGGTTCTCTTGAAAATTTCACGTTTGGATAGATATCATTATTTTTTTATCCTCTCCTCTGAATTAAAAAAAATCTATAGAAATGAGTTTACACGAGAACTACCTATTTGTTTTAAACGTTTTATTGAATTCAATTAAATAGTCGTTAGATAACAGATTTGGTTCCTCCACGACCCATAAGATTTATAAAAAATGTATTTATTTTTCTTTTCTAGCCGCCCATTGTTTTTATGATGAAACAAGAGCTCAAATAAGCACACATCAATATGGTGTGGGTGCCGGTAAATTTTATCGTGATTGGACTCCACAAGTTGACTTAGATCCTCATGCGCAATTAAGAAAAGTATAACAAACATATGGATCATTCAAAAACCAAAGTGACTGACCTTATTTGTCATCGTTTTTTTGAGTAAAATTTTCATGAAACAAAACTATTGAGACGAAAAGTGTTTTTATTTTTAATTACATTTCATGCCAGTGTTTTTTCTTTGGGTTAACCATTTTGGAATTTGAATAGCTGGTACATACATAATTATTCATTTTATTAATACTATGATTTATTAATCAGATACAAAATACAAATATCCGTCTCCCGAAGGAATACAAGGGAAGTAGGACCAGTTACAGATCAGATATAGCAATTCTTATTTTGGACGCTAACGATGCATTCATGATGTCAGATCTAGTTCGGCCTGTCTGTATTGATTGGGACTTATCATCTGAAAACCAAGCTTTACAAGTAACTTTTTAAATTACCAAATTTTATATAAACTAGCTGCTAATTCCTGAGTATAAAGGCTATAGCCGGGTAAGCATGCAAAACATACCTTTACATGGATTTGGCTGATTATTTTTTTGGAAGTCACATTCTATTTAACTTTCAACCTCACCAAATATTCGCTTCCAAAAATGTATAGGCATACCGGAAATTTGACCGTGCCTATGGCCTGACAAAAACAAAATATAGAGGTCGTAGCCGGGAATATATGGGAACTGCGCCATTGAATCAATTTTACAAATTTTTTCTCATAGGTTGCTTTCTAAGTTACAAAAAATCGCCCCAAATCGTTTCAAAATGTGAGCTAGCGAATCTTCTTGTATTAAAAACTATAGACAAGATTTTTTTTTATTATCTCAGTAAACATGAACATTTTAAGCACATACATTTAGGTCGATTTAATTTTACTTGAAAAGCAGCCTATGAGAAAAAAATTTGTTAAATTGATTCAATGGCATAGTTTCCATATATTCCCGGCTACGGCCTCTATATACATTATTTTTTTCGAAAACTATAAATTTTTGGAAGCTAATATTTGGTCAGGTTGAATCAGCCAAATCCATGTAAAGGCATGTTTTGCATGTTTACCCGGCTATAGCCTTTTGTATTCTTATAGTTAAAAGATCAAAAATGCTCTAAAATATATTAAAATAGACTTAATTAATAAAATATACCTACAATTTTAACAGCTATACACTATTTCGTAATATGATTTCTAGGCTGGTAGTTTCGGGAAAGTGGCAGGCTGGGGAAAAACTCAAGAAGATGGTGAACCAAGTGACACACTTAAAACATTGACTTTACCTTTTATACCTACATTCCCTGATTGCTTCAATAGTGTTCCAGCAAGTTTCCAACCGTTTTTACAAGAAGATAAAATATGTGCTGGTTATATGAATGGTAAATTATAATACTATTTTTTGTCTTAATAATTTCTTAACTTTAAGATTTGATATACAGAGTGATTCAGCACTGTCGTGCCAAACTTGAACGGTACATCGAGAAAAATATTTTAAGCAAAAAACATTATATAAACATGTGTCCGGAAATTTGTCATGAGGGGGCTACAGCCCTCTAAAGATTTTACTCAAAATTAGTTTTTATTTAATATCTTGAGAACCTATTGTGCCATAGTTATGAAATTTGATACAGGGTTTAGTATTAATAAGAGTTATCTATATCCAGTATCAACCAATAGTAATTTTGACCAGGGTTGTATGGGCCCAGGAGGCCCGTCGATTTTTATCAAGTATTTTTTGTTCTTCAATTTTTTTCCTTAGTTAACAATTTGAATAAGACTGTATGGGACAAAATACACTAAAATATACTTTGCTCATTTATCATAGGATAAACCGTTTACGAGTAATATCGATGCAAAAGAAAGCATGCAGAATTTTACGTAATACGCATGTTTCAAATAAAAAAAAATTATATTCCTGTTTTTGATTAAAGGTAAGAAAAATGTTCATGTACATATATCACCTAATACGTGTTCTCTAAGACCTATAGTCAGTTCTATTAATGTTGCAAGTAATTTACTAACATAACTAGAAAGCGATACTTAAAATGGCTATTTATTGGTAAGGATGAATTTTTGATGGTATATTTTTATTATTTTTTTGTCTTTTTTTTAGCATAGAACAAGAATATAAAAATATTTTTTGTAATTTGAAGCATCCGTATTAAGTAAAATTCTGCATCCTTTCTTTTGCATCCATAAATTTCCGGACATATGTTCATATAATGTTTTTTGCTTAAAATATTTCTCTTATGCCCGGTATTATAAAGAACCTAACAAAATTTGTTAGCTAGCAATTACATTCAAATGGGGTATTAATACTGTACTAGTATCTATGGATTAGTTATGGAATTTAGAGCAGTGACACTTCAACTAATTGTAACACAGTTGGCATCTTTGACCGTACAAAATAATTTTCATAACATCACCACTGTTTTAATACCGTTTGTATTTACCTTCAACGCGTGCGCGAAACTTGTCAAAGTCATCAACAAACTCCAAAAGAACTGTCATATAAGTTTGATATCTCAGTTGAAAGTATTTGTTAGCTAACAATCCTTTATGATACCGGGCATTAATTTACTGTTCAAGTTTGGCACGACAGTGCTGAATCAGCCTGTATTCTAAATATAAAATTAATTTTTGTTTGCCATTTAATTCAGTTTTTATTCTCATAGCTTTTCCTTTCATAAAAAAATATATTTCTTAATACCTATTACATGATTATGTTTTAGGATCGAGTGTGTGTGAAGGAGATAGTGGAGGAGGTCTGATGTTCCAAAATACCGAAAACAAATTATGGTACATTAGAGGTATTGTCAGTATTGATCCAATCAAGGGAAATACTTGCGATTCATACTCATACTCAGGTTATACGAAATTTTCGTTCCATTTGCAATGGATGCGATCGTTGTATGCACTTATTTCATAAACTGACAAACTTGTTTTTAATTACTTTACAAATTGATTTATAAATATAATTCATTACATATTTTTGAATACAAAAAGTATAATTCAATTCACAATAATAAATAATTTTATCCCCTATTTATGTTACATAATTCAATTTGAAAAGTAATTAAATTAGGTAAAATTTTCTATTTTGAAAATTATGTAGTGAATTGTGGATAAAGTTTTGTATCTTGACGAAATAATAAAAACAAATTAAATATTTTAGTAGGTACAGTCGCCTGCAGAACTCGTCTGGCACCCTAAAGACTAGAATCGCTTACAACAGATTCCAAATTTAAAGACAAACATCATCGGTTATCTTTTTCTATCAAGTTTAATATATTTAAATACTAAAATTCGGAATATCAAATATTTATTGCAACAAAATTTACCTACATATACAATTTTCAATAGATTACATAATAATTTAATTGCACAAATATATATGAGTACTATAAACGAAGAGTACTTCTTTATCTAGCAAATTAATTTCAAAATATCTGTCTGTTTGGTACATGGAGAAATAATTTAAATATTATAATAATCAAATGGGAGGAGCCTACTATGTTAAGTTTGTGATAAACGAAAATGAATACAAACTGCAAGACCATTAATGCAGGTGACTGTACATTGTTTGTTTTATTACCTACACCTTTAGCAAATGTAATTCAGAAATAGTCAATAGGCATGATGTCTAATTTTTAAAAACTATGTTATGATGATCTTACGTGTCTCCTATTTCCAAAACAATACTTATTTCTGCAGGAAATAAAGGTTTAATCGCTAAATTTGACCCTTTTAAAACTAATTGTGAATTTGACGCCAAAACGCTCGCATGTGTCATGAGTCATGACGCATTTGTGACGTTCGCCTATGTAAACACTTCTTGTCAACAATAATCAAGCATTCAATAATTCAATATTTGCCTTAATAAATCCTTGTTTTGTTGGTAACACAAAACTGAGCAAATTGGTAATTTAAAATCACAAAATAATTTATAAACAGTGCTAAACACAAAAATTTAAAAAATATATACTAACCTTGTATTAGGTGTATAATTTGTGAAAATATGTAAATTCACAGAACATATTGCCAAATTAAGAATAGTAAAAATTACATTTTCTGAATAGACCAAATTGTCTATGATAGCTTTTTTATGATTTTGCAATGTCGAATTTGTATTTCTTTGATTGTAGTGTAGTTAAAATATTAAAAAATACGAAAACATGGATAAATAAAAGAGTTTTTGTAATTGATATTCTATTATACATTTATAATATTTGAATATGTCTTCGTGGTGACGTCATTTCCGCGCCAACGCTGAATGGTCAAGGTGCTGATGAGATTACCTTGTCCGCTCGAATGCTCGAATCAAGCGTCGAACGTCACACCGTCATTACGGTCATCACGACTAACTTCAGATTGCATTTTAAATGTCAATCTTTTTTCACATATGGAGATAGCATAGGTTAAATTGGTTAAATTATTTAAATTTCATCATCATTTAAAATATTTTTTAATATAAAAAAGTACAATTAATATCATCATTTATTAATCAACGATGTCGCAACCTAATAATGAAAGTTTTAAAAATTTAATTTTACTTATAAATGACATAAAACAAGGGTACGTATAGACTACACATATAATCATATATGGCTTTATTTTATTGTATATTTTATTATTTAGTAATACCACAACATCTTATGAAATAGCCAGAAGAACTTTTGTTATTCTGAGACAGATTATCTCTGCGGGAGATTGGGTTACTGCTGAGTAAGTTAAAAAAAACCGTAATAAATATATTTTATTAATATTTATATTTTTACTATCAGAGATTTACTAAAATTAATTGCATCACATGGACACAAACTACAATGCATGCTCCCAGCTCATGCATCAGCTATTAATATGGTGCGTTTAGTAATGAAAATAATAAGAGATGAATATGCAATACGTTATAAGGTAATAAAGTAAAGTATAAAATATAATTATGACAACTAAATATTAAATAAATAGGCTAATATGGACAATATGGATGTCTGAATGTCACAACTGTCAAAAACATGTATGTAGTTATTCAGAATAGAGTTGATACTTTAATTATATGATAAAATAATATACACTTTAACTGTCCTTGGCTAGGACAATCTATTGGGGCAAAACGGGGTTAACAGGTACGACCGCCATGGCATATAATATATATATATCAATTTTTGTCGATTAGAATAGATAGAACTAATTGAGAATACGATTTTAATAATTATTTTCTACTTGGCATTCAATTTCCGGCGCAACAAACTGTTTTTATTAAATAATTGTAAAATAAACATTCCTACATGTTACAATAGATACAGTACATTGTACACTATTCTAACACATCAATACGTGATTTTTGATAGTAATGAAGCCGGGACACCCATATTCTCCGTATTAACCATTAAATATTTTTAGAGTAAATCAGAAGGACAGCAATCACTTCACCAATATGTTACTGCAGAAGAGGATTCTAATGTAGACTGTCTCAAAGATTTATCTACTTTACGTACAGCTGTTTTAGATCATTTAGAAGAATTCCAATTAGAATTAGATATAAGGTAAACTAAAATATTCAGTAAAATTTGCAATACCTAAATAAACAACTAATTCCTTTCAGTGCTGAAAATATTGCGCTACAAGCCTCAGATCACATTCATTCAAATGAAATAATTATGACAATAGGACAATCAAGTGTTGTGGAACAATTTCTAAAGAATGCTGCCAAAACTCGAAGGTTTCATGTCATAGTAGCAGAATGTGCTCCACACTGTCATGTAAATATTCAAAAGTAAAATATGACTATATTCACAATTGGTTTTTCTTTCAGGGACATGAGTTAGCAGCTAGTTTAGGTAGAAGTAAAATACAAACAACTGTAATATGTGATTCTGCTATTTTTGCAATGATGTCACGTGTAAATAAAGTTATTATAGGAACGCAATCGGTGATGGCTGATGGAGGTTTAAGGGCTGTATGTGGAACACACACAGTTGCTTTAGCAGCAAAACATTATTCTGTTCCAGTGAGTTTTCTACTTTTGTTTCTCTAAATCTCATGGGCGAAACTTCAGTATCCGACGTACACACAGATTTCATATTTTTGTTTGTTGGCGATACTTTATTTGGGTGATGCGCACGCATATGAGTTGTGTCAGTGACTAAATGGTGCTCAAACGGTGGAATATATGCGACCGCGTACAGAGTTGATTTTCTAATAAAATACAAGTTAACTGTTCTTGGTTAGGACAAACTATTGGGGCGAAATCGAGTTTCATTATTTGGATTGGTTCATTTTCGTAGGTTAGGTTAGGTTAGGTCTATTCTAACACATCAACACGTGATATTTGATAGTTGTGGCGTCAGTAACGGCATATATTCTTCAAATAAGTTTTTACCTTCGCGAAATGTGTCTTATTTATTATCATTTCATAACCTAATTCAAACCTAAATTCAAAAATTTCATAATCTGTAAAGCCATAAACTAGATAAAGTAGATAAATAGATTGTAAAGTCATCTACCGGCAGAAATTCATACCAACTGCCGGCAATGATTCATATTGCCGTCGCCGGCAACAGAGTCAGTTCCTTATTTATATAATATTATATAACAATGTATTGGCGGTCGCATATATTCCACCGTTTGAGCACCATTCAGTCACTGACACAACTCATATGCGTGCGCATCACCCAAATAAAGTATTGCCAACAAACAAAAATATGAAATCTGTGTGTACGTCGGATACTGAAGTTTCGCCATCTCATGTTATGATTGTATTTTTAGCTAGTTAATAAATAGTTATTATTATATACTACATTTTAGGTTATAGTGTTGGCACCAATGTATAAGCTAAGTCCAGTTCATTTATGTTCGTACGAACAAGATCCATTTAATATAAATGAATCACCAAGTAATGTATTGTCGTATGCATCTGGAGCATTGCAATCTAAAGTTCAAATATATAATCCGGTTTTTGATTACGTCCCATCTGATCTCGTCACTTTATTAATATCAAATCAGTAAGTTATTTTATTACATTAATTTAAAATAATTTTAATAGGTACATATTTTTATTTTATTTTAGGGGAGGCAATTCACCATCGTATATTTACAGATTACTTAGTGAACTTTATCATCCTGATGATTATGTACTTTAAAATATATTTTTTAATAAAAATATTGAAGTTTTAATGTAACGTTGCATTATTTTTAACTTCCCAACTGGAAGCTATTGTAATCGGTCTGAAAATCAAAATCATAACTTTCAACATATTTGTATATTTTAAGTTATATTTACACTATTTTTAGAAAGATGTCTGTGTGTGTGTATGTACGTACGTACATATGTGCGTGTCATTTTTACGTTCACAAAATCTCGCAAATGAAAAAAGCTATTGACTTCGTTTGGGTGCCAATCAAAGCGTCTTGATGTAAATATGATCTGAAAGAAAGGATTTTTTGAAATTCAACCCCTAAGGGGTAAAAAAGGGTGTACAGTTTTTTTTTTTGGTCGGATTTTCTTGAAACTTAGCATAAATATTCTACAATACAAATAATGAAAAATGTATTTCAGTATTTTTTTGTTAATTCAACCCCTAAGGGGGTAAACAGGGGTGTAAAGTTTTTTTTTGGTCGGATTTACTTGAAATTTAGCATAAATATTCTACAATACAAATAATGAAAAATGTAAAACAGCCATAGAAGGGGTAAAAGGTGAAAACCACCCTCAAAATTTGAATTTTAAATACTAATAAATAGTCCGGACGTTAAGAGCGATATTTCGATTAATTTGTTCACTTTTTGATAGAAGCATGAAAATTGGTATAGTTGTACATTAAACCTTCCTTTACAAAACTAGAAATGGCGCCATTTCAAAAACCCGTGTGGTCCACGTTTAGCCAGGCACGTATTAGCTAAAGTAAGTAGCACTAACCAAAAAAACATATGAACAAATTTTGAATATTTTCACAGACGAATGAAAACTTTCAGTGAAATTGAAAAGTTATGAAACTTTTCACCTTTACATCACTAGGTGTAATATTATAAACAAAATAAATTACAATATTTTTTATTTGGTATTATCCTACATTGTTTTAACAATATTTACAAAATTAAACATATAATTACACTGTTTTAAACGAATAAGATATAACTTCAAATAATAAACTTATTATTTTTGACAAATAAATATGAAAAATGCAAAAAATTAAATATCTATCTATTTTTTTAACTTGTGAGAAGATTGAAAATAATTAATCGACTATTTTTTAATTTTTGCAGTAAATATTAAGATAACTATAAAAAACATCAGAAAACAAAGTATAATAGAAGAAATTACTTTTTTTTTATAAAAAACCTGTCGCCAGGTTTTTCTAGGGGGGGGGGGGGGATTATTTATGGGGGCGATTGACATATAACATATATTTTACAAATACCTATATTATACGGTATAACCATCTGTCCCTGGCCGGTTACAAAAATTCGGAGATGGGGGCAGGATCCTAAAGTTTAATTTTATTAATATTAGAATCTTAGCTTACATTTAATTTTACTATCTTGGTTTAAATATATTTATTTATCTATAATATAAATATTATAAGAATCAATCTTATCATTAGTGTCCGGTATTATAAAGGACCTAACAAAATTTGTTAGCTAGCAATTACATTCAAATGGGGTATTAATTCTGTACTAGTATCTATGGATTAGTTATGGAATTTAGAGCAGTGACACTTCAACTAATTGTAACACAGTTGGCATCTTTGACCGTACAAAATAATTTTCATAACATCACCCACATCACCACTGTTTTAATACCGTTTGTATTTACCTACAACGCGTGCGCGAAACTTGTCAAAGTCATCATAAACTCCAAAAGAACTGTCATATAAGTTTGATATCTCAGTTGAAAGTGCTTGCTAGCTAACAAATTTGTTAGGTCCTTTATGATACCGGACATAGGAAATATAAAATATGTTAATATAGACCCACACACAACAGAACAATATATTTAAATTCGAATATAATTTTCCTATAACATTTTTTATAAAAATTTAAACAAGTAGGAATGATTTGTTACTACAATTATTTAATAACAAAACCTCCTACATTTATTACACACATACAAAACAATTCAATAAAATATATATAACATAAAGCACAGCTTATTTATACTTTTCATGATCCAAATAATGATCTTCAGGTAATTTATATTGAGCAGAATTAGCAGCGTTCGCTAAACAGACGTCAAGCGGCAGGCCTGTATTAAGTGACGTTCCTAACGCGGCTTTGACTGCTTCGCTATCGATTGTACGCAGATCAGTGGCCCATCCAAAAGCGGCTGCAACTCGTATGAAGATAGTTGAGCATCCTGTACCGTAAGTACCGTACTCTCCCGTTTGGTAATCCCAAGGGAGCAAGTAATGGTACTGGGGCCAGAATGTCTTTGTCAACACGAAAACTAAGTTGGTGTCGGCTGGGTATCTGAAAATTTCAATATATCGAGGTTAATTACTGCATACTTTATTCAAGGTTATGTTTCTGTGCATATATCTATTTTATTAGCAATATCGATATTATTACACCTAATAGGCATGATGCCTAATTTTAAAAACTATTTTATGATGATCTTACGTGTCTCTTATTTCCAAAAAAAATGCTTATTTCTGCAGAAAATAAAGGTTTAATCACAAAAATTGACCCTTTTAAAACTAATTTTGAATTTGACGCCAAAACGCTCGCAGGTGTCATGGTGCGTTTTTGACGTCACGCCTATGTAAACACTCCTTGTCAACTATAATAAATCCTTGTTCCATCGCTAATGTTTCTCGGTTTTACTTTTGGTAAGACAATACCGAGCAAATTGATAATTTAAAACCACAAAATAATTTATATACAGTACAGATATTAATGAAACAAAAATGACGTTCACGTAGCCGTGACGTCATCCACTCTGACTGGTGTTTTATCAAACATGGCGGATTACTGTTTTTTGCGTTTTTATTTTAACAAAAATCATATTAATCTCGCTATTAATATAAAAATAAATACATTTTTTAGAATCTTTTTAACTTATTTCATTATTTAAGATCATAATTTTAGTGATACTTTGTTACTGGCATCATGCCTATTCTGTTTTTACACTATTTTGAAATAGCACGGTGGATAACAATAAAATATATTTTTTTACACGTACTAATTTTACACGATTCATTGAATTTTAAATTAATGTAAAATTTATACAATTTATTATTTTTGTACAGTGAACTTCTTTTTCTTGTGAAATTTTCATTTGAAATTAAATAAATAAATAAATCTTTTTTTACATGGTCATAGGTTGTACCGACCTACCGTGTAAAAACAAAATTGATTTTACTCACTCGTGTACGACATCTATCGATTTGAATGATAACATACTGTTAAATATACGAATCATATTGTAATAAGTGATTCATTTAGATGTACTTTAAAAAAAAATAAAAAATAAATAAAAATAAATCAATTTTATCGGGTAATCTTTGTTACCATATAAAAGAACCATTCTTTACATTTATTTTTTAATGATTATTTGTTTAAAATGTTGGCCGTAAAGGTTCAATTTTTGGGATACGAAGTAACCTATGCCCTTCTTCGGGATGCAAGCTATCTCACTGCCAAATTTCATTAAGATCCGTAAAGCGCCTTAGCCGTAAACAGATAACAAATAGACAGACTGAGAGATACATTTTCGCGTTTATAATATAAGTCTCGACTCCTATGTAAGATAAGGAGTTGTTTTGTCCCCCCAATAACCCCTCTTCCGTAATATTTTTCCCGCCAGATCTAATGTAACTAATTACAACCCTTTATATGTGACAGGGGGTGAAATATTACATTTTTCTTATTTTTAGCTTTTTTACATTAATCGTAAATATCTCGGCTCCTATGTGAGATAGAGGGATGTTTTTCCCTCTGATCTCCCCGCTCCCGTAGCATTTTTCCCGCCGGATCGAATAAAACCACTTACATATGTAACGGGTGGTAAAATATTAATTACTAACAAAAATAAAAATAAAACCCCTCTTCTGTAGTATTTTTCCCGCCAGATCGAATGTAACCAATTGCAACCCATCATATGTAACAGGGAGTGAAATATTAAATTTTTCTTATTATTAATTTTCTTTCATTATAAAAAATCGTAAATATCTCGGCTTCTATGCGAGATAGAGGGTTGTTTTTCCCCCTGATCCCCCCGCCGCCGTAGTATTTTCCCCGCCGGATCGAATAAAACCACTTACAACTTTTCATATGTAACGGGGGGTAAAATATTAATTACTAAAAAAAAAAAATTTCACCCCTTGCAATTCTTTAGGGGTTGAATTTTCGAGATACGAAGTATCCTATGTCCTCGGGATGCAAGCTATCTCACTGCCAAATTTCATCAAGATCGGCTCAGCGGTTTAGCCGTGAAAAGGTAACAAACAGACAGACAGACACACTTTCGCATTTATAATATTAGTATAGATATTAGTATGGATTGTGTGGACCATACGTTGGTTTTCTTCTTGATGAACGTGTTATTTCGATATTGGCAACACTATAGTATACTACGGCACTAGAAAAAAATGACGGAGAACGTTTTTTTTAATTGAAAATTTCGATGTATAGAACTGACATCTCTTCGAAGGGGATGTATAACTTTATAGGGGCTTACATTCAGCTGATTGTTTTATATGTTCAATATAATTGATATCATTCAAATAGTTCATGAATCTTCAAGGGAACTGTAATATAGGTTTGATACCCAGTATGAAAGTGTTTATTAGTTAGCTCCTTTATAATACCGGACTCACCAAACACGAACGTAAGCAAACAAAAAAATGTTAGTAAATATGCTATAGTATTTCACATATATATGTACAAGTATATACTTACTATAATATATTATTGAAAATCCTAAAAAAATGAAAAATGTTTATATTTAAAAATAATTTATTTATAATCAATAATATAAAAAATATATACTAAAATAACATTTTATTAAGTTTTGTTAGTCACAATAAATATCTGAATTCCTTTATCGGAAATAATAGGTACTGTATTAATATTATATACTTACTATAAAAAAATACAATATTGGTCTAATTTGTATAGTTTTTTAATTAATAAAAATATTTTATTTGTATTTTGAATGTAAACAATTTTTTAAAATATTTATTTGAATAAATAAATTATTTTACCATTAAATGTTTATTTTTTCAAAATTTGAAAAAACAAACGTCAAATGACTATCTATTTATTCTTTTTATTGAACAAATATTTAAATAACTCTATAAGCAATAACAATATTATATTGCATATGTTATATTGTAAAGAAATATTCAGATATCATTAATTAATTATGTAATGTTAGTACAACACTGTTATAAGTTATTTACAAAAAAATTATACAGAGGATTTCAACAATATACAATAAATACGTATACAGGCTGTTCCAGTTTTGAATAACTTTTTTTTTGCTCTGCCTTTAATGACAGACTAATATTTGTAGAGATATACATATATTGGTCGAAAAATGAACAGCTTATTAAAATTATTTTTGTCAAAGCATAACTTACATTACCGCGAGAATAGTGCATGTGTGAATCGTACCGCCCACCACTGCAATCTTAAATGAAACAGACTATAGGCATTTGTTGTGAACGAAAACATTAGAAAAATTGTTTGTTTGGTAATAAAGTCATAAATAAGACCAAAATCATCATCTTAGTAGTTTGATGTGATGGAGCAATTTGTGTAACGATTCTTTTTAACATGCTAAAAACCTTCGGGATCGCCTATTCAAGTCTCCGGTATTCAAATTTAATCAAATTCTCTTGCTAGGCAACATTTGTTATTTTTTAAATTATAAATTGAATGTAAAGTAGGCTACGGTTTGACAAAAATAAAATGGAACGAAAACTATTTTTATTTCTCTTCAAAAGCAGGGTAAAAAAAAAACAAAAAAATTTGTCGTTTTAGAAATAATTGCCTGTACATTTAAAATGAAATGAAAGTCTTCATTCAAAAATTAATGAAACAAAGATTGTAAACAGATTGAATGTTTATTCTAGTCCATTATACTAAATAATGGCGACCATCATTTATTAAATGACATATTAAAATGAATACTTTTAAAAGCAAAATGAAAAATTGATATTTATGATAAGATCCGAATGGTTTGTCGCTGATATTACGGAGCACATTTCTGCGGAGCACACTGGTAACAACAATGTTTAGAGAGCGTGTTATGAGTTCTGCATCTTTACTTGTCTAGGAAAACAAAAACATAACAATGTTGGTGCCATAATATTTGAAACAGTTGAAAACCTCTGGTTATTTACTAAATACAAAAACATGTAAAAATGCTATTCCCCCCGATTCATGCACACATTCATTAACCCAACCCCGCTTCGCTCCCGCAGCCAGGACTTATATTTTCCAATATTTTCATCCATATCGCGAGCAGAATACAGTTTAAATTTTATTTTTCTGAAAAAACAAAACAGTTTAAAAAACTGAAGTTTAATGTTAAATATAATAATAAGATATGAATGAAATATTGAATGTGAACAGGAAAATGAAACATGGAGGAATAATGAGAATTAGAGCCGGTCCTGCTTATAGAGCTTCGCACGAAACGAGACGATACTGGGTTAAGGTAAGTCTCGTATCAGTCTTAAATCATACAACTGTCATACGTTAATATTTTAAATTTTCGAACCGATTCCTTTTCATAAACGACTTTTTCCTTAACCCATTAACCCCCAAGAGTGCGTCAACGCAACATTAAAAATTAGGGAACTTTGGCCCCCCAAAAATATATAAACATATCAATAAAATATTTCTTATAATTTTTGAAAACATCCCTTTGGGCATTAATGGGTTAACCGACCAGTATTATTATTATTAATTGAATCATTCATTTTTTAGGGCTTCGTAGAAAACTAGAAACCCTTATTACTTTTGTTTTGTCTGTCCATCCGTCTGTCGATATGTCACAGCCCTCACATTCTTTTATTTATATACATATTAAGATGAAATTTGGTATACGGACAAGGATTGATAACCCCAAAAACAGAAATTTTTGAAAACCGTTCAAATCCGACACAACTAACTAATAATCATAATTAAGTTTTTTTTAATAAATAAAGTTTAAAAAATCAATCAGAAAATTATTTGGCGTGTATAAAATGTTTTAATAATAATAATAATATACAGGGTGGTCCGATTTGGGATACAGATATTTTATGAGCTGATTCTTTGGCGCATTCTGTGTAAAAAAATATACAGGAAGGTAGGGTCTATTTTCAACACCCTCTGAGCTACAGGGTGTTTAAAAATTTCCTCCAAAGTAACGGAACTAGAGCAACTACAACGAGTCAGTTTCATAGGTGATTAACTGACGTATTTTTCAGTATTAGCGTTATTGCTAGCCGTGTTTCCAGTTAAGAGTATTATAGAATTTTTTTGTTTATAATAACATAATTTTATTGTTAATATTAATTTATATAATTTTAAAACTAATTATGGAGCTATAAACAAAAAAAAATTATGACTGTTTCATTTAATAGGGTAGGTAGCAAAATAGTCACTTTGGGGATTATTTAGATAAATTTTTAACTGGGAAACTGTAAGACCCAGGTCCAAACTTTGTGTGGTGAATTTGTAGGTAACATTATGACACCAAAATAATGATAAAAAGTACCACATATTATAGGTACTATTGGAGAAAAATGTCATTTTCATAAAAATTTTCAAAAAAAAAAAATTATATTTTTTTACTTTGATGAGCAATATTTCTGAACTGGAAACACGACTAGCAATAAAGCTAATACTGAAAAATACGTTAGTTAATTTACCTATGAAACTGACTCGTTGTAGTTGCTCTAGTTCCGTTACTTTGGAACTTATAAGATATTCTGTGTTTGTAAGTACTACTCTGAAGGAAGTTTTTAAACACCCTGTAGCTCAGAGGGTATTGAAGATAGACCCCACCTTCCCGTACATTTTTTACTCAGAATGAGTCAAAGAATCACCTCATAAAATATCTGTATCCCAAACCGGACCACCCTGTATAATTAATTAAAATAATTAAATTTAATACTAATAATATAATTGTAATTTTCATTTGATTACAATATCAAAAATTGACATATTATTACATAAAACTCACTGATTGACAGCCAAGTGATTGGAGAATCGGATATTGGAAATCGATATTACAGTGTCCTGAAGACAACATTTATCTTAAAAAAGTGTTGTTCAAATCTATTAAATTTTTGTGATTTTACCCTTAACACTGTCATTCACGTTAAGGCCCACATACGTCTTAAGTTTAAAATATAAGTGCGTGTTTTTTTCTATTGTTAGTTCCTATACCTATATTAATGTAAATTAAATCTATATTATTAATACGTGAACATCGAAAATTGTCGTACGTTTTTTTAGTATTTATAATAAAAGGAGGTGAATGAAACTTAATATCATTTGAAAGGTACTGTGTCATAGATGTGCCAATCATGTGTGTATGTTACCGTTAAGGCAGGTAAAATATTGGTCGAATTTCGACCATGGGCGATACTAGTTAGTTAAATCTATAAATGTAAGTGTTTAGAGAAGATAAATAAAATTATTTATGGGGCCTGTTCCAACAATCCAATTAAAGGTAAATTTAACCCAATAAAATTATAATTACAAAATTATTACAGCATAATCTGATCGATATTAATGCTTTTTGTGGGCGCGTAAACACATACGTATGTTATGTATATATCAGGGTTTCGAACCGTTATTTTTTTCGTTTCGGTTTTCGTTCCGGTTCGAGTAAAAAAATATATTTCGGTTCGGTTCCGGTTTTCGTTCCGCAAAAAATAACGATTTTTCCGGTTTTCGGTTCAGCTCAGAGTGATTAATTAAAAAAAAATTATTTGTATTAAAAAAAATTTTTCTACCATAATTTAGAATATTTTATGGTAGATACTTGTATGATTGTCCGAACGACAATTGAAGTGGGAAATAAGATCATGTTAACGCGAGTATTTTAACATGTACTGAACCGTTAAAACCGATATTTTTATTTCGGTTCTGTTACGGTTTTCGTTCCGGCAAAAAATAACAGTTTTTCAGGTTTTCGGTTTTCGGTTCAGTTCCGGTTCGAAGCCCTGGTATATATTATACCAGTTATATCGAAGTGCATTTTTAATTGGGATTTTAGTTTGTTTTTTAATTTTTAAGTATATATATATTTTCTTGTTTACTATGTATAGCGGATCATAATAATATAACCTAATATATTACAAGCGCTATCAAATTATAATTTTTTTTTTGAAAATCGAAAAAATATTTTATATTTTTTTTAACTTAATATTTGGTCAGGTTGAAATTGAAATAATAACTTCCAAAAAAAATCAACCAAATCTATGAAAAGGTTAAGTTAAAATAATAAATACCTGTTTAAGAACAACCGATTAATTCACATGTCATATTACACAGCTACACAAAAGCAACTTTTGTTTGCGGAGATCTGACCCACCGTACTATATGTAATCGAGCTGAAACCGAATTCGAAGTCCAAATAACCCCATCACGTCAGGTTTTTTCCTAACCTCAAAAAATAAAAAGTCATAAAATTCAATAAAAACCCAAACAAAACCCCATACTCATCTATCCCATCAACACCACAACCTCATAACCTCATAACTTTAAGACCCCATAACCCTAAACACTATAACCCTAAACCCTAAAACCTCAAAACCCTATAACCCCATAACACAGTTAAAAAATACTTATGCGCGTTCAAGCAGAGAAAATCAATATGTTTGAAACAGTTATGCCCTTTAACCCCTCAACCACGTAACCTTAAACTCATAGTCCTAAACCTCATAACCTCAAAAACCCCATAACCCTATAACCCCATTTTGAGGTTATGAGATTTAGGATTATGGGGTTGTAAGATTACGTGGTTGAGGGTTTAAAGGGCATAGCTGTTTCAAACATATCGATTTTCACTGTTTGAACGCGCATAAGTATTTTTTTAACTGAGTTATGGAGTTTTAGGGGTTAGGGTTATGAGGTTATAAGCTCAGTGGCGTATTTACCATGGGGCCATGGAGGCCGTGGCCTAGGGCGGCAGATTATTCAGTTTCTTTTAGTTTAATACAGAATATTAAAAAAAAAATAGGCAGACAAAAAATTAGTAGTGCGACTAAAAAAAAAAAAAGATTTTTTATTTAATTAATAAAATTATGAATTTCAATTAACGTGACCCAAAAAAAGGTCTCCAGTTTTTAATTTATATTATATTTTGTTCTACATTACTTATAAAAACAGTTATCACTTTTCAGTTCATATAGTTATTCTGATTTCTATCAAAAATAAATTATATTTTCCCTTGGTAGAGGGGCAGCAGTTTTTTTTTGCCCAGGGCGGCACTTAACGTAAATACGCCACTGTATAAGCTAATGTGGTTCTGGGGTTGATGAGATATATGATTATGGAGTTTTGTTTGGGTTTTTATTGAATTTTATGACTTTTTTATTTTTTGAGGTTAGAAAAAAAAACCTGACGTGATGGGGTTATTTGGACTCCGGATTCGATTACATATAATACGGTGGGTCACGTTCCCGAAAACAAAAGTTCGCTTTTTTTTGTGGAGCTGTGTTATCAACAATATCTTTGACGTTTCAGAAATATTCGATTCTATAGTTCAAGGCTAGTTATAAAAAAAATAAATAAAAAAAAGTATGTATGTTTGTTCATCTTTTCTATAATTCACGCGGCGGACGTACGAATAGAATCGAGTACGAAACATGGTCGAAACCGAACCTTCGAACCAGTGGCGTAGCAAGCATAATTGGCGCCCGGGGTACGGTATCTTTTTGGCGCCTCCAAAAATAATAAAATAAAAAATAATAATAATTTTACAATAAATCTGATAGATCAGGAGGTAGCGACCAAAATTTTGGCATCATAGCAGCCCGCAAAATTTGTTATGAAATTTGTTAACTTAGTTAGTGTAGTTATACATGAAAAGTAAATTGTCAGTCATAAAATATGTTGCGTTAACCTTGACCCATTTAACTGAGTTCTCTATATCCCAATTAACAAATTTCAAAACAAATTTTGCGGGCTGCTATGATGACCAAATTTGCTCGCTGCCTCCGAATTGAAATTGGCGTGACTAAAAAAAAGGCCTTCAATTTTTATTTTATCTATTCTTGTTTATTAAATACATTCTACATTTACACGACTAAAAAAAAAAGGTCTTCAGTTGCATATTCTGGCCTATGGCTCTTTATAAATTGGGTTTATGCTATGCGGTTCAAAAGGTTAAGGGCCATTTGGCGCCTGGGGCATGATAGACCCCCTTGCCCCCCTCGCTACGCCACTGCTTCCAACGGTCATTACTGTTTTTTCTTCATTCACCAAAGATGATTTATGAATTGATAATGTAACTCACTTATCGTTTGGTTGAAGTCCCCAGACCAATGTACTGCTGTGAATGAACCAAACCGCATGTAGCATTATCGTAAATCTGAAGACGGCGATTATCAATACGCTGTTCATCAGTGACTCGTCCCAGTATTCTAGCGGAGTGTTCAGGGGGAGAATTATCGACACAATTATGAAGATTATCCAGTAATATCTGTGAATTTAAATTGATAGTTACACACTTAACAAATGTGAAATTAAATTACATAGGTGGCGATAGAGGAACGGGAAGGAGGAGGTGGAATTAATACGTTTATGTGGGGTGTTTGAATATGTAGTTTCGGAAATTTTGAAATGAATCGAAAAATTAATCATTATTAATTTATTTCTAGAGATTGGAAAAATAGTTTTTATTTTCAATGAAATTGTTATTGGTTGAATTTTTTTTCGGAAAATAGTTGATAAATAGTTTTTTTCCGATTTAATAATAATTAGTGCAAACAAAGCAGTAAAAAGTGTCGCAAATAGTTTAAAAATAGTTGGAAAGGTAGTTGCAAATAGTTGATTTCAAATTGTGTTCAATCAAACCAGTTTTCTGAAAACGGTGGAGATATGTAATAAAAATTACAATAAAATCATTTTTACGCAATAGTTGAAAAACTATTTTTCCAATCTCTATTTATTTCTTACATAAGTAAATTGACTTGGGCCAAGAAATTTTTGTTTTTCATAAGGTACTGGCACCAGTCTTGGACAATACCCCAGTGTTGGTCACTGGTTTAATTAAATGTACTAAATTGATTATTGATAATATCTCATAGACACTTAATTGTAAAACAGCTTAATTTGATGACAATGAGTGCAAAAGTGTAATCTATTTATTAATTATTATTATATTATTATAGCATCTGCTTTACGTTATTTCAAATTTTTAACTTTTGTGTCTTTGTAGATAGATACTTTTTGAAATCATTAGCAAGAGTTCAGCAGTGGATTCCCGCCACTGGTTTTACTTTGTTCATTACTGGAGAAAAAAACAACAAAATAAAAGGTTTAATTTAAAAAACAAACTATATTTGCGAATTTTTCTCAATTAAATTGATATAATGAAGAGTTACTTGTTTTATTAGTAACATGAATCCCAAAAACTGTATATCTTGCCCTTAAAGCGTCTAAGACTGGTGCCAGTACCTTATAAGAATATAATCTTAATCCAACGATATTATTGTTTCTTTTTTTAAAATCCCCCTCCCCCTTGGAAAATGTTCTGCAGCTGCCCCTGCTTACACCTACATTGTTTCCTATGGAAATCAAATTTTTAGTCTTTTCCTATATAAATGGTTTTTAATTTTGTTTAATATATGTACATACAAAAATAAAGTGTAGCTTACTTTTTCTGGAACATAACCACATCATCTTTATCGATATCTGACATATCGATTTCTTTGATATCTTTTTCATCTTGTTCGGTTTTTTTCTGCAAGTTGCTCAAGAAATGTGCGTACAGGAATCCTCTTTTAGGATTATGTGGATCTTTATGAGTACCAAAGTACTTGTGGTGTTTTCTGTGCTGTTTCACCCATTCGTAAATTGTACCCTAATAAAATAAATATATTACTATTTTATATTTATTTATTTTATATCTTATTTTATGTCCAGTATTATAAAGGAGCAACAACATTTGTTAGCTAACAAACACTTTGATTATGTGATATTATCTATGGATTTGTTTTGCCATTTATATATCAGTGATACTTCAACTTATTATAACACTGTTGGTGACTTTGGCAAGATAATATTACTACTGTTTTAATACCTTTGGTGTTTACTTACCGCGCGTGCGAGAAACTAGTTCAATACTTCATAATACTTCAAGAGAACTGTCATATAAGTTTGATATCCCATTTGAAAGTGCTTGTTAACTAACAAATTTTACATTTATTTTTATTTTTAACTCCACAGTTATTTACAGATGAAACTATAGTTATCATTTTCATATATATTTACATAGAATATTTAAAGTTATATAATGAACAATTAAATTTATTAGAAAACTCTTCTATTCTGTTTTGCAATTAAATTAATAAAATGCCAGACTTTAAACTTTAACAGTAAATAGTGAAAGTAAATAAATTAATAAGTTATTAGTAATTTGTAGTTTAAAAAAAAAACATTTACTACTTTCTGAACATTGTTGAATATTTACAATAGGTTTTCGTATAATTTTAGGGTCTGCGCAGAAAGGGGGTAATATATTTAATTGGAGCTAAACGGTAAAATTAGATATTTCTTCTTTGTAATATTAATATTAATGTAATATAGGTATTATCCGTTAAAGTGATTTTTATTGTCAAATGGTCCACACACTGGCATTGCAATGGGAGGGGGTACCCTGGGAGACACATTTTTTTTGAAAGTGAAGATCTTTTTTTAACACGCTTTTATCAGACTTATAATCTTGAAATTTGGTACGCAGGAAGGTCTCATAGCACAAGTAAAGGAAAAAAAATCAATAATTTATAATTCTATGTGAAATTATTACGTGACAAACTTAATTTTGCGGTTTCTTTCATACAGCGTCTATGTAACAAACTATTGTCAATAATTAAGTTTTATATAATGGTACGGAACTCTCATGATGCGAGTCCTACTCGCACTTGTCCGTCTTTTTATACAAAAATTTATCTTGACATAATGAATTTGGAATACCTGATTATAAAAACAAAAATTCAAAAACGCACAATTATATGTTAATCAGTATTTTAATTAAATCCGAAGTTAACAGTCATTTGAGTTAAATACTTAACCTTTAATGGATCCTTTATTGTATGCTAATGTTATAGATTTCAATTCTAATGTTGTAATACGACGAATATGATTTATGATCTATTATATACATACTATGTATGTAATATTGTATAGAACAATCTATTTTTGAAGTATTTTTATACATTATATTTCAACAATATCAAGGTAATAGACAAAATTAAACATTAAATAAATACTGGTTTTATCATTTGTAATTGTTGGTTTCTATTTCAATTCTTTTACAAATAATTATTCATTATAAACATTGTTTCTATTCATATTCATGTGCAATGCAAAACATTGAAATATTTAAAAAATTAAAAATTCTATTTAAAATTCATATAGGGTCAACTGGGGTAAAAGTGTTTTTTGACAGTTAACGATACAAATTCATACTTTAATTTTTACTACTAGATGCGCTTATGAATAAGTAACCATTTTAAATACTTACGTCATTTGAACTATACGATACAACACGGACTTTAAAAATCAAAAAAGTGTGTTTCATTTTTAACCTCTAATTTGGGAAAAAGTGAAACAGGCCTCTAATGGAAAATATTTCTCGAAAAATTAAAAGGAAAGCTACAAAGGCAACTTTGATTTATCTTCTTTGTGGCATATCAATGTGAAAAATTGTAACTTTAATTAATATCTGAGCTATACAGAAAGTTATGTGCAAAGAATTAAAATTTATTTCACATGTTTTGACATCGACTAATAGGGAAATCTGTAGGGGTGACACATCACTTATTAAGCAATTCATATTTTCAGGTCGCTTTAACAAACCTTTAATAATGATGTCAGTTTTTATAATTCTCATATAAACAAATTAGTTTTTTAGTTGCAAGCTTGTTTCACTTTTACCCCATTTTTTTCGTGTTTCATATTTACCCCACTCGACCTTACGTTTTTTTTTGAACATCCGGTTATATGTTCACAAAATAATAAAAAAGTATCTAATTTTTGTATAGTGTTTGTTGTAATTTTGTCAAAAGAACACTTTGTTGCTGTTTTGTCTTTCTGGTCTAATGTTCAGTATTATATTTACCTGTCCAGCTAGCGTATGTGCGAGCATTAACAATATTTTCAGTTTCGTGCTAGCTTTGTATGCTTTGTGCGCCCATAGTCTATGTGCTCCGGCAGTAACGCCAAGAAGGGATACTAGAATAACTGCTAAACCTAAAACAAAATATGTAAAATTTAGAATAGGGCTATACATTGAGTTTTATAACTAATGGTCTCGTGAAAATTAAAGCTATCTCGTCTTGTACAGAATTGGCTCCCCACTGGGCAAAATAACTTTAAAAAACTCACTTATTTAAGGGTATATTTTAAAGAAATAAATATTTTATTTTATAAGGAAATAATTGTAATACATAGGCCTATATATATTAGAGTGTTTTTTTATTTTTATTTTTTCGGTCCCGCAGGCCTATGTTTTAGCTTTGGATCAAAAGTTAATTGTCCCAAAATTTCAGACTCAGATCTAATCCTGTGGACAGCGCAAACCGAGTCTTTTTCCCATTTGATTAACATGGAAAAATTACTTTTTTACTTACGCGTGAATATCTCGTTGAATTTTTTTTTTTTATTTCTCAGGGTAATATTTTGTAGAAAATTAAGTGCTCAAGTCATAAATCCAATAAATTTTAAGAAATGTTTGATTAAAAATTATCATAAAAATTGGATTTTACTTTTTATGATAATGTTTAAACGAACATATCTTTAAAAATATTCGATCTATGAATTGAGCACTTGGGATCTTTTTTGTAAGAAATTTAATTCTCTATGATATGCTGCTGTAAGAAATTAAAATAAATAAATTTTTCAACGAGATATTCACGCATAACTAAAAAAGTATTTTTTCCCATGTTAATCAAATGGGAAAAAGACTCGGTTTGCGCCATCCACAGGTTTGATCTATGAGTCTGAAATTTTCGGACAATTCACTTTTGATCCAAAGCAAAAACATAGGCCCCTGAGACCGAAAAAATAAAAATAAAAAAAACACCCTAATATATATTTTTTATTTGTAATTATAATTTTATAATAATAGTAGTAATAGTACCTACAAACAAGCTGTGATTTGAAAAGTTAAAAATAAATAACTCTTTGTCTATAGTAGACCTAAAAAAACTTTCAAATATCATTCGTTTCGACAATAAAACATGAAAGATGTAAAAAGTCCTGGAAATCCCAACAATTTTTTTAACACTAACCCCCCTAATAATGCTGCAATTAGAATGAATAATTTTAGATTAATAAAAAAAAAACTGCAATGACAAATGTTCAAAATGGTTTTTGTTATTTCTGATAAATAAACAGTCTGTTTTGAAACTCATGATAAATAAGTAAGTAAGTATTTTGAATTGTTTCTCTATAAGAAATAGCCCACATTCTTGAATAAAGGATTTAAATATTGTTAAAAATTGTGCCCGAGATAAGAACAGATTCTCATTATTCTATAACTTCAAAACGTAAAGAAAAGTTGTTTTCCGCATGGCGGTTGTGCATGTGTCTGTCTATCTGTCTGTGTCTGGGTGAAGAATTTTTTTTCGTTCACGATAACTGCTGTAAAAATGCAGTGATTTGAATTATTTTTAGGGAAAATATTTGTAATATCAGTAAGTTTTAGTGAGTACTCTAAACTAGTCTAGACCATGTTGATTGAACTGTTATTTTTTATTTAGTTAAAACCTTTTTTTATATAATGAAAATTGAAAACACTGAAGGCAATTTTCTTTCTTTAGATGTACTTACATCAATCAACACAATTTATTTTAGTACCATTTTGTCTTTGTAAAAATATGTTTTACTAAAAAATCACAATAAAATCCAAAAAGCCGGTGGGCTGAGCTTTTAAAAAAAACAGGTTTTTGCCAACCCTGATCTTGTATTACTTTTCTTAAATATTTTGAATTTAATGAATTTATATGTATCTTATATAGAAGAAAAAATCCTCTACAAAAAAGTACTTTTGCTGTTTTTTTATTTGTCGCGGGCATTGGCATTGTAAACAACTACTTCTAAAGACTACCAGACAAAGTTATGTAAACCTTTGAAATAATCAACATCAAAAAACCAGTTTTTTTACATGTTTAGTTTTTCGCTAGGCTATACAAAAAAAAAATAATTTGTGTCAAATTGCCATTATTTTCAAAGCATCAAATTTATAGATCAGTGGTTCTCAAACAGGGTGCCGCAGATTTTTAAATTTGATTATTATTAATCTCTAAGAAGTTGCTATGACTTTCTTATACGTGGTACAGCGAGTGTATAGTGTACTTGTATCTACTTACATGAAACAAATCTTTCAAGCTAAATGATTTAAAAGATTTTAGGTACTAAATTTTTTAATTGAGGGAAAATATTGTACTAATTTCTAATAAAAATTTCAATGAGCACTACATTTTTTATTAGATAATTTCCGTGAAGAAGTGGGGATTTTACAATATGGAAGGTACCATACTCAAACAAGTTTACATTAAGGAACGTCTATTGTAATAAATAAATATTTTTTTATTGCAACTTTCGTCTATCGACATTAAAATTCGGAATGACCACTTACCAAATATTAATGTGCTCCAACAAGCATCAGTTATTCCCAGATATAATGCACAAAGTGCTAATGGATGAAGATATAAAAAGTACAGTATTCTAGGCCAATTTGCGTCTCTTTTAGGGGGAGGGGATGTTTCTGTGCTAGCTTGTGTTGATTTTTCTTTCGCTGATCCATTTAAGGAAGGCGCTTCTTTCGTGTCGCTTGTTGTCATCTGAAAAAAAACCGTTAATTTATAATTTAAGTAATTAATAAAAAAAAAATTTTAGACAAAAAAAAAAATCAAATGCTTTCTGTAAGGTAGTACATATTAAATTGGAATCAGTGACACCCGAGGGCCCGAGGCTGAAATCTTGAGAGTCACCCCCCCAAAAAAAAGGTCAGTAGGGTTTTAGGGATCATCCATAAAATACATACGCAAAGAAGGGGGGGATTGCCTAGCGTTATTATATGTAATGAGAAGGAGGGAGGGGGTCCGAATAAACGTGACGTTTGGAATAAAGAATATTTTAATGATCAATTTTGATAATTTTCTTCGTTCATTTGAGGGGGAGGGTCCAATTTTGTGACAGATTATTAGGTAGGAGGTTGAAAAAATGTGATGCAAAGTGACAAAGGGGGAGGAGGGATTAAAAATATGTGAATGAACAGAAAAAATATCAGTGGTCTCTATTTTTTTCTATAATAAGTTAATTGGCTCTAGGAAGCTTCAAATAACTAAAAAGAGGTAAACATGATTCCCCGCTATTTCTAGCCACTGAGGGAAATGACAGTTGTATGGTATTTATTAATGATTTAAGTAGAATTTAAGCGATCTAAAAGCAAAAACTGTACACAAGTAGAAAAGTGACTTGGGCCAAGAAAATCTTGTTTTATATATAACGAAAACAATATTTTCTTAATATAAGAATTTGTTCTTAATCCAAATATAGTATTGTTTTCGTTCAACAATATTTCTTTAAATGGAAACAACAATTTTCTGGATTAAGAGTATATTCTTAAATTAAGTAAATATTTTTTTCGTTATATAGAAAACAAGGATTTCTTGGCCCAAATCAACCTTTCTACCAGTGTACACCAAACTTATTTTATCATGAAACTCCTACATAATTTTTTTAAATTGCGGAATACTAACGATACTTTTATTTTATGCACCCCCTTCCCAATTTAAATAAGAAATGAATGAAACAAAAACTGTTTCATCTAATTAGGGCAACACTGTTAGTATTGATAGACATTTAAACGAAGTTAACCGATTTTATATCACGTATATTTTAATTTGGCGGTGCGATTTAAACACTGTAAAAATTAAAAAAACTACACTAAAGAACACGCGGAACCATTGAACTGTTTCTTGGAACCCTGAGGGTACGTGGAATTCACTTTAGGTACACTATATATGTAGATTTATAGATTTGGTACCTCGCAGAAAGCATTTTGTTTGATTATACATATTTATATAAAAACATCCTCTAATAAAACTTATGCTTATACATTTTTACAAAACATCGGATAAAAAACTTATATCATAAAGAAATATCTTACAAATATGTGTAAATAATTGTCCACTTTCTATGGTTACAATAATGCACATAACACTTTACATACATATCTACTTAAATAAATACTATTTTTGAATGTAATTTAGATACTTGTCATTCGTATTTTTTTCGTACATTATTAACTGTCAATTAACATATCCATAATAATAATAAATCAAATAGATATTCACAATGGAATTGTTTACATACAAAATTTTATAACTACTTAAATTATTAAAAGTATTGTCATTTTAGTACGATTTGTATAAGATTTTAATTATAACCGGAAGTAGAGATAATATCCATGACCCAGACAACATTTAGCAGCTCTATGTAATAATTAAATTTTTGTGTTGTAATGTTTATTTTTCAACTCATACGCAATAAACGCATTAGGTACATGGGCGCCGCTGAAAGATAAATATTTTTATTATATCTATGCGTTTTACGCTGGTGTCATCTTAGTAAATAAAGTATAAAATTTAAAGAATCGAGCATGAGATGTTGCCAGTAAAAGATATAAATCAGCGATTCTCAACCTGTGAGGCGCGCTACCCTAGGGGGGCGCGAGCATATCGAGAAAAAATGAGAAAAATATAACTAAAACATTTATTTAATTTACTGAAAGAAAATAAAATTCCTTCTGACACATTAAAAAATAAAATACACGTTTACATTTACACTAATATGTTACACTTATAAATAGGATTGTATCAGTACCTACTGCACAATATATTTAATAATAAACTTATCAATATTAAATTAAAAACAAGATTAATAATTATTAAGGGGGCAGACCCAGTTGAGACTTCCAAAAAAAGCTCTTTTTAGGATTTTTTTTGGCCACGCATTAAAATAATTAATAACAAATGTTTTTCCACATGAAAGATATGTATTTACAGAAAACATTGTAATTTTTTTATGGCAAAATATTAAAAAATAAGTGGGATACAGCAAATTTGGGAGGGGTCCAAAAAAAAAGTGTTTTGCCGTGATCACTGCTGTTCGTCACTAGATCATCTGAAATAAAATAAAAACATAAGGGATCATTAGTTAATGACATAATGCCCGTATGAACGAAGGGATTTGAAAAATTTTGAATTTTCACAAATTGGCGGATATAGAAAGTCAAAATTCTTTATTCAACTAAAATTTCACTCGCATTTTCGGCTATAAAAAAAATAATAATCGTCCAAAAAAAAATCCTTCATTCATCCTGAGGACAATTATGTATAGAATAAGTGAGAAAAATTTCAAACCAATCGGCAAAGCCGTTCTCAAGTTACAGTGATCACCGACTTCGAAAACATGGTTTCGAAAAAAACGCGTTTATAGTTTTAAGTAGATACGAATTGCATGCAGATAAAAAATTTATTTTGGAACTTACACTGAATCGTCTATGGACAGGAAATTTGTCTAAAATTTTCAGAGAATACTTTTGAAATATTCTACTTTGAGAAAATGGAAAAAAAATAATTGATTTTTTCAAAATTCTAACTGGGTCTGCCCCCTTAATTACTCCCTTGGGCCTGTCTTCCAGAGCAAAGTTTTTCGAAAGAAGGTTTAATAAAATTATTGTATGAAGGGGGCAGGAAGAGGGGGGGGGGGGGCGATAAAAATTGTGATTGAAAATTGGGTCGCAAATACTAAAAGGTTGAGAAACGTTGATATAAACTGTTATTTTGGATATTTTAGAAATTTTATGATATTTGTATACGCAGATTTATTTTCATGTAAAATCATGTAAATTCCCTGTTGCGATTTACTGTGGAACGTATTCACCGCGTAAAAAGAGACCCTAGTTTATTAGAAAAGTGCGTGAAGCGACCTTCACGCTACATACACACAGTTAGTTCATTGCCTAGGTCCGTGAAAGTTTGTATGATTTAGAAGTTCTTCTAAAAAAACGGTTATTCGTGAATCAAAGACATACCTATAAAAGTTACCTAAAATTTTACTTTCTTTTATATTAGTTGCATACCTAATACAACTTTCCTCTTTATTTTAGTGTTACATTTTGTTATAATTGGGTCTTATATTAATAACGTTATAAAATGCTTATAAATATTTAATAACCGAATAAACACAGTAGCGTAGTTATACATTTAATAATAATTATATGAGAACTTTTTGTGAAGTCGAAATACGTGTCGAGTGACATTGTTTTCTTGTAGTTAAGATGTATATTTAAGTATTTAGAATAGGGTATCTACAACTTATACAAGATTTTAATTTATTTAATAATAATTTTATTCCTCGCCATATACGTCAGATAGGAACGAAGCTTTGTGATCGTTTTAAGTCTGTCTGTGTGTCTGTCTGTCGAGCGAATCCTTGTCATACGCATAACTCATGAACCACTGAACTGATAATAATGAAACTTGGTTGGTTGGTTGGGTCTGGCTTGAGGACAGTTCCATTTCAAAATCATCAAAATCGTGTGTAAGGGGAAGAGATGACATATATTTATTTTTTCAAGATATCTCAAGAAAGACACATATTATGTGAAAATTTTATAGAATCTTCATTTACCACAACGTTTGTTGTAAAATGTTCTCTTACAAAGATTTATCTCAATTTGTTTTAAAAAATCTTCATTTGCTTTTTATAAATCGCTATATACTTTGACATATTTAACGTCATTTTGACGTTTGCATAGCAGAAAAATTTAAATTTAGATTGAAACTATCAAAAATTTTTTAATATACAAAAGAATATTCAGGCGCGTATTAAGAAAATTGTCGAATAAATATATATTATATATAAATATGTAAAAATATTACGTGCAAATTTTATAGAATCATTTTTGTAGAGGATTCAATTTCCTATAATATAGGTCACCCCACCACAACGTTTGTTGTAAAATATTCCCTTACAATTCTATTACTATATTATTTAGTCATATTATTTGTTATTTTATAGCTATACTGAAACAGTAACTTTTTTTTCGATATCTACATACTTTGGTTCTCGAGATAGCTGTATTTTTTTGAGCTAAGAAATGAACAAATATCTGCACAAAATCCAACTTTGAATGAGGCTTTCCGAGTTAGCACAAGGTTTAGTTCGTGGGACTTTTAGGTAGTGAAACTACAATGTCTCCTCTACATTAGGGCATACAAATTTGCTGTATCCAGAGACTTCCGATCAATATTTAATTTGACTTTACTAATAACGTTTGTTACCATTTTGTCTACTTGGTCTAAACACGTCATTAAGTAAGTAAGTAAGTCCTGTAAGTGTGCTACTAGTTTATTAGAAATACTTATTAATTAATTTATGTGATTTATTTTTATTTTTATGAGGACAAATCCTTACTAATAAGATATAAGTGAAAAAAATAACTTTCTATCCATTTTATAATTATATCGTTTATATTTTTTCACACATCGTTGATTACAATTAAATGTAGTATTTTAGTTCTGCTTGATGATATATATCTAATATAGATGGTATCTCAAAATTCCAGAACTTATACTAGTTCGATTTGAACATTCTTAATTTATTATGTTTTGTGTGCAATTGGCATTTAACTAAGGGTATATGGGGGTGCGTGTTTTGAATTTTTCGAGTCACGAATGTGATCCGACGTGAACGTAAACTATTTTCTTTTTTTGATATTCGTGCATTTTAATGTTTAAATACCCGTGATTTAAAAGAAAAATTAGATGAAAAATAATGAAAATTATTATTTATAAAGTTAGGTATGATGTTCCTTCTAATTTTCTTATCTTTAAATTGATTTTTCAATGGAAAGCATGAAATACATATGACAAAAAAATATTGAATTTTAGATTTCGTTAAAAGTGCGTTTTTTGTATAAAAAATGAGGTGAAAAGTTTAAATTTTCAAACCGCAGGTTTGTATCTCAAACCGTTTTTGAGATATAGCCTTTCAAAGTTTCAGTTTTTTCAAAATTTTGGGGAAAAATAGCCGTAACTTTTGTACACGTTGTCAAAATTGATTTTAGTTGACGAATTTGAAATCAGAGTGTCAAATTCTATATAATGACATGTACCTATAACACTTCAAAATCAGACAAAAAAATTTTGCCAAAAATAGCGGGATGTTTGACTCACCTTGTATATCTATATTATTTAAAATAAATATCCCAAATGTTTAACAAACTTTAAAAAAAAAAACAAACAATATTTTGATTTTTAACACGATTATTATTTATAACACAAAATTACACATTAATATTGAAAATTGGAGGCTATTATAACACAGAAGTTTTTAATTTTTTATCAACCATTTAAACATTAGATTAAATATTTGTAACTAATAAAGACTTTATAAAACACCTAATAGGTATTTCGTTAACGATATAATCTCCACTGATTGTGAAACCAGTCGTCCAGTTTGCCTTGTATTGAAACTTTAAATTTTAAAATTTAAGAGGAAATATTTATAAAATAACAGGAAATAAATTTTTATATACATATGATATATTTCATGTAGATATTGAATATTCTATAGTTCGTGGTCAAAAATATGTTTCCATATGTATTGATAGTTTTTGCAAGGTTAACAGAAGGCTACGATATTATAACCATCATTTTATTTTAAAGAATGTGATCTAGTAGGTATAATATAACTCGTTTTATAAAACCACTATTGAGCTAAATATTATTAAAGCATTAATTAATTTCAAAAACTATACAGGATGTTTGGTTCGGTGATACGAATATTTTGAAGGAAAGTAGAAAGAGTCATTTGGAAGTGATTAATATACCTACATATATACAAAATGTAACAGTTTTTTTTATATCGGCCATATTAGTAAATTTTAAAAAAAACCTAGATTTATACATGTTAATCGCAAAAGTTCAAAAGCCTATATTTTTTAAACATGATTTTTATATTACTTAAATGTTTATGCTACACTATCAGATCAAAATAAAATTTATTAAAAATAAAAAATGGCTGCAATTTAACATTTAAAAACTTAGATAAAATTATTTCTTTAAAAAATTATTTTATAAAATTTAGTACACTTACAGATGTTCAGATGGTTTTAAAAACTGCTCTTTTTTATATCCTTTCGAAAAACCTACCATAATACCTACATGAATTGGCTATTTTTGTTAATAAAACTTACATTTATCTCAGAATAAGTAAGATTTTTACATTTTTACAGTGAGTCGATCGTAGTAGGCTATTCTAAATAAGTCATTAAGAACGTGATGCAATACTTTTCAAACATTTTTTTATACACATTGGACAGTGTAACATCTCCTTCTGTGTAAAGGATGATTCTGTCCATTGAGTATAAAAAAAATATTTAAAAAGTATCACGATTTAAATGACTTATTTATATAGCATACTACGATCGACTCACTATGTTTGGAAAACACTTCTCTAGTTGATTATTTTGAATTTGTTTAAATCATTTCGATAATTACCTTATAGTCCAGGAACATTAGGTTTTCACTGGGGAAAAATTCGCAATAAGCTGAATTTTTGTATACACCTTCATTTTGTCTTTATAAATAAGGTACAAAAAGTCCCCAACAATCCCATGCGAGCATACTTTTTTACAGCCCACAAAAGGTGCTAACAATTAGTTTTAAGTAAATATCTCTGTATCTATTGGTTCTATGACTAAAATAGTTATTATCAAATATAAAGATTAGAAAATTATCTACAATAAAGATCTTATAACTTTTTTCGTACAAGTAATCGTTTTCGCTTATTAAGAGGGTATTCTATCTAAAAATGTGTGTGTGTTAGTCATAGAACCAATAGATACAGAGATATTTACTTAAAACTAATTGTTAGCACCTTTTGTGGGCTGTAAAAAAGTATGCTCGCATGGGATTGTTGGGGACTTTTGGTACCTTATTTATCTTTATAAATAAGGTACCATTTTGTCTTTACAAAATGAAGGTTTTTTAAAAAAAATTCAGCTTATTGCGAATTTTTCCCCAGACAAAGCTATTTTTCGTCTAAATGTACTGGACTATTATTAGAAAGCAGCCCTATAATTACATTATCAAAGAAATATGATCAAATCTCTTTTGTAATATTTATCTTCATAATATTTCTATGATTATAGTTAAGGTCGCTATTATATAATTATCAGATAAGTATGATCAAATATCTTTGATCAAAGAAGTAATATAGTGTAGTAAGTCAACTTTTATAATATATTTTTAATATTTATATGATCATAGATAACCACTCTAATGCGCTACCGTCAAAAATGATAAAATCAATACAGTTTTTATAACAATTTTGTCCTACTCTTGAATTCTGTTTCAATCACAAAATGCAGTAAGGTCGGTCAATTTGCAAACAAAAAATAAACAGGTTTTCAAGTAAAAATTATCCGAAAAACATGTTTGCTAAAACTATAATTAATATCGTTTATTTTGATGTAAAACGAGATGGTAACGTGTAACAATGTTTATACCAGGAAATATAAGCACAATGTCGAATGCACGTCATAACAAATTCGCTATTTACTACACGGATATTATAATTATGAAATTAACATCTGGTAATACGTACTTCTTACCTATATACGTATTTTGAATATTTTCGGTATTTTTTACCATCTCAAATAATCTCAACCTGTGTACAAATTATTAGGAATTTGACATATCGGATACGGTTTTTTTTCTTGGTTTCAGTTTCAGACATAGACATACAGCATACAGCATGGATACACATCTGATTCGAAAATCGAGTCCTCACAAAAAATAAATTGAGTGAAATAAATATTGTAGTGACCAAGACAGAAAATGTCTAGGTCGAACGAATTTTTTTTTTACATAAAAAAACAATTTCATATATTCAAACATTCTTTTAATTTATTCATACGAGTATACACTTATATTGTTTAACATTTCATCTTATAGCAGGGGTCACCCACCTTTTCGCGAGAAAAGTATTATGAAAATGTACGAAGGCCGAAAAAAATGTAATTAATTGAATTAAAGTAAAAAAATTACAATAATATAGGTGGTTTTTATATATGTAGTTTTTATAAGAAAACAACAAAAATAATTTTTTTTGCCATTACTGAAAGATATGAGAAGCTTTGTGATCATTTAAAAAAAAAATCTGTTTTCCGATTTCAAAATTTTTACTAGATCTTTAGGTTTCAGGTCAAGACAAACACTTTTCGATCCGTGTTTGTCTGTTTATCTGTTTCCTGACTCCTTGTCATACACAAAAGCTGTTAATAACACAATTAATAACGTGGTGGAAGCGACAATATGTAAAATAAATTACGATTTATAAACAAGAGTTATTTCAATTTTTCCGACAAACTTTGAAAAACCATTTTTAACAAATTGATTTTTAAATAATTCCGGCTTTTTACCAACAACTAAAAAGTTTTGCCGATAAAAAAATATAAAAAAAATCGTCCTTATTGTTCACTTAAAAAAATAAATAGAATTATGAATTTAGTATTCAGACTCCGTTTCACTTGAGAATTGGCTACAAATTGCATAAGGAACAAAAGTTAGTTCTTTTTATAAAAAAACCCGTATGACCGGAAATTCGAAAACACTAATTATTTGACATAGATTTGTAATACATAATTGCTTGTCCGGTTTGAATTAAGATGGAATTATGAAGCTTTGCAGGGGTCAGAGGAGAGGGGATTAGATAAAATTTATAGAAAAGTAGATAGGTATTAAATAGATATTTATAACATAAATTTATAGAAAAAGTAGATATCGAATTGGCCTTTATAATGTCCAGTATTATAAACAAGCTAGCAATCATTTTCAAATGAGGTTTCTAACATATCTGACAGTTCTTTTTTAGTTTCATGAAGTGATTGACAATTTTCGCGCATTTCGGTATTAAAACAATGACGATATTACAGTGGCGTAGTAAGAAAAATTTTCGGGGGGGGGGGGGGATAAGCTTGGGGCTCCCAAAATATGCGAAATTGTTATTATAATTTTTAATCGAATGACCTTTTTTTTTTTTTTGATCACATAGACTCATGACTAAAAAAAGGTCACACAATTAATTAAAAAATTAATAAGAGTTACTGAAGACCTTTTTTTTTTAGTTCTAAAATTAAGTACAGTTAGCTATATGATCAATAAAAAGGTCATTCAATTCAAAATTATAATAATAATTCCACATATTTTAAAAACATTGAATATTTACGGGGGGGTTTCGACCCCAAAACCCCCCCGTTCCTAAGCCACTGCGATATTATGAACATTATTTTGTACTGCCAGAGTCGCCAACTATGTTATAATAAGTTGAAGTATCACTAATCTAAATTTCATAACTAATCCATAGATACTATCACAGAATTAATTTATTATTAATTTGTAAGCTCCTTTATAATATCGGATATTAGTTTTGAATGAAATCATATTGACATAATATGTATAAATAATTATGTACGTTTCAATATAATACAGAAATTAAACATATACAAAAACAGGAAACTTAAGGCACGAAAGCCATAATATATGTATTTTTGAAACGAATGTGCTGACGTAGACCTTTTTTGCACAGGGTCAAGTTTTCAGGACAACTTGTCAAAATAAAATACATTTGGATGAAGTGAAATAGAATAGAAATCATTATGTTTTAAAGTCCTTGTAATTAAAAATTTACATATTATTTATAATTATATATGCATGCATGTATATTTTAAACAAAATTATTTATATATAGTTATATTTCGTTCTTACGACGATAAAAATTAAGAATAGTTTGTTCTATTATGTTGGGTGTAAAGAATTAGCTCGAGGTTTCAAATCGTTATGAATTTGGTCAGTATTGTAGGTGCATTTTATGATGTACACTAGTCACCACTACTTTTATATCGCCGTTTACTACTTAACGCGTAACCTAAACCATGCTATTGATTAGAACTGTCAGTGGGTTACCATTTATATTTAATACCTCGTAGATAGTGTTAGCTTAATTTTTGCTCGAGAGCAAATTCTTTATAATCCGGGATATAAATAAATGTAACTATAAGTTATATTTAATAATAATAAAAACATATATACATATTTCTAATTATTTTTGAGAAAAAAATACGTAAGTGTAATGAGTGCTTATAAATTTAATTTGATTTTGACATCATTATACATAATAGGGGTGGGGGGGGGGAGGGTGCAGAGGACAAAATATTTTTACGATTATTTTGTCAGTTTTTATTTGATACCCCACTCGCCTGGGTTGAATAAATTTTTTTTGTTTTCCTCAAAAACCGCATTAAAATCTGTTCAGCAGTTTTCGAGATTACCTCATGTAGAATAATATAACTTCCTTTTATATGGTTAGAGATTATAAATAGATTCCTCTTTAGTTTACAAAATTTGCTCATCCTTGGGCTATTTTATCATAATTTCTTAATAAATGCAATTATTCGATTGAAAATGTTTTTCTAGTATTAATTTGCACATAAAAAACTGGCTGAACAACGTTTTAAAAATTCCGATTACCGAAAGCAACTGATGTTACAAAACTGGAAATAATTAGACGTCAAAATCAAGGGATGGTATTAACTATTAATAATCCTTAATATATATAAAGCTTAACGTCTCTCTGTCTGTCCGTTAGTGCGTTTATCACTCGAGAACCACTTATTCGATTTACGTGGTTTCTTTTTTAATTCATAGGTACATTCTCTGGCCAGGTTATAAGCTATATTTTGTTACGTTAGGTAACATAACAACTAAGCAGTGACAATAATAGTAAATCAAGTTGGAAAAAATTGTGTCGTCGGCGCGCTATTTTGCAATACGCTGCCTAAACCGTTCAATATTGAACAAAATAATGTATTCAAGAATTGTGTAGAGTCAAAAGATCTACAATAAAGTCAGTAAAACCATATGTCTAACTTTTATATTTAAGCCACAATGACTGCTTTTATGTTACAAAGAAAATTTAAAATATTTGGGTTTTGTTTACGTGGACTTATGACCTGTTAATAAATCCCATGTTGGAGCTATATCGTTGTGTTGTTACCAAATATCTAATTGATAACATTTATTAAATTTGTAACAAATATTTGCGAAAAAAATCAACTAAATACATTTCTTTCCTACAACTAATCTTTTTAATCTGTGTGTAAAATAGTAAATTTTTACTAATTAGACTTGATAAAATTTATAAATAAAGTTAATATTGTTTTTATCTCGTCTCATTCAAAGTTAAGACAATTTTTCATCTCGAGTAAAACTCTAAAATATTAATATGCTTAAAATATTGATAAGAAACCCGCCTTGTATTAAAATTTTTATATTTTTTCACGTACAATTCGATCCTTAAAAAACAAAAATGTATTCACATTAAAAATAAATAAATACTTATATTATGATATTGCCTCCTCTGAATGACTTTTATCTAAAAAGTTTTTATAAACACACATTACTTTTTGTTATAAAAATTCGTAACTTTTTATTTTGAACAAAAATGTTTACCATAATATTGATTATACATACATACATATATGTATGTTATAAAATTTCTTATTTCCAGCAAATATCACACCTGTACATTAACCAAATAATATTTAGCTGTTATGATATTGTTATTTGTATGCATAGGCGCCGACTTTTCATTTTCATAATAACATTAGAGGGGGGATCGGTAAAAAATCCTCCAAAAACATTGCAATATATAAATAACTGTAACTTTGGTAATAGATAATGATCAGAATGAAAATTTTCAGAAAATAAATTAAAACTTGAATACTTTTAAAAAATGTATTTTCATTTAAGTTACAGTTCTATAAAAGATGTGTTAGTTTGAAGCTTTAATTTCCTTTTTGAGAAATTTCTTAGTGATCATTTTTACTAAAGTAACATATATTTGAAATAGCACATTTTTTAGGAAAATAAAAAATCCTAATTTTGTTGACAAGAATATTTATTGTTTAATTTTATAGAAACTACACCTTTTCCAATTGTATTTCAGAAAGCGTCAATTCAATTTCAGAAAGCAACAATTGTATTTTAGATTAGTCAATTGTATTTCAGAAAACATCAATTGTATTTCAGAAAGCATCAATTGTATTTCAGATTAGTCAATTGTATTTCAGAAAACATCAATTGTATTTCCGAGTCGTCAGTTGTATTTCAGAAAGCATCAATTTTATTTCAGGAAGTATCAATTGTATTTCAGAAAGCATAAATTGTATTTCAGAAAATGTCAATTGTATTACAGAATATAGAAATTGTGAGTAATAACATTGTATAATTTAAAAAAAAATAACTTAAAAGGCTAAAACTTTCTGTTAAACGTTAGGTAATTACGTCTCGAATAAGCACATTTTTTTTGTCAATATTAAATTAATAATTATTTGTAAAACGACAAACCTTTATTATCAGGAATAATTGAGATAAAAAAAATCCATTGATGAAACCATAGGATATTATACACCACTGGTTGTCACAATTAGTGGGTCACTTTTTCAATGTAACACAGTTTTGTTGGTTCAAAGAGTAACAACTTTGTGCGTAGATTGATTATTAGTGCTCACATGGGGCAAAAATGCACTTTTTATTTACATGTTCACTAGGGAATTAAACCCCTTTATCCCTGAATGTAGGGGTTGAAACTATTTTTCCCATAATGTACAACACATAATAAACGATTTCCGTAAGTCTGCCTACTGCTCAGATGGGGCAGAAAAATATGTCATCAGGCCTTGTACTAATACTATTTAGTAATATAATAATTTATTATCTACGTAAATATTTAAAATTTATTAAAATTCTGAAATACAATTGACTATTCTGAAATACAACT